>PPJW02000009.1:0-328160 GCA_003705905.2 Lipomyces sp. NRRL Y-11553 | reverse complement strand
CGAATACGAGATTAATTTGAAGTCTACGGGTACAAATCCCCGTCCGAGCGCGGTCGATGTTACACGGAATTGGAGTACAGAGACGAATTGCGGCAGCCATTGTCGGATCCCTGATCCCCAATGACGCAAACAACCACTCGCTATTGGCAAACCCTCAAGAGGATTCGAAAAAGCGCTATCTCTAGAATCCAATATCGGCTGGAGATGTGGACATTTAGTTGTTTGCGAAATTCGGATGAGAGAGAGAGACGCGCTGTGTTTGTTGACGTGTTCTGGAGGGAGCGAGAGCGTGACAGCATCTGATCTGTGTAACCCCAGAGTGCTGGCCGGCCCGAATGTCAAACATTAATTAATTAACTGCATGAAATAGCCGAACTTGCTTTCACCCGTTAATCTCCGTCGTAACGTGATTGTCTTTACTCTGAATTGAGGCAAACATGCGCGTTCGGTGACAGTAGTCACCACACCACTACTTGGTGTCAGCCACTCAATAGAGTACGGAAAAGACGCTGTCTCCAGAATCCTACAAGCTCGGCCATTGTGGATGTTTTAATAATAATTATGCATTACGAATAGTATCTTGCACGCGGATCAGCGTATTTTCTGAGCAAGTGTGTTTACGGCGGATCTGCGTGTTGTGCTGGGCACTTGCGCCGTATTCGGTTCGCCGCATGAGCCGCGCTCGTCTCATCTTCTTGCTCGAATATCGCCGGCAAGACAAGGCGGCAATCAAACACGGCCGCGCCAATTTGCGCCCTTTGCCCGTCTCAAAGTAACTGCAGCACATGTTCGACCAAACATGAACATTACTGCAGCCATCATTAAATGCGCGTCCGTGTCGCGCTGTCTGCTGCCTACTCAGCCGCTTCACGTGTTCCTCCACTGAGCCGCACCCGTGCGTGTTCTTGTCAATTTCAGCTTTGTGTCAGCCAACTTACTATCGCAAACACCTCTGGACGGTTCAAAAATGGCGCTGTTCAGCTGGGCCCCTGGACTAATACCAGGACAACTACTTCTTAGTGCTTCGGGAATTGCTAGTGTATTAGCGAGGAGAGGGACGCGTTGTTGACGACGCGTTGCGGAAACAATCGGTGCGACGGGACGCGTCGCGTCGGTAAGCGTGCCCAACAGCATCCGATCTGTGCGACCCAGAGTCTTGGCGAGACAGTCATCGGTCCGAATACGTTAATTGCACGAATAGCCGAGGTTTGTTTCGTAGGGTGCATCTAATTAATGAAGCAATCAGATTTGATCACGAGGAACGCGTTCACTCCCAGACAAGATGAACGGCCGCACAATAATTAATGCTGGCCTATACACCCCTTACTGCGATGGCCATAATTCCTGGCTCAGCACTCGCATTTACTTAAAACAAAATGTATTGTCACAGGAAGAACACAAGGCGTGTTTGCGACGCGTCCGAAGCTTGTTAGATTTGTTTAGCGTGGATTTGCCCGCGCTGACAAGAACCGCTGGTCACAGAGACGCGCTCGGTACAGCCTTGTTAGCCAATGCCCCAATATGAAGCTACACCGACGCACGAATATTTTCGGTTTGATAACGCTTTATGGAATGAAGAGTTAGGACGGGCTCTAATTATCGACTTTCATCGTTGCAATCTGGCTCCTCGACTGATGGACAAGCGCAATTCGTTGAATAAGTCGTTACGGAACGTCGACATTTGGTAGGAACCACAGAAAAAATAAAAATTTTCCGGGATCGGGCAGTCAACTCTCATTTATTATATATGGTGCTAATGGTTCTTTAGTCTATTTTGCATTGTGAATTTTTCAGCACTTGTGTATAATCTCTCCAAGTTCCAAAACACGGCAGCTAGCACCGGAAGTACCGGCGCCTAACTTATCTACGTGAAGGCTTGGAGAATGGCACAAATTGCATGGCTGACCATCGTGATATCTATAGGGCCCGACATCGACTGGGTCGTTGTAGTTTCACCAGTAAAAGCATTTCTAGTGGTTGCATCCGGGTTGAAGTATTAACGATTCCATTTCCTAGTCGACAGACCAGAAAGGAGATCGCTGAGAAGAAAGCAGCTTAGCCAGTGTTGCAACCGCCGAAAGAA
The DNA here is from genome assembly GCA_003705905.2 of Lipomyces sp. NRRL Y-11553. Taxonomy (NCBI): domain Eukaryota; kingdom Fungi; phylum Ascomycota; class Lipomycetes; order Lipomycetales; family Lipomycetaceae; genus Lipomyces; species Lipomyces sp. NRRL Y-11553. Next base: position 326,077 of record PPJW02000009.1, on the reverse strand, counting down.
CCTGATCTCGAGCTTCCTCCTTCTTTCAGCGGTTAACTGACCCTGTAAATCGAATCGTTTGCGTTGTCGTTTGAAACGACGTCTCCAAAGGAGAACTGAATTATACTACGCTTCAGCGCAAAATTTATGACGGAATAGATCATTGTCTCGTTTAGTCCTGACTTCCTTGCGAGGATACCGGTGATGAGAAGCATTCGCAGATCAACTACACTGGAATCTCTGTAATTCACGACGCTCAACCTGATCACTTGCGAGCTTTAGTGGTCGGATTTAAACCCGTGTTAAAATAACTCCGGGCTGGGAGTTTTGTAAACAGACGCTAGTCCTAAAGAGGAATAGTAGATTTCACTTGCTGTGCATAAGTTATTTAAGTATGATAGTTGCCCATGTTTCTCCTTTTGAAAAGCTCCCTTAAATGCAAATGCACCAAATTTATTAACAACATATTAACACAGTCGCGTACGCGTTATAGACAAAACGCCATATATTTACACCGGTAGTCGGACTCTTCTGTAGATCAAGGACCAACCGTAACTCAGATCAACAAGGTCAAAACAACCAATAAGAATGCAAATCACTTATCCCTCCTGAGAGCTTATTTCTCTTCTAAGTATATAATATGCGAATAATGACCCCGTATTTTGGCCCTACATTTCTCGCAGTCTGCACGATAGCCCATCGAATACACCAGCTTTCTCCGCCTCTGTGGCAACTGGTTATGTGATCGCATCTGAGGCTGTTCAACGTCCAGTGAAGCCTGGACAGGATCTACCGTGTCGTCCGATAAATAAATATCACCATTTTCCACGTCTGAAAAATGATAATCCTCTGATTGTGCATTTGAGGGTGAAATCGGCAATCTTGTGTTCGAGGACTTCAAATATGGACTTCATTAGACACCGTTCCCAAATTAACATGAAGCAAAATAAACATTTACCTGTATTTCGTAGTTTTCGATAATACCACTACTAGGCGGTAGTTGACATATTTCAATTGACCTCAAAATATCCTGACGTTGCTCTCTACGGCTGTACGACAAAGTAGTCGCTTCGATCGGATGGCACACGCTCGCATCTAGGCATGGCAAGTCTATAATTGACTGCTTGGTAGCATCGGCTGGACCATCTTCTATAACATCTTGCTGTGATGGACTTGGAAAATGTTGACAATGCGAAAATTGTCCTTGCTGCATACTGCTTGTGTGATAAGGTCCTGGCGCTAGTCTCAATTGCTTCTACATTAATAAGACTGTTAACTTCAAGACATGTCAAAATTAACCTCTCCGATACTTACTTTGTTAGCGCCTCCATCGTCAGACAGTTTCCTCTTCTGCTTCTGGCTCGGCACCATAGGATATCTCATGGACGAATATGGATGTATCAGCTCCATCAACTTTGCCGTTCGCTGTATGATCCAGATCCACCGTATCAAACAGATTCACAAGATTAAACTAGGGGTAACCCTCTTCCAACAAAAGACTAAGCAGTACTGCTTTCTAACTATAGTAAACCTATGTGTAGGATGTATGGTGAAAATAATCAGATGTTCGCGGAGTAGTAGCCTGGCACACTGCTTGGCTGTTTCGAGACGTCAACTTCACCGAGTAGCCTTACCCGGTAGAGTTGGAAATAGGTCAGAAATAGTACTTTAATTGTTTTTATCAAATAGTCTGACCCACACAATTTGGTCGCTTAGGCCACACCACAAAGAAGGGAAAGTCCCAACGGTCGTCTGTCCCAAATAATTTTGGATCAATGGTGTATGTTGACCAACAAGAATTTTCGAAAAAAATATAGCCTTCAGCTCTAATCAGTATCAAGCTATATTGGGAGAGAATGGTTTGGATTCCATTTTGGTCGAATAAAGAGGAACCCAAGCCTTCGGCGCCGGTATGTAAAGTTTGCTGAAAATTGAATATTTTCCATTGCCGCCACCTCGCATTTGCAACGACTATTCCTACTAATCATTATTTCAGATCTCGGACGCACCAGCACGGTGCCCTGTCGATCATAGCAAGCTCGCAAAGAAATCGCAAGGACCAGCAAAATGTCCTGTCGACCACGACAAGCTCGATCCGACAACTAATATGCCCTACAATTTGTCTGCTACGAATAAGGTACCTGGACAGAAATTGGACTTGCCGACTCAGCGGACGCTATCTTCAATACCTCGTGGCGAGGATGCCTCCGCTGGAGTGTGGGAGTACCCAAGTCCTCAGCAGATGCTTAATGCGATTGTACGTAAGGGGCATAAGGATACCCCCGAAGCGGATGTACCGGCTATGGTTGACGTGCACAATTTCTTGAATGAGGGAGCATGGGCGGAGATATTGAAATGGGAGAGGAAGTATATGGATGAATCCGGAAAAGAGCCGCGTCTATTGAAATTTACTGGCCGTCCAGATCAGCCGTCGCCTCGTGCAAGGATGCTGCAATGGTTGGGCTTGATTTACCCTAGCAAGTACGGTGGACCGCCACCGTTTGATCGACATGACTGGACAGTACTAAGGTACAATTCTGTGGGTGATAAGAGGGAAATTAGATACGTTATTGATTACTACGAGGGTCCACCGGAAGACGGATTTCCGACATTTTTCTTGGATGTGCGGCCGGCACTTGATTCGTTCGAGGGCGTGCGTGACAGGGCTGAGCTGTGGAGTAAGTCGGTTTGGGAGAAGGCACTGGGCACAGGTGGAAGGCAGGAGTAGGAGTAAGATACATCTAATTCACGCAGAGAGCGATATTTTGTTGTACATTATGAACACGTTTCTGGATGCTTGATTTGTAAACCCGGCTCATAAGATATTATAGTAATGATAGCTGTAGCCTTCTGTGACTGTGTCTCGAAGGTAAAATCTTCATGTGCATGAGTTTGTTTTTAATTCGGACCAAATCGTAAATAATATTTGTGGATAATATTAGCTTTCACACTGTAATATGTACCTACCCTAGACCTGCCCCGGACCAAACACAATAATTCTCCACTTACGCCAAAAACGTGAAAGCAGGGGTGCGGCTCATTAGTAACTTGAGGCCACGCAGAGCCAGGCGTCAGGACCATATCATAATCAGCGACCGCAATACATCTCCCTTTTCACTACTTCGACATCCCGCCACAGTCGAGAGTATAATACGGTATATATCGAGAAGGTATATTTCAATTGGACTAGAAACGGTTTTGAGTTACGAATCCGAGTTGGCAGGTTTATCGACTCCTGCAAATTGGATGGAATTGTGTTGAGGTGAGTTTATCCATGTTGGACTAGTCCAGGTAGTTTTTGTATGACCTTTCGAGAATCCTCGAATCAATAGTGGGCGGTGTTTTGAACGTGGATTGATATGTGACAATTTGGCGTGTTGGAGAACTGCCACGATTGATATTGATTGGCAGATTAGGTGCTGACGTGTTATTGAGAATATCAAACCAATTCCAGCAATTGCACGTATTCATCATAGCCTTTGCATAACACATTAATCAATAATGGGTTAGTTTATGATACTGTTTTGCGAGGCCTTGAGATTGTGGTGGTTAGTTAACGGAACGACGATGCAGGTCAGGTACTTGGCAGAATTCTATCGAAACTGTGGGGCGGTGATAAAGAGATCCGAATTCTTATTTTGGGATTGGACGGTGCTGGAAAGACTACAATTTTATATCGGCTGCAGGTAGGCATTAATTTGTGCCAAGTTAGAGTGAATATGTTCCTGACTTTTGAATGCAGATTGGAGAAGTTATCACGACTGTGCCTAGTATGTTCAAAGGTTTGCAGTTTCGGACGAATTAGAAAAGGTGGCTGATTGCAAATATAGCTATCGGATTTAACGTTGAGACATTAACATATAAAAATTTGAAATTCAATGTTTGGGTAAGCGGTGTAATTGTCGAAACCAAAGATGAAGTAAACGCTGACGACGGCTAGGATTTGGGGGGCCAGACCAGCATTCGACCATACTGGCGATGCTATTATGCGAACACCGCGGCTGTAATTAATTTTTTTTGTTCAATGTGTGCTGACATCATACTGACTGATTGTAGGTCATATTTGTTGTTGACGCGACAGACCGAGACAGAATCAATACGTGCAGGGAGGAATTGAAAGAGATGCTGAGTGAAGAAGAGCTAGCGGACTCTGCTCTACTAGTGTTTGCAAATAAGCAGGATCAGGTCGGTAACATATTCATAAATTCTAGTAGAGGACCTGATGATAATTGATAACAGCCGGGGGCTATGACTGCGCCTGAAGTTTCGCAGACCTTGGGACTAGTAGGAATGAAGGACCGGAGTTGGAGCATAGTCGCGTGTAGTGCGATCAAAGGTGAAGGCTTACATGAGGGTCTGGACTGGTATGCTACATTTTGGTTTATTGTTGTATTTTATGCTAACGGACTAATTCAGGCTTGTGGAGGTTATCAAGGAGGAGCAGATGTAAATTCAATACATTTTAGAAATTGAGTGTGATTTCGGGTCATGGATTTGTGCGATATGTATGAAGAGTTTAATTTTCTATTGCGATGCATCTGTTTAGTTGATTCTCATTTTCACCTGAACCATCATGAAAAAGTGCGTTTCCCAACAACGCCTGTCTTTATGTATTACTTGTCAAAAGAGGATCACAGGTCGCGTGGCTAGCGAGACGGGAAGGCTGCGTGAACACGGCATGTTATCATGTAACCAACTGAATTATATCCACAGGATATTTTATCGGATGGAACTTCCACCGCTTATACCTGTATCTATAGACGCGCAATCGTCTTCGAATAATTGGGACTATCCAGATGAAATAATTTTTGATGGTTCAGGGTCGGTTTACCTATCTAAGCATCGGCAGATATTCTGCCGTTTGGATCGCTCTTTGTTCTTGCTCCCGGTCCGTAGAGATGAGGTTTAAGTTGCTGCTACCGATAAAGGTCGTGTCGTGGTATTATAGTGACTGACCGGTGCGTTGGATTTTGTGAGGCAAGAACAAAAGAGACAGATATATCCGCCCATGAAACCCTGATCCAGTAATTCAGTATTTCCTGGCCGCAACTTGTCGAATATTAAGCGTCCCCGACCGGATGGTCCTAGGCAGCCTATGACGTCACGACCGTCTACCTTGAATAAAGTAAATAGTTCCCTTACTTCCCGCTGAGGATTTTAATTGCCAGAATCGCGAAGTCGTAGGCATTGAATCTGTGAGTCAGTGAGTGCGATATGCATCATTAGAGGCATATTCTGTGTGCTGGCATATATACTAACTTATTGTAACTTATATTAACTTATATATGGAAAAGGGCATGGAACAAAATTATGCAAGGTACACATTCTGCAGGGATGGGTGCTTTCACCCTGAAAAAGCCGCAGCGGCGCCATTGCAGATCATCGCAGATAAATGCTCAGCCAAGTGAACTACCGCTAACTCATACGTCATCCACCAAACCCAAGGGCCCCTGATCGAGTAACCATCTGCTCATCCATTAAGTCTCACGCGCTGGCAATGACGAAAGAAGCTGCTGAGAACAGAATGAGAGGCCTCGTCCTTCTTGTTCAGGTGCATCTGGCCCTCACGTGTTCTTAAGTTCTCGTTGGGGTTTCATTTCCTATATATATATATGTATGTGAGATATTCTTCTACCTGACTGCACTAGTTGTTCCTCTTACATCCAGAATAAGTGCTATCGCTTTTTGAGGTATCCATTAATCAGCATGCCTCCCACTGCAGTCGTAAGTGTTGTTTGCCGATTGTCCTATCGTATTGTCTCTAATACCATTCACAGCCACAGACACCCCCTGCTCACCATCAATCGGCTGAAGGCGAGATCTACACTGCTTCCAACGGTTGCCCCGTTCTCAATCCTCGCGCGTCCAAGCGAGTCGGCGCCGATGGACCGTTGCTTCTCGAGGATTTCCATCTAATAGACCTTCTTGCTCACTTTGACCGCGAGAGAATTCCCGAACGTGTCGTCCACGCTAAAGGAGCCGGGGCATATGGCACGTTTGAGGTCACAGACAACATTTCTGACCTGACATGCGCAGATTTCCTCAGCCGTGTCGGCAAGAAGACCAAGGCCTTTACGCGCTTCTCTACGGTCGGCGGCGAGCGGGGTTCACCTGATTCTGCCCGCGATCCACGCGGATTCGCAACAAAGTTGTACACTGATGACGGTGTGCTCGACTGGGTATTTAACAACACGCCTGTCTTTTTTATCCGTGACCCGTCCAAATTCCCTTTGTTCATTCACACTCAGAAGCGCGATCCTCAGACAAACTTGAAGGACGCGAACATGTTTTGGGATTACCTCTCCACCAACCAGGAGTCTATCCACCAAGTCATGACGCTTTTCAGTGACCGAGGAACGCCATACGGTTACCGCTTCATGCATGGTTTCTCGGGCCATGCGTACAAGTTCGTCAAACCCGACGGCTCGTTCGTGTACGTCCAGATACACTTACTGACAGACCAGGGCATCAAGAACTTTGAGAACGACGAAGCTCTCAAGGTGGCGGGTGAGGGGCCTGATTTCGCTACCCATGACCTTTTCAATGCTATCGACAAAGGTGACTGTCCGTCCTGGACTGCGTACGTTCAGACAATGACGCCCGAACAAGCCCAAAAATTCAAGTACAATATTTTCGATTTGACCAAAATCTGGCCACACAGTGAATTCCCGCTGCGCAGGTTCGGCAAGCTCACGCTGAACAAGAACCCTGAGAACTACTTTGCCGAGGTAGAGCAGGTGGCGTTTTCCCCTTCACACCTCGTGCCCGGTATCGAGGCATCAGCCGATCCGGTCCTGCAATCCAGGCTGTTCTCCTACAACGACACTCATCGCCACAGGTTGGGCGTCAATTATCTACAGATCCCAGTCAATTGCCCTCTCCAGGCATGGAACCCCTTTGAACGCGATGGTACCATGCGTGTCGACGGTAACTACGGAAAATTCCCCAACTACCAGAGCTCCTTCGCTCCTATGCGCTACAAGCGTGGATGGTTCACGTCCGAGCATGAACAATGGGTCGGCAAGGCCCTGGATTTTTCGCCTCAAGTAACAGAAGCAGATTACGAGCAAGCTCGTGGTTTGTGGCACATACTCGGCAAAACGCCAGGACAGCAAGAGAACTTTGTCTACAATGTGGCCTCGCATTTATCGGCGGCAAATCGCCAGGTCCAGGAGCAAACCTTCCAAATGTTCTCGCGCGTCGATCCTGCGCTAGGTGATCGGATTCGGGATCGCACTACGAGGATGTCAAAGAAGCACAAGTGAGAACAGTGTCTGTTCAAAGAATTTCTTTTGCGCCATTTGTAATTAATAATTCCAACCCATATCAATTGGTTCAAAAATTGTTGACTTCATGTTCTGTCTGACGAAGCATTATGCGGCTGTATCTCACAGTTACTTATTGTCGTACAAATGATAGTTCATTACATACATGTCGTACCCGTGAAGTATACAAATACTCGAATAGTTACAAAAACAATACATTTTTTCATCTTCCCCCGCGCATGCGCTCTTCGATCACCTGTACTTATAACTATCAATAAGCTGGACAGCCTTATCCGACAACGCTAAAGCCAAGTTCTGCAGTCTCGAGTACTCTACTCCAGGAATAAACGCGATCGCGTTCGTCTTCTGGTCCAGGGCAGCGGCAATCTCGTTGTTCGAGATCGTCTTGCTGACAAGTGCAGTCGCTTTGCCCTCTGACATGTCAAACATGCTCGCTAATGACGGAATCGACAAAGTCTCGTAAAATTGACCATACGTGAACAGATATGTTCGCAGACCCTCATCCTGGATCTTCTCACCCAGCATGTCCTTGATCTTGTCCGTGCCTGGTATCAAATCCCAGATCTTGATAGCCCGAATAAGTTCCCGCGCTGTGCACCAGTCCCCGGCAGCAAGCGCTTTGGACGCTTGCATGATATGGTCTCGTGTGTTCTCTGGCGGACCGGTAAACACTTGCCGTTCGTGGTAATCAAGCATTCTTCGGAATGGCTTCGAGATCGTCTTCTTCTTGGCGTCAGGGGACGAGCCGGATTGGGCCATAAAAGGGATCTCGAGCAACATAGAGCTGGTGAGGTAGACACATTCGAGAAGCTCCAGGTTGATGTGCATGTGGAATGGAATCTGACGCTGTCGCTCTATCTTCTCCTGCTCGGGACTCGTCTGCGCATATCGCTGCATCTGGATTCCTTGCGCCAAAAGCTCCTTTACACGACCTGTTCCACAGATCTCCTGTAGAGCCTGTTGGCTCTCAGAAATCATCCCTTCACGGAAAGCACAGAGACCCACTTGCACAAGTGTCCGATTGTACAGGATCTGGGTGGAGATATCGGCGGTGTGAATGGTCGCCTGGAGATGAGACATAAGGAGGAGATCACGTGCGTGAAAGTATCTGTTGTGCAGCGCATGGTGATAAACGTGACATAACATAGCCCGGGTCCTGAAAAGACGATTATCCTGGTTGTATAGTCCGACGCAGATGCTATTAATCAATCGGGAAGCGTCTTCGTCCTCACTGTAGGGTGTGATTTGAGACTCCACATTCTGTGGTAGAGACGACCATGCCAACTTCTCAACTGTCAAAATAAGTTGTTCAGGCTTGTAGTACAACAGCTCCAGACGCCTAACAAGCACTCGGTTCACGCTAGAATCCAGCTTGGTCTTTTCAAAGTACACTTGACTGCGAATAATTGTACTGTAAAGAGCCGATTCCTCCTTCAGTCGGTCAATATATTCCGGCGTGTGAGGATCAATGTTCTGTAGAGATCGAGTGAACTCGTCGTCTAGTCGCTCAACAAGGGAGATGACGCTACCGAAAATCTTCACTGGCATGCCATCCTTAGGAATAGGCTCTTGTTCGTCATCGTCAGCTTCGCCGGCGTCTTCCCGAACGACATACAATAGGTTCTGCTCCAAGATATCCAGCAGCTTGGTGATTTCCTCTTGAGCCCTGCTTGCATGTTAGTGAACTTTGTATCCAGAAACGTGTCGCTGCACGTAGACTTACGATTTCCACTGGTTCACTGGCATGAACGACGACGCTGAGGGAGTAAGATCAAACCGAGTAGCAATAAGGACGAGCAACACGCGGATCTTCTGATAGACAGTGACAGCAACGTCGAACATCCTCTCCATATTTCGGATCTGTTCTGCTTTGTCGGTGTTCTTCTTTCCTCGCGCTTCCAAGATAGATCGCAGCTGCTTGAAAATACTTTCAGGAGTGATTGTTACCGTTCGTCCGCCACGGCCGATAGTAGCAAATGCAGCATCACCAGTATCCTCAACAGCATCAGCGGCAGCGCCAGGTCGGATCGCCGCAGCCGCCGCTTCGAACTCTGCCCCCTTTCTCATCTTCACTGGTGCAACCGACTCAATTATCTCCTCGACTTCAAGCATGAATCCATCAGGATCTGCACGAAACTTGGTGATAAGATCTTCATATTGTCGATTGTTCTTTTTTATACGCTGCTTGATTGAATTTAACGCACGCGCATTGGTTGCGTTCATCTTTTTCTTTGAATCTTTCTCGGTCTTAATAGTGTCGTTCATGAAATCCTCCAATTCAGTGATGGCTTTAATGTACAACTTTGGAGTATCTCCTTGCTGACTGGCCTTTGTTATAAGCTTGTTCAACTTGTCAAATTCTAGATGTCATAATCGTCAATAACAGCTACGTCAATCAAGGCCCTTTAGTGAGCACTTACCATTGGAAATGTGCACCCAATCATTGATCTTCTTTGCATTATCAATAGTTCGAATAATGGCATCAATTTCCTCCAATCGCTTATCTTTTGCACTCTTGACTATTCGCTTCGAATCCTCTTCGTCACTCTCATCGCTCTCCTCTCCACGCAAGAATCGCGACGCGCCAGCTTTCGCACCGGGCTTTAAGAACCCACGCGCGTCGTCCTCGTCTGAGGATTCGGCCTCGCTCTCATCTTCTTCTGTAGATTCTTCTTCGTCCTCGTCTTCGGACAACTCTTCTTCCGATTTCTCCTCCTCGGATTCAGAGTACAACTCCTCCTCTGAGGACTCAGATTCACTGTCGGATGAGCCGCCGGCGAAAAATCGAGACATAATGAATTCCGAATAAAGGCACGCAGTCTAATTGACAGAATCCAAATCAAATGCGGGATATTATGGTGACCCCAACTTCCCCGCGATGTTGCAAATGCAAGTAGTGATCGTGACTTTTTTTTTGTCAGTCGTCTCAAAAGAAACCTTCAACAAAAATTTTCTGAGCCCAGTCCATTACTGTCAGGGATAGGGTTTAGCCTATCAGGATCGGAGGTACGGTAGAATCTGGTAGGTGCGTAAATTTCGGCATTGCGAAAACTGAAAGCACCAGAAATCGATATTAATTACTGGCAGATCCCAGTGATGATAATCTAAACAATATATTCCGTTTCTGTTGATGCTAAAACACTGTACAAACTTAAAGATATCAACAAGTCCATTGTCAAGGTCGTCATTCAACATAATCGTAAATTCTTCACAAAATTATCAAACAACACTTCGTATGATCCCAAACACGCACTAGCAAAATCATTTAAAATAGGCACTCATATCAAACAGGAGTCCTTTCGATCACGCCCTCCAACGCCACATACCAGCAGTCCATTACCAAACACATGATTCCGGCTAGCTCTTATTATGACCAATAACTAGTGGAAAGACCGTCTTCCAGGTTCCGTATGATATCTCCGTGGCGATACTGCTGCGCTTGACTTCGTCGCCGATTTCGAGCCCCGCCAACTTTGGAATCTTCGTCATTCATCTCTGCAATTTCTGGAGGAGGGAAATATGCCGGGCTTGGTTGGGCCCTGATAGCTTGAGTGGGATCAATCAGATTTCCCACTCGCTGCAATTTCGGTGGGATGGGATCAACTTGGCCGATTGTAACAGCCCTCGGCCGGCCGGATCGCGACGATGTTGAACTCGACGCTACGAACATTCCCTGGTGAGGAGGATAGGGATTGGAAGTCACTGTAGTATTAGACGGATTGGTGCCGTACTGTGGTGGTGCATAATACGACGGTGCTTCGAGGTGCTGCGAGGTAAGTGCCTGCGGCGTCTGCTGCATCGCATTATTTGGCTGGGTGTATCCATAACTCTGAGACGATTGCCCTTGACGTATCGAATTTGCACTGTCATCTTCTCGAATTGACGCTTTATGTAAATTATGCTGCGTAGTTGTGATGTTGTCAGAGTGTGCAATTGACTGTGTACCATACTTTGAATTTGCAATGAATGGATGCATTTTGGCCTGCTGTGGCGTCCACCGCTCCAAAGGATTGAGGTTCAGCAAACATTTTACAAAATCTATAAACGTCTCCCGATTTTGCATTTCTGTTTAATAACGTAAGTCTAACTTCCTCCTTCCAGATACTAATTGTTAAAACGTCATACCTCGTTCTATCTCCGCGGGTTTCATGTTTCTTTTTGGCATTGGATAAGTTCTCACTATATCTGCTAAATTCGAAGCAGCGAAATAACGTTTACTCGGCTGTTCATTGGTTTTGTGCTCTCGCGAGTATTTCTCCATGCTTTTCAGTCGGTATGACTTTTCTCCATATTCTGTCGTGACCTTTTCAAAATATCCGGGAGCCTGTTTGCCCATTTCGATCATCCACGTCGGTGGCATTCTTAAATTGGTCAACATTAATACCGAGTAAGTCTCCGCCAAATGAATTACATACCCTAACATCTCAACTATGCGTGATATTTGATTGTACTCAGAGCTTCCAGGAAATAGGGGTAGTCCCAGAAACAATTCCGCCACTATGCACCCCAATGACCACATGTCGATAGACGATGAATATCTAGCAAATAGATCAGCGGTTTCGTTCCGTTCGCATAAGTCAGAAAAATATCGGGTCAACTTACGGAAGTCCGAGGATCACCTCAGGTGATCGATAAAATCGTGACTGGATGTAGGTGTATACAGTTTGCCGTTCGTGGCAAGCAGACCCGAAATCTATGATTTTGATGACAGGACTCTCAAGGCTGTACCTCGATTAGTATTGCCAACTTTGATAACCATCAATGTCGACTCACTTCTTTAGCAGAATATTCTCTGGTTTGAGATCGCAGTGTATCAATTTTGCGTCTTTTAAAACACACATTGCATCCAAGAGTTGCTGAGCAAATACTCTGACTAAATTTGTGCTCAAGCCTCGGAACTGGTTTTGCTTTATCAGATCGTACAGATTGCTCGACAACAGTTCAAACACGAGGCACAAATGTTCTCTATGTATAAACTTATCCAGTAGTCGGAGTAAGTGATGTTCGTCATCTCTATCCACTGCAGTGTTAAGCTTATTGAATTGTCAGCATCATTAGGACAATGTATATGACAATGTGATACTGACGTGTTCCAGTATAGACACCTCCATCATGCTCTGATTGAAATATGCTGGCTTGTTTTTAATAACTTTGACAGCGACAACTTCCTGAGTCTTCAAATTCTGGCATTTCACGACCTGACCAAAGGTACCCTGGCCTAGGATGTCCAAGATAAGATACTTCTGTTGATCTTTGTTTCCGCCAAGAATATCGTTGACATATAGAATATAATCGCTCTCATCGTTATCATAGCCATTGTTCTTGCTTCCTTTACTCGGCTTTGTAAGGACCCTCCGAGGGTTCCTAGAAGATTCATATTTGAAAGCTGGGTTGCAGATTCTATATGTTGCAGGGATATGGAGAGTCAGGGCTTGTAACGGCTATGTGAACAAAATATGTCAACATCTGCTGGGAATGACAAATAATATCACCACATACGCTCATAAAACCACCTTCGGGGTTTGCACGTCTATGCTGGGGCTGAGAATTCCTCTTGGGGACTAGTTCTACTCGCGACCGAACTTTGGCGAATGCCGGAGCAGGGGGAGGCACAGCCAAATGCTTTAGCACGTCTTGCTGCACGCCGGAGGACAAAAGAACTGCTGTAGACACTCGACGACCATTTGAGTCGACATTCAATGATTGAAATTGATTGACTGTAAAGGGCACGGTTAGATAAAAGGAACAAAAGAATTGCGACGATGTCAAAGAATTTGCAAAGTCGTGGTGAACATACCCAATGACGCTCTTCCGGGAGAAGTCCCTACCGGTGTCAGATGATACGCTGGTGCCTGATTTATATTTGAATGGAGAGGCGACATATTCATTTGTGAATAATATTGAGTCGGAGAATACTGCACCGGGGTGGTAGTTCCATATTGTGATCTGTATGCTGGCGGTAAAACAGCATTCGCCGTGGAGGGTGAATAACCTGACATCGCTGGAGTGACTGGCGCATAAGGCGAGGTCGAGATCGAGCTATAAGAGGGAGGTGTGAGCTGCGGCGCTACTGGACTGATGTTATGCATTGGCGAATAATTCCGAAATTCCCGTGATCGGCTACGAGGACTATCTATAATGCCCGGATCTGTGTCAGGAGCCATATACATCGAATGCGAACCCTGCTGGCCCTGAGATAGTTCTTGATCGTGAAGAACCAGATGCTGAAGCTGAGGCTGACTGGTCAGCGGCATTAACGGCTGCTGACCATTGCCGTGAGATCTTCGACTTTGAAATTGAGACACTTTGTAGTCCATCTTTTGAACGTGGCCGACAGCTCCAAAAATCAATGCCAAGTATCTCGTAAACCGCGAGAAATGAATTATCTTTCACTTAAGTGGGCATGGAGTCTCATCTGAATCAAGCCGTGTTACTCTAAAAAAAAACTTAGGAATCCAACTAGAGCGCCATTAGTCCCCGACTAAACCAGTAGAACATTAACTACTCACGGATTGTCGAAATGGTATTGAGAAGGCGATCCAATCCACTTGTCAAATCAAGCCCCACGACAGATCTATACGCCGTGGACTTTAGATCGATCTGAACTCAGATAAATTGCGAAACTGCAAACGGATTGTGACTTGTCGCGAATGGGGCTAATGGTGAAGCCTTGGTGTGACTTGGATCTGAGCCGAAGGATCCACCCAATATTCCGCAGTACAATCGCAACCCTGAGCGAAGAATGTCGATCCTGAATACTTCGATCTCAAGACAGGACGCTAGTTCAACTGTATGGTCTATGAAATTCGGCAACGCGGCCGAGAACTAGTGTGCTGCTGCTGCTAAGAGAGAGGAGCGTGTCAAGTAGATTAGTTACTGCGGCAATGACGAGCCTCCCCATGACCTGCTCCAAGCCATGACGATGATTTACTTTGTGGCTTAGAGCATAGACTTTGGCCTTTGCGGCTTTTAACGTCACACATTTTTATCTTTCGAACGTTCTGTGACCTAAGCTCGCCTCGTTTATTTTAATTATTTTTTTACTTGGCTTTCTCCACATTTCATCGTAGAAAGGTCCTGATGATGCTGTGCAAGCTAATTAAAAAAAAGGCATTTTTAGATTCCCGATATGTACGCTGATGCACGGCCTGCAGTATACTAGTCAAATTATAGCTCGGATGAAGTCACGGCAAGGAGCTGTGGAGGAAGCGGATATCCCCCCGAAAACTTTCCATTTTCGCATCCGCCTTTTAGAAGGTGGAAGATACGTATCTACTTCTCTATCCCGCCTGTCAACCGTATGGCGGATATCCGCTAACTCCGCAGCCCTGTTCGTGGCAGATTGAAGATTGGCAGTGCCTGAGCAATATCCCGTGAGGTCCACCTTGCCTATGCCCTTGACCAGGACCAGGTCTCCAGGTCTCAGAAAATTTTCACAGCATCGATGAAACAAGAATGTAAGGACAAGTACGGATTGGTAGCATTCAAATAGAATCCCAATTAGTTTTGACAATCACGTTGTATACCCTAACCGGAAGATTGTGATGCGGGTTGTCCGTACTAAATCGCAATGTGCATCGGATCTGCGGGTGGTGATTTAAGAACGCTCGCGATGAACAAGAAAGTGCCGTAGACTCTTTAAACGTTGGCCATGATAAGCTACCCAGACCATCAATAGCACGCAGAGGTAGAAATTTCGCAAGCACATCACAAAGTGGGCCGAATATTCGACCTGTGACCCACGCGATTGATCGATCGATCTCTGTAATACATTGCATTTGCCAAGCAGATTAAGTTGCAAAAATAGTCTGATCCGTATTTCACTAGAGAGAACGGTTTATAGTCTCTGCTACCAATTCAGAATTCGCGCTAGCCGCTAAGTACTAGAAGTATTCAAGTTTCTGTACGCAGCGGCGAGATAGACTGCACCTGACCACATTATGCCGGCGCTGCGAAGAACTTCACTCTACCGAATATCAAACTATACGAGCAAATGGTAACCGTCTGAACGCAATCAGATGAACATCGACAAATGTTCATGAAAGGGGTAACGTGAATATTGTACAACAATAATGCCGGAGATATTGGTATTGTAGGCACATAGCAAAAACTCACAGTCGTACATGGAAATTGAAGGCATGGGATAAAATACAAAGTGGCAACGCAATCGTCCAAACAGTAGATAGCTAGTCAAACATTCATAGAAATCACGAGTAGCAAAAACCATCAAATATTCGAAACACCGGCATCAGGGGGTAGGACTTCCTAAAACGAAAAATCGTACAGTAAATAATGCATAGAAATAAGATAAACCAGTAGCAATGGCAACTAGAGGCAACACCTTTACAATGCAGCTTTAAATCTAACTATCTTGACCAGTAGGCATCGGCTGTTGGCCTAGCATCGCATCGCTCTAGGAGTAGACTTTCCGCAAGTAATTAACGACTGTACGCCGGAGCATCGCCTTTCACCGACTCCCAAACGTCATTTACAACTTCTAGTATCTCCTCTGGCAATTCGCCCTCTGAGAGCGAAGATAAGTTCTCTTTAACTTGTTGAATGTTAGACGCGCCAAGTATGATGCCGTCCCCATCAGATAGCTCAGAATGGTGCTTGAGCCATCGCAGCGCAATGGAATTATTGGATATTCCGTACTTAGCACCGACTTTCTCAATACTCTCAACGGCGTCAAAGAATGATTCCTTAAAGTAGCGCTCCCGTAACCTACGTCCCTGTCGAGTGTTGGGGTCGAAACGGGACCCAAGTGGTTCTTGACCGCGGCGTACGTTTGAAAAAAACCCGACCGCAAGGGGGCTGATGATGATTAGAACCCAGATCGGCCCTACATGTAACCCTCCACTTCTCCCACGCCAGCAACGTACCTGTATGCAAAGAAATTGATTTTGTTCTTCTTCAGTACCGGAAATAGTTCAGACTCATTGAGACGGGAAACCAAATTATATAGACCCTGGTAGACTGTCGGAGTAACCCAGCCATGGTCATGAGCATTTTTCACAAATATCTCAACTTCTTTGGCAGCAAAGTTCGAAAGTCCAAACCTTTCGAATTTGCCAAGTTTGTAAAGATCATCCATCGCTTTATGTGTATCTTCAAATGGTGTGGCACGGTCGGGAGCGTGCAGATAGAGTGTTCGTACTTTTGACACTTTCAATCTTTTAAACTGTTCCTCGACGGACGAGAATATCGACTCCGGCGTATGTGAATTAGACGCAAACGAGCGGACTTTCGTATCGATTAGAAATCCATGCTTGTCGACCTCTAAAATCCCGAGAAATGTCTCGGATTCGCCTTGGAAGCCGCCGGGGTAGACGTATGCAGTGTCGACAACGTTGTATCCACGCTGTTTGAACGTATCAAGGAACTCCTTAGCTAGTGGTATCGTAGGGATCCGACCGTGCTCGCCGAAGCCTGCGGTGCCCAAAATGACATCGACGGGCATGGCGCAAGCAATGCGCTGCTAGCGATTATATTCAGCTTGATTCTTAACAGATATTGACTAGCCAAGATCTGATCGTCCTGTCATGAATTGCAGGGGTGAATTTTAACATAACCGAAATTGCGTTGCTAGCAAACCGATTAAATCAGGGTTCGGGCTCAAAGCCACCTTATTTCCGAGTTAACTACGCCTACCCTAATTGACTTGTAGCACTGAGGTATGAAATATCTATAAGTTAATGAAAGTAACTTATAACTATCCTGGATTGTTGCCAAAATATCAAGTGCCTCCAACTTGCATATTCTCTATGGAGAATCATTTGTAAGTTGTACATTAATGGAATAGGGTTTTATTTAAGATGCAAGTATTTTTCGAATACAATGTAACCCAGAAGGTTGCATTCCTGAGGAAATTATAAATAAGCATTTTAGGATGTATACCCAAAGAATGTATGCATTTTATCTCAACACCGTCACTATGGTTTCGGTCCGATATAGGAACCCTTTATTCATCTCATATCTTGCTGATTATTCGCGGGGTGCCTCATATCTGTGGGTTATTATAAACTTTCGTCTTTAGCGTGTTTCGAAACCTTATGAGGCTTTGTCAAGTATCAGCATAAGATAACCCAAAGTTGTTATCGACGGCAGTGCCGGTCACCCACTATTGGAGGATAAGGACCCTTAGATCAGTAGCTAATGACCACTCGATAAGCTAACAAATACAGCAGTTGTAAGATAATGCCTTGCCTGAAATTCCAATTGTATACCAGACGACTTCGTGCGGAAACGTACGTACATTTTAACTATACATACTTGGATCAATACTTTTTGACAGATATAATACATCTACTCTGTTCATCCATTGCAACATTAGCAACCATTGCCCGGATATCTTTACTCTGCGCCTGCTGCATGCTTTCCAGCCATAGCAATACATTTCGGAAACTTGACTGTTTCCGTCGTAGAACCGCCATGAACGCCGCACATCCTAAGCTACGAAGATTAGGACCCAAGGTGCAAAAGTGTCATAGATTGATATTTACCCATAAACTTCGTCCAAACTGACTGTTGCTCCGACACGACTTGCAGTTGACAGGATGCAACGTATAACTTCCTCGATGGTATCTGGAGCCAGTCTAATGTCAATATTATACTCAACACCGTCATAATTTCGAGAGCTACATTACCTTTCATGCAGAGCCATGATAGTTTAGAGCCAAACTTTTTAAGTTGACGTACATAACTGGCATATCTCATTGCAATATCAACAAAAGTTCGGTGAATATTAATCAATATTGTCTTGTGCGAATTTAGCGCGGAATTGCCATAAAGTCTATTCAAGAGGATCGGAATATGACTCAGTAGAATTAGTACCACTGTCCAATCCTAGAAGCTTCATTTGTCTCACGTTAACATTCTCGACATAAAACTCTCGCTTGGTCGATAGCTATACTCTATGGTCTGAATTCCGGAAACATCTGTAGTGCGTAGTCAGTAAGTTAATTCTAGACAAGCTGTACGAAATTGGACGAGATGAAGGACTTAAATACTCTGATCTGGATTCTTAAACAGGTCACGCTTGACATTCAATGTTGTAGTATGGATGGTCATACCACAATACGGGAATTCAGAAGTCGCAGTCAAACATGGAACGTCAAGATGCAGCATGTTTAGATTAAAATTTGTGAGCGATTTCGCAGCATTTATTGTCGCGCCATATTCTGGATACCCTGCCAAACAATTAACGTCTGACAATAATGAGATTCGTGAAATTTGACAACTAACCATTAACCATGTTCCGAAAAAATTTCACAGCCTTGTCTCTGTCGAGAGTGATATACAAGAAGTCGTCGGTCATGCGCAATAATACGCTCTCTTTCATATTTGATGTGAATCCAAGGTTTTCTCGTTCGAGCTGTGCATACAGTAAGTTGCACAGGAAGGCCGACACGACTGATCCTTGAGGGATGCCGTTCTTTTGTTTGTAGAATTTTTTGCCAATCTTGATCATCAGTGTCAGGGCAATGAAGTTCACAGACCGGGAATTACCTTCACTATATGGCCAGCAATATGTTCAACAAGCAATCTCAATAGCTCTTGTCGGTCGTAAAAGGAAACATTCGCATCGTCGATGAATACTTTTTTTTCGAAATTCTTTCCTATACGCTTCAGAAACAGAGCAAAATCTGAGTTCTCCATGGGATCAAGTTCAAGCTCAACTGAATCCTCGAGCGGACCAGAGTAGGCAGCCGATATGAATTTTTTGAAAACATTATTGTTTCTCATGGAAACCGTAATAAACTGACGTATTCTGTATTCATTCAGTCGGAAGAATTTTTTTGCCGCACGATATGCCTGTGCCGGCGGAATGCTATCGAAGCACGACTGAATATCAACTTTCACGAAATATAACTTGCGTCTAAGGTGATGACGGTCAGATGCTACTGATTATTTGAATAGACTTCCCGGGCTTACCCAAGTACACCTTGATCTTTCAGCGACTGTTGGAACGCTAACAATTTAGGAAGTGCGTCTGATGGACTCTGTATTGTAGAACCGAGAGCCTGTTTGTTTACTGACTATAGTTTGTAAGCACAGACCCTGTAAACTCACGAACAGTTCGAGCTTACGTGCTCGTATTGCAACACTTGCAGGACAGGCTTCATAGCTTGATTGATGCTTTTTGACATTCTGGGAATTGCGATATTGCTCCCGACTCCCTTACAAATTTCTCAGCATGACAGTTGAAATTTCCCAAATTAATCCCAGTTATACCTTCCGCAAGCCCTTTTTATTTAGCCTCATAATAAGGCGGACACCAGTGGCTTTCGGCAGCAGCCGTATGGCTGCAAATCCGAGTCTTCTTGTCTTATCGTCGGCTATCGTTGTCAGTAGTTTCTGCACCGCTGTTAGTTAAAGCTCATAAGTGATGGACAGAGTCTTGCCATTGGAACTTCATCAAACATTGTCGACGTTATTTTGTTCAGTGCGGGCTGAGAAAGCCGATGCCAAACATCATGTCGAAAGTAAACCAATCTATTGCGCGTCGTAGCACTGTCTGTCACAAAGAAGTGGCCACGAACAATCGAAGGGATTAGACTGTCAAACAACCAGTAAACAAACTCTGCTAGAAGAGTTAACCTCTTGGTATGTTCACCCAAAGACATCTTAGCAAAATCATAATTTCCAAGCCACGTTATATCACGAACACTAATTCCTTGAATTAGGCGATGCATTGACATTTTTTCATATCTCCCAAGTGAAATATACATGTCGATACCTTCTGCTATTAGCTCTCCATTAACTTCCCGTCCAAATCTAAATACTGACATCGCAGAATTATGTTCCAATTTCTTTTGGAACCAAACGTCTTCGCTGGTAACAATTTTTTGATGACAGACTTCACAAACGCCGCTACTTGATTATATCCAGTCGTGTGGTGCAAGAAATTTCTGTTTTCTTGTATTCCGTGGCTGCCATTTCGCTCGTTCGAGGATAACTTCGTAGGTGGTGTCTGTTCTTGGGGGCACGTTGGCGAAACTTCCAAGGGACAGTAATACTGAATCAATATCCCATAGGGACATTTCACGTGTCTCTGCTGTATCTGCCGAAATAGCTCGAATGGACCCTTTTTCAAAAATCTCGGTAGAAGCTTTTTGCGCTCTAAGTCATCTGACTCAATATACGGATTTAGGAGTCCTCTCTTTGGTAAATCTTGTCGATATGCCGCCACATCGAACACATTCTTCAGGCCGTATTGCTTCCTAAAGGCGTGCTTAAGCACAATCTTCGTGTGCGCTGGATTGAAGTTGTCATTGTATCGTGAAAGGCAGTCTGCCTCCGATTAGCACTGACAGACATATACTAGATTCGCTTACGCTGTGAATGCAATCCAAATATAACGCGCCCGCTGCGATTAATACGGGGCTCACTGTATAGCATCTGATGGCGATAAATCGCAATCGTGCCGACCTTAGATCTTTCGGGAAGAGTCAGTCTATGTCGCGTGTCTTTACTACCTCCTGTACCCACAGATTACTGGGCTCGCCTCCTCTAGTGGTGAGGTCCTGGCCAGCCACCTTGCGTCGCTTGGCATACGGTCGGTCTTTCTGTCCTGAGATATCGTATACGGGAAAACCTTGCGATTGCAAGTCAGATTTTCTTAACGGCAGAGTTGAAAAGAAGGCGGTGATTACTGACCGACAGCTTGGTAATAGCACCGGTTGCCATATTCGAAAAAGATACAAGTACTTGTCAGCAGAAACACCATAGCACTATCCCCAATTCTATATACCACGGATTAGCGCGCATTTAACGAACAGCCGAAAAGGGTACTAACCTTTCCAGCAATAGTTGCCATTCGGCACAACACAGGGACATATAATGGCTACTTGCATGCTCTTGAACGATGCTGGTCAACGCTGTTGTGCCTTCTGTATTGTTCTGTTTTAAGGTTAGCCACGATCGGATGTAGTATCTGAACTACCAATGCCTTTGAAAATCCCGACGTAATAATATTTTGGGACGTTCCACGTCTAGACTTGGAAAGCAGCTCTGCTATAACCGCATCTACAATCTGGATATTACGTTGTTAGCAAAGTCGAGAATTATAAACGCGTTGCCACTCTTACCTCTTTGATCTTTCGTGAAGACGGAGTTACCGCCACTTCAACGGCACGGACACGAAACTGACTCGCGGCACGAAGCACTGCTTCATCGCGAATTCCGACAATTGACTTCTTCAATAAGTTTTCATATTTTTCTGGATCATTTGGTAGCACCAGGACGTCCCGGTTGACGTATTGCTGTAGGAAATCGTGGAGTGAGTATATCTTTGCAAATGTCCTCCTCAAAACTTCTAGACCGCCACGACCATTCTGAAAACTCTCCTGGTTGCGCCGTCGTCTTTTAGGCATTTGTATCGATTATTTTCCGATTATTTTCCGCAGCCTTGCCGTGATAATTCTAGTTTATGTTAGTTTATGTCACGTCGCGTGTGCATTCAGGCACGCTAAGGGCAACTCTAAATTAAGCCGCAGAGGTTGCAGCGCGGAGACGCGCGTATCACGTTTGCGGCTTTTTCGAAATTCTAGCTTCAAGCTTTATTGTCTATTCATTGTATTCGATTCATATTCATATACATATACATTGTGGCCGCCCAGTTCTAGATCAAGTGGCGACGCAATGGCTACATCGGTGAAGGAAGAGCCGACTATGATGTCCTGGTCTTCGGGACTGTATGCTTTGGGAGCCGTGATATTCAATATGGATCTGCGCTACGTCTCGTTTTCAAACAATCCAATCAACCAATCATATGGGTAATTGCTATTAATTCATACGCTTTTAGCACTGATAGTTAAACGTAATTTGTAGAGGACAATTACAATTTTTGACAATCCTAGGTTAGTCACATCCAATCAAGTGATATGGGCTCTCGGCTAACCATCATCTGGGCAGGCGTCATTGTGAGCTATATTACCGTCACGATCGGACTTTTGGCAAACATTGTTGGGTCACCCTTTCTGCTGAAAGTAAAGAATGGGCTACTGCTTCTGTCCGCTCCTTTAGAAGTCTTGATTAGCATTCTCTATTGGGGTATTTCTGCCGTGAGTGCACTTCAACCTGCAAGATTGAAAGACTAGCTAAACTTTCTTGCAGTTCAATAGGGAATTGTTGGTGCCGAAGACGGTAACATTTCTCTTGCCGCTTCAAATTGACGTTGGTCTGCACGCGGCGCCAGCTGTCGTTTTGCTTATCGACTTCCTATGTTTTTCGTCCAACTGGACAGTGTCTCCGGTTGCGGTCTTAGCCTTTTACTTCTCCGCAGGTGTTGGCTATTGGTATGACAAGGAACTGTTAATCGCGTATCGCGCATGCAATTGACCAACTAATAAATAGGGCGTGGGTGCATAAAACATATTCCATAAATAACTATTTCCCGTATCCGGTAAGTAGGGTTCTTGAATCTCGAAAATGAATGGCTAATCGTCATAATATATTCAGCTTTTTGACATTGTCACTACCGAGCAGCGTGCATTGATCTTTGCAATAGCCATCAGTTTGCTCTATGCAGTTTTTCTCG
Source organism: Lipomyces sp. NRRL Y-11553 (assembly GCA_003705905.2). Classification (NCBI taxonomy): domain Eukaryota; kingdom Fungi; phylum Ascomycota; class Lipomycetes; order Lipomycetales; family Lipomycetaceae; genus Lipomyces; species Lipomyces sp. NRRL Y-11553. The sequence continues at coordinate 303,271 of PPJW02000009.1, read as the reverse complement.
CCCTTAGAAAGTTGCACTCAATACTTAACAAGGCTCCAGCACCAAAAGCCGAGAAGACGATGTAGCCTTTGCTGTAAACATTTGCGGTTCCCGCTGCATCTATGCGCGTGCGCGAATAGAGCATATCATCCGTGTAGTTTGAATTATGAGCTATTAGTGCTGGATCGTTGTACATGATCGAGTGATGTTGTGATTTTTCCGACTTCAGTCTGACTACACACAGGGTATCTTGGATGTAGTTTGAACTACGAGCTACTACTGCTGGATCGTTGTACATGATTCTGATGTTGTGATTATTGGCAACTTCCGTCAGACTACACCGGCCATAGTATAATTTCAGAGTAGCTTTATTAAACAACAAAATATTAAACGATTCTATGGTCATCAGATGTGATTTCTTCCAAATGCTCTATTATTTGTCGACGATATCCAGATAGTTTGATATCTGTCACTGCAGTTTCGTAGTTTACGCCGTTGCAGAAAAGAGGGATTCTCAGAGCTGCTAGCTCAAGGCTCATCGACTTTGCAAGATCAACACAGGCATTATGAACTTTCTTGTCGTACTCGTTTAGTTCTCTGCGTTCGTCTTCTATAGCTTGTTGCTAAAATACGTTAGACGGAATCTCCACTTCAATCCAACACTAGAACAACCTCGGAAGGCGTTTCTGATGTATCACCACCCACTAGAGAGAGCACACTCTGCAACTTTAAACGCCCATCTTGTCGTTTCTTGTGTTTCTCAATGATGGCTACTCTTCCAGTATACCTAAGCTGTATTAATGTGACACAGCCAATGACATATACTACATTAATTTCATCCTTTTTACTCACCATTGGAATTCGTGGTCTTCTTGGTGTTTTCGAAGTCTCCGTATTCTAAACACTGCGTTGTCATCACTAGCAACAACGGTGTTAATATACTCTATCGCATCCTCGACTTTCGTAATAGAAGATGGATCACGATGACCGTTGGCTTCGCAACGACGAAGCATTGCTAAGATCGACTATCCAAGTGTGGTATCAGACGTAGTAGCATTCAATTCGCGAAATCATTCGCCACACCATCGCTTATGTACAGCTTCAGAGCGGCCCAGCTAGCAGATGTGAAAATTAAGACAATGTTGCCTGTCCAGGGGCAATATGGCAGTAATTGTCGCTTATACGCGTGGCCAGAAAAGCCCTGATCTCTGATGTCATAGCTGCTTAGAGTTTGCATCTAAAAGGCATCAAGTTTGGTGGGAACGCGTCTAGGGAACTATTACCTAACGTAACCGCGCCGCTCTCATGCATTGGTGAGGAAGCAGACCGATTTTTGATATGCTCATTGGTATTTGTGGTCCTTCTCATTCTGGTAAAAACGAGGTCGCGCGGTATTTAGTCTTTCAAGGATTCACGCGCCTTTATGTTCGGTCGAAGGATACCGCAGAATCCCATCTCCCTCCAGATGAAGTGAGTGAGAAGCATACCGAGATTAGCAGCAGCGAGTCTACAACTGGAATAGAATTTGAAGAAAACTTTGGATCGCCAGCTCGTGCCGCTAATGGCATAGATTCCGATCCGTCAGAGCCCACCGCGCCTCAATCACCAGCTGCCGAACAACTGCAAAGATATGGAGGAGACATAGTGGTGCCAGCACCACTTATGAGCGGTGCAGGCAATTTTATGTACAATAAGTGCGACGTGCCGGTGCCGTCATATGTAGTATTTGATTCGGTAGCGGACCTGTTGGACTTCGTAACGAAAAGATGGCGCGAGAAATTTGTTACTACGAATATTCACACCGTGGAGACTGTGGAAGTGCTCTCACCTAGACCATTTTTCTTGCTTATAGCGGTCCAATCGCCAACAATGGTAAGATATGAACGATATAGAATTAAGCGGAAACTGTAAGTTGTAATTGCCAAGTGGTTTCGATTGTATCTAATCTGAATCTAGTCTAGGAGATAAACCTATGTCACTAGAAGCCTTTACTGAAAAATCCGACTATGATCTTTACGCGAGCCCAACTGCCTTGGCACCCTTGATGTATAAGTCGCGGCTTCATATCCTCAATGCGAGTCAGTCAATTGAATTACTATATGTGAAATTATCGAATTTGAATTTGTGCGATGAATCGCGGCTGCGTCCTTCGTGGGACGCTTATTTTATGGAATTGGCCAATCTTGCTGCCAGAAGGAGCAATTGTATGAAAAGACGTGTCGGTTGTGTCTTGGTGAGAGGAAAACGCGTAATCGCGACAGGTTATAATGGAACTCCGAGGGGTGTAAAAAACTGCAACGAAGGAGGATGCACACGTTGTAACTCTGGTGGACTAGTAGGAAGCAATTTGGGAACCTGTCTATGTCTACATGCAGAAGAAAATGCTCTCATGGAAGCTGGAAGAGAGAGAATTGTCGACGAGAGCGTCCTCTATTGCAACACATGCCCGTGTTTGACATGCAGCATAAAGATCGTCCAAATGGGCTTAAAGGAAGTTGTGTATTCACGTTCTTATAGCATGGATGACCAGTCTTTTAGCGTGCTAAGAGAAGGCGGTGTCAATTTGAGACAATATTCGCCTCCGGAGGAAGGAGTAGTCTCGATCTAGTCAACGGTATAGTGGATCGGACTATTTGCAGAAGCGCGTTAGTTACTTACTGTACAGAATGATCTGGATAATGTTTTTGCTTATGTTTTGAAGCGAACTATTACTGTTAGTCGGAAATGTATATTGGCGTTGTCCATGTCTGGCTCTGAAGGGTTCGATCACGCATTTTTAATTTCCTTGATTTGGAATGTTTAGTGGAATGTTTCAATCTGATTATAACCAGCTGTCATTGTATACAGTAACAGAAAAAATATAGGTATGGTGACAAGCAAACACGCAGCCAATTTGATGCCATATACTAAAGTTATTTAAGCACAGAATTACTCCTCAATTGCAGAAACCTTGCATCCATCTATGCATTACACCCTTATGGTCTCCGATTGCGCAGTTTGTATTTTAGGGCTGAAAACTGTTGGACCGTGGCAACGAAAGTTGGATTGAAGTCGGAGTAACTGGCGTAATAGCTTTAGTACCAAGTATTTTGGAGCGCAGGTGTCTAATCACTTTTATGCTGCTGGTACCCTCCATTATGACATTCTCTGGTTCTTCATGACGACCAACAATTACTAAGTCTTTAATATGAGAGCATTTGCAATTAATAAGCTTATGCTTGGGACACATACGAGTGTATCCCATGAATCCAGGCTTGTCTGACTCTAAAACTCATATATTAAGTCGTAGCAGACGGAAAGGAAATATGCAAACTCACCATTCGCCGTTACCAATTCCACCGCATGATATCTCCGGACGGAAACCTCCTCGGCCGCAAACGCAATAAGTGATTCATCTGACCATTTAGACAGCTGATAATCCTTCTTTAACACTCTGATAAATCGCAGCATCAACTCGATGTCAGAATACGTAAGGTTGTTTTCATCAGCCTTCTTTTTGACTAAACTGAGAAGATGAATATCATGTATCATATCCGAATACTCTTCCATATTGTCTTGTGTGCGCCATACATCCTCGAAGAATCTGCCTAGTGCTGTGGCTGAGGAACTGGACGCAGTGGAAATATCATAGGAGCCTTCGAGTGAGGTACACGACGACAAGTACGATCTGACGTGGTCCTCAGTAACAACCTTTGGTATTTGCTGAAGGGCTTTAAATGTCAGAGGTGTTACACTATTTCTGACAGATCGACCGTTGAACACCGAAGACATTCTGCTGCGAAGAGAACCGTGATGATGAGGCCCCTTGCGAAACGAAAATAATGATGATCCACCCATCTTATAACTTCATCAAGCAAGATTGTAGCTAACAATATAAGCAAAAGTGGCAAGATAACTGATACAGATATTATTGCGAAAAAGTTGAGTAACAGCGTTTACAATCGAGCCGGCCGCAGAATTTGTATTGCTGCCTCGATTGAATCTATGCTTAAAATGTCGAACTTGACATGGGCAAAACAAACAGAAGCGTATTACTGAAGACAGACTACTATTTCCATTCTGTTAGTACCGTTCTGTTACTTGCCAGAGTGACCTATTGAACGGGTGAGCTGACAAGCATAAATTATAGTGTCAAGGCACTTGAACGCGTCGTCTGGACAACAGCTGAGCCGCACTCTGTGTTCTTCTGCTTGCTCAATTGTCAGGCAATTATACATGTTCACATTTGACAATGCAGGCCAACGGAGAACACCAGAACAACAATGATCTAATAGACATTGATCCCAGTCCCGATAATGCGCTGGAATACATGAAGGTAACTCCGATGTTGTTCATTGTGAATCTTAGGCTGAATGAGTTGTAAGGCGTTTACATCTGCACAAGCTACACGGACAGAAATATATCATGAGTTTGAAAGGTATCTATCCATTTATACTGCATTAGTAATAGAAATCATGACTAATTCGCGCGATCTACCAGTGCGATCAATGATCATGCTAATGGGATGTACGTACGAAATATGCCACCCAGTCCCTGTGCAAACATATTAGTGTTATATGCCTAGTTCTTGAGATTAACGTTTTAATGAGCAGTATCTCAGTAGATGAAATTCAGCAAGTTATTCGAGTGTCCCAGGAAGGATTCCAAGATGTGTCCAGTGACATTCTCAGACAGGAGGAGTTGTTGAAAAAAATTGGTCAAACGAACCTTTCGAATATAATAAGACAAGTACAGAATCTAGAGAAAGAAAAGTTGGAAGTCGTAAGTTGTGATCCGGGCTATCATATTGGAATATACAAACGCTGAAGTCAAGCAGACAGTAAAACTTTTGTCATGCAGACTACAAGCGGTCCAGAGACCTGAAATTTCGTATCAGGCTGAGGTCGAAGAATACACGACGAGGTATATCCTATATGAATTTATCTGTCTAGTTGACAAAGAGTTCTAACATGACGTGAGATAAAGACGGCAGCAGCTAATCGATTCCATCAACGACGTTATGGAGGATGCAAGGGCAGAAATGCTGGAGCTATAAGACTTGAGCTATGAGACGCTGTACATATAAACATGTATTATTTGTACATATAAACAAGTAAGCTATATCATAAATGAAATAGAGTACATGATTTAGTAGTTACGCTTGATTTCTTAGTTCTTTTCTGTACAATCAAAACATCAAACTCGCCTCGCTGTCGGTCTCAGCACCGAATGATTAGATCAAATTTTATTGAGCTTAGAGCATGTTATGCATATGTCGGCCTGTGGCTTAGTCGGCATCATATTCTGATAACTGTATTAATAATAGATGATATATAAATCAAGAAAATTAAGTGACTCATCATACCACCAAAAGTTTGGGGCAACTTTGCCGATGTATAAATTGAACTCTAAAAATGTGGCCCTCAAATCCAACGTCTGCGGCTTGATTTTTGTAATCAGTATATAAACTACATCGAACGAATGAGCACGCGTAGTATTTAAGGACAATCCCTGTCCAACTTTTTTTCTTGTCATTCGAGATATCGAAAGTGCCATTCTCTAGGGTGGCGACGTCAACACTGAGCGCCATCCATAAATCACGGATTATTGCGGCGATTTGCGGTCATAACTAGGATGGATGCGTGCGGACGTATTCTTGCGTCGTGTCAACTATTGCGTAAGGCAACGCGCCCAAATCTGGCATTGTTTACCCATGTTTGCAGCAGTAACGGCGTACAAGCTGCGTTGGCTCGGTATAGTACTCATCCAATGACGGAGGAGGTGACGCATCAGAGACCAAAAGTCACCTTGAATACGATAAGGAGTTTGTACAGACAGAATATCCCTATAGCAGTACGATGCATCTTCTAATGTTCTCGCAGCGTATAAATGATTCTGACGAGTTATAGTCACTCACCGCACATGACTTTCCATCAGCTATAGTCGCCGACCGAGCTGGTGTAGATCTTACTCTCGTTGGGGACTCACTAGCTATGGTTGCTTTAGGTTACGAAGTAGGTTCTCCATGACCAATGAAAGAAGGTTTTTACTGACGCCGTTATAGAATACAAATCAGATAACAGTGGATGTAAGTGGAGTGAAAGTTTCTGCGGTGTAGAGCTTCTAATACGGAGACAGGAAATGCTGTCGCACTGTCGGGCGGTAGCCCGCGGTTCCAAAGCACCATTTCTGGTTGCAGATCTTCCTTTCGGTACCTACGAAGTTTCGGCAGAACAGGCACTTGAGAGCTCAATTCGTTTTATACGTGAGGGTAATATGGAAGGAGTCAAATTAGAGGGTGGCATTGAAATGGCCGATACTATTAAGAAGATCACGACGGCTGGAATTCCGGTAATGGGTCATATTGGGCTAACGCCACAGCGTAGCGTATCGTTAGGGGGGTTCAGAGTGCAAGGTAAGACAACTATTGGGGCCAAGAAATTGCTGCAGTCAGCGCAAGCGTTACAAGATGCGGGATGCTTTGCGATAGTTGTCGAAGCAGTTCCACCCCCTGTCGCGAAGTTTATTACACAGGCACTAACAATCCCTACGGTTGGTATTGGCGCTGGTAGTGTATGTTCTGGTCAGGTTTTGGTGCAGCTGGACATGCTGGGAAGCTTTGATAGGTTTTCGCCAAAGTTTGTCAAAAAGTACGCAAATGGTTTTGAAACGAACAGCGCAGCTGTGAAACAATACGTACATGAAGTTAAGCACGGGTTGTTTCCAACGGAGGAACATACGTATCCCATGCGTAATGAGGATGATATTAAAAAGCTGGAGGGTTTAGATATCGCAGGAGCAAAGGTATCCAGTAGTGGAATGTAGAGCCAACGCATTGATGGAGATGAGATGAGTACTTCTGGAAGTCAATTATTGTAATAGCATAATAGATCACATTGTGCATATGTGTTGAATGCCTGGCCATACTAATGAAAAGGAGAGACCCAACCCTAGTATATAAACGCTAAAACAGGTTAAGTACTTAGTGCATTAAATGTCCCAACTACAAGTTACTCCGCCGAGTGGCCCGGCCAACAAAGCTTCCGACTCAAGATCATGAACAATTAGAGCTTTGGCATCGCCTACCGCCACTAACAGCACTTTCGACAGAAACCATTCATTCAGAATATAGGCGGCTGTGACGTCGCCTTTCACCAGAGACATCAGAGACTTATTACAGTATAGAAATTAGTAATTATGAGGTAGGTGAGATCTGTATTGTGACAATTTGGAGACGACGTCAGTGGTATACCTGGCCAAATCTCACACGGACTTATTGCTGGCATACGTCTATATCGGGGGGAGTGTTACTGACTGTACTTTAGTTCTCCTAAACGTCGTATCGAAACGGATGTTATGAAATTGTAAGTGCGATTCACATTGTGACCGTAGCAGGCATCGGTCGGCTGACTAAAGTAGGCTCATGAGTGATTATGAAGTTACACTTGTAAACGGAAGCATGTATGTGCTTGGTTCCATCAGCTTGTTGTGGAAATGCTGTCGGGATTATGCTTGAATACGACTAATTACCGGTTTAGGCAGGAGTTTTACGTCCGATTTAAAGGTCCAGATGAGAGTAAGGATTTTCGTCAGTATCTCCGCGGATTGTGTGCCTAACCATTTATCCAGCTCCTTTTCAGGACGGCCTGTGGAAGGTTCATGTCGAGTTGCCAGACCAGTACCCGTACAAGTCGCCATCGATCGGGTTTATGAATCGCATTTTTCACCCGAACATCGACGAACTGTAAGTGCAAACGTAATATTTGCTCTATTGCCATGCCGAGCTAACCTTGGTATAGGAGTGGATCGGTTTGTTTGGATGTCATCAATCAGACGTGGAGCCCGATGTTCGGTAAGTTGCGAATATAGATAGTAGTGAGTCAGTTTGACCAGAGCCTAATGAAGTGCAGACATGATCAACATCTTCGAAGTATTTTTACCACAGTTGCTACGCTATCCCAATCCTACGGATCCATTGAATGGTGAAGCTGCGGCGCTTCTTATGCGAGAACCAAAAGCGTATGAGAACAAAGTGAAGGGTTAGTGGCACTTTTGTTGGCATGTTTATTGTGTGCACTCTGAATCTGACGAGGGATAGATTATGTGAACAAGTACGCTAGTGCTGAAGCCATGGAGAACGACAATGACGAATCTTCAGACGACGAAGAAATGAGTTCAGTCGGGTCGTACGAGTCCGATGAAGAGCCTGCCGGTCAGATGGAGGTCTGATTGACTGCTTCGGCTTGCATTAGATCGTATACTGGTGGCGGCAGAGCGTTTTTGGTACGGATTTGGCGTACGGATGGGAGTTTCGCAATTGTTTCTTTTGAGATAGTTGGATTTATGTTGGTGATCCTCGGTATTTCGGACTTGTAGGGCCGTTAGATGTTACAACGTGATGCAACGGGGCGACTTTGCAGAGAATTACGGATATGCTCCCGTTGCGGGCGGGTATGCGGCTGTCACACTTGTTCTGGAGTATTACACTGAGCAGCAGGAATGCGCTTAATCGACTTTGACATGGGAGATTGTCATGTTAATGGGTTCGTATTTTGTCGGGCGTTTTTACTGTTCATGTCATGTCGTGGATTATTACATGCATTGTTCAGGCGCATGTCTATTGTATATGTCTTTGTTTTTACTTAATAATACACTGTCAGACGAAATGTTCTTGTGTATTGAGTAGCAATATTACTCGCTACGTCATGTCAGGTAGAAGCTTAAAAAGCGATGGATATATAAACGGTGGCGGAGGAGATTAAGAGACCATAGGTTACGAATGCAGAGATTGAGATAGTCTGGTTATGCAGATGAGTTTAGACAACCTTTGACAGAATTAGAGAGACTTGGCGGTGTCCGAGTCATGTTTTAGGTGGTTTGCATGCAGATCTGGAAGAATGCCATTACATGTGTCCACATATTTTGAAAGAACAACAATCCGAACGACACTGTCGCAGTGCGAGACAGCGCCGCGCCACTATGAAATAAGTACGTATTCGCATACTGGGCTCCAAATATATGAGCGAAGTTTATTGTATACATGACATAACAGCGCGAGCCGTCCCAGTCGTACGTTTTCATCGGTTTACGAACAACTGGTCTGTCGCAATTATTAGGCTGAGACTGGAGCAGATGGCTAGCCACTTTCGTAGCTGTGCTGTAACGGAAGAGCCAGTAATCACACAAAAAATATAGGTTACATCCTACGAATTGCCTCAAGAAGCAAGTGCGAGATTCTGCCACACAAGAAGGTTGTGAAGGTGAGGTAATGTTGCGGCTGCAAGTGGCGAAGAGAGGGTTCATGATCACTACCAAGGTCGTAAGACATGTTTCAGTATAATATGGAATGCGGATACCCTTGCGTCAACATTCTCCTATCAATTGGCGCCACCGAATTAATTACAGTTAACTGGCCTATAAGACACGACGAAAATGTAAAACATAGCCAGTTAAACACCTCACCGGTGAAGTTGTGCTAAATGCCGTTCACTCATGCGCCTTGCTTATATATATTGTTGTATCTACTGCAGTTATAACTCATCAGCAGCAAGAATGCATATGCATACATTCATCTGAGTGGCCAATGTGGCCAATGGCGGAACCTGGCCAACACAAAATGTGCCACAACTCCTGTAGTTGATCGGCAGCAATATAATTCATAGCTTGGCTGGATCATAGGAGGGATGTATCCAGATAGTGTTGTGTTGTGTATTGCCTGAAGTTTAGTCGACCCAAACTACAGGTTTAAGGTCGGCTGTCAAGGATCGCGCCGCACGTGGGGTTGCACGAAAACGGTGGTCCGAGGACTCTCGCGTGGTTCGCGTGGCAGCCCACGTGAGAACGCTAGGTTGCTTCGGGTTTAGCGTCCCGGCCTCATCTCAGTTGGCTCCATCCGGCATGAGGCTGAGGGCCGACAAACGTTTATATCTAATCTTTCAGGCACATATACTCAAAATTGTTTCCTTTTACCCGAATAAGATAGCCTAATGGCCGCAGAGGAACAAAAGGGTCACTTTCCAGTCCTTGGTTTACAGTGTGGACGAAGTGACACTATCATTCTCGGTTCTAGTAGTGTCGTCGCTTGCGTAGATAGTCATCCTGTTTTTAGATTCGGCCTCCTCGGCAAGGCGGAGTATGCATTCCGTGAACAATAGCATCTTCTTCTGCTGTGGCCGGGACCCCTGCAGTTGAAAAGAAACTAGTAGGAAACACCACACCCCACATCGGCCAGCGTCGTATGACATGAGGCATTGCTATCTGCGTCAACGAGCAACCAAGCGCAAAACCTTGCTTCCACAAACGGTGACCCGGATGCCCGGGGCCGCATACTCAGAAAGTTTGGACCCCATTCCGTTGTACGTTGTTCCTTCGGCATGAAGTGGTATCGATTGCTTGTCCAACTTTGTACCGGGCGACGCGAAACGCGAGTCCCCGTTGTTGGGTTATATATGTAGTTTGTTCTTGCGCCTTCTGTGATCTAGCTCGCAATGAATTCTACCTGGTCATTAGGGCCACATTCAACGCCAGATCACTGTACATAGTTCCCGACTCACCATAACCTGCTCCTGGTCATTCATTCTTTTTTGTAAACGAAAAGGCCAACCTCATCTCTTGCTTTATTGCATCGGGATTCGCATCATCTTTGGCATATAATATGGGTAATACGCCAACTAAAGAAGCTGATAATGGCCGCCCTGAATGTTAGTGGACATAACTATTCTTTCCAGTATGGCTAGAGCAATAGCTAATATCGTGGCTGTCATAGTATCGCTTCAGCAGTTTCGGTTGTTGGGAATCGTGGGGAGAGGTGCTTTTGGAAAGGTCAGAATAGTTCAGCACAAGACATCCAAAGTGGAATATGCACTGAAGTACATACGCAAGGACCAAAGTACGTTGAATACTCCTCAGTCGCTTTTTTAGTTTCGCGGTTATTAATCTTTATTCAGTTGTCAAGGCCGAGAGCGTACGGAACATCATTCGTGAACGTCGAATACTTGAACGAGTACGGCATCCTTTCATATGCAACCTACGATATTCTTTTCAGGACTCTGAATACTTGTACATCATCGTCGACCTCATGATAGGAGGAGATCTGCGCTTTCACCTAAGCCGTCGTTCATTCACCGAATCTGCGGTTCGGTTTTGGATTGCCGAGCTTTCATGCGCCCTAAACTATATTCACGCTCGCGAAATAGTTCACAAGGATATCAAACCCGAAAATATCTTGCTCGACGGAGAGGGTCATGTGTATCTTGCTGACTTTAATGTTGCAACACAGTTGCCCCGCAGGCGACATCATTTCGATGCACGAGACGTTGAAGCTGGAATTCCCCATGCCATCTCGGAAGGAGATGGTGGCAGTTTTAAACTCCACGGCAAGTCTGGAACACCGGCATATTTGGCTCCAGAAGTTTACTCTGACGAAGGTTACGACACTGCAGTCGATTGGTGGTCTTTAGGCGTTGTCTTGTACGAATGCATATACGCTCGTCGTCCATTTCATGGAGCAGGACAGGACCAACTGAAATCGCAGATTATTCAAGCGGCGCCAAAGTATTATAATACATCCCCAACCGTATCGTACGAGGCACAGCAGGCCATGAAAGGTCTTTTGAACGTTTTTCCGACGGCCAGGCTCGGTACAACAGGACTCAAGGCGTTCTTTGAAGAGCCATTCTTCGAGATATATACTTCCGAAGGACTAGAAGCAAAGGAATATGCGCCTGTCTTTGTGCCGTCTAAAGATCGAACGAACTTCGACGCAACGTACGAACTTGAGGAGCTGCTTTTGGAACATACACCGCTCGAAGGAGGACGGGGAGGACGAGGCAAAAAGCGGGCCCAGGTAAAAGGAGACAGCACAGCAGCCAAATTGCGTGAAGCAGAACTGCATAAGATGATCGAGACCATGTTTGAAGTCTTTGATTTCTCTACTGCTCAAACAGATCCTGTCGCCCCACATAGTTTGCCAATTACAACCGACCCAAGTCCTCCAAAAACCGAAGTGCCGAAACAGACCCAAGCCCCATCTCCGACGTCGTCCTCTTCTTGGTCGTCATCCGAACTGTCCGTTTCGTTGTCGTCTACCCTGTCTTCTCCTTCTTTAGCTTCGTCAGATACGTCCTTGTCGAGTACGATGCCGGATTTCAGAATCCCGAAACCGACGACCATTCCTCAGCATTACGAATTTAAGCACCAACCTGGGCAGGCCCCATCGACCGCAAGTAGTGTTCAGCACGATAACTCATCCACTTATCCGCAGCCCCAATCCGAGGCAATTCATAACTTGCATGACGCGGCTTATCACAAACGTCGTCACTTAGACGCCGTTAGAGCTCTTGATGACGATGATATTCTTTTGAAGGCCTCGTCATTTACTGGTATTTTGTCAAAAAAGAAAATGCGACCGTCAAGTCCGCGACCTACGGAGCCTGGAGTATTAGGCAAAGAAGGCGCCAGGATCATATTGAGCAACTGAAAAATCAAATGAACATTAAACGGATCGCGCGATATCACAAGTCAGTAACAAGTATTTGACATACGACACTTCTGATGATACAATTTCGAGCGCCCATGGTCGACAGATTCGCTGTAGAAATATTGGTGGAAATTCATCCTCTCATCCTGTATGAGTACTGTACAATATCGACTATATTTTTTCGGTTTTTCATGTAACTGTCTAGAATCGTTTAATAGTGATTAGCCGCTTATGTCTGCATGATATATGAATGAATGGTTCTATTGCTAGTAATTCTTTAAAGCAAATTCTGAAATTTTAACTGCCAATTATCACTTCGACCAAAACATACGACAATATTCCGTATTTGTTGATCTGTACACTGAACCCTTAAGAACTGTTGACACCCCGCTACCCAAAAAAAAAATTAAGATTTGCAATCTGCGCTAATGACGACAGAATCGGAGTCGGCTTTGAAATACAATCTCTTACAATTCACGCACGAACTGCAATCTGACCGCGACTTGACCCATAACACAACTACGGCCGCAGTTACGAGTCGCCTTTCGCAATACAACCTTATTAGTGAATAGTTGCGAATAATAAATATTCGCGGCAGTTAGAGTGGTCGGTTGTATGCATGATATTTGCAGGTATAGTTGTTCCAGCAGATAATTAGCAAGCACGAGCCCGCGGAACCCAGCCGACTCATAATTATTCTGCAAGTTTACCTTACATTCGAATATGCTTGCTAATAGATATCGAAGACAAAAACAGACAGCCAAAGTCTACTTTTGAATCTGCTGTTAGGCAGCCGTTAGCTTTGTTTGCGGCATCAACTAAAGGATTAGATCCGAATTCCAGAGTCTTTTCAGGTGCGTGAACGGCAAGATTAGTAAATGAATGGACATTATAAATTTTCCACATGCTTCTATTTTGCTCCAAGTACGCTAACACTTTGTCAATAGATTGAGTGGCTCGTCGACTGCCGAGCCTTATATCTGATCAAGTATGTTTGACGACAAGGCACTATATCGCTACTTGCGGGAGATGCCCGCACGACACGATTTCTCATATACAGATGAGTCCAAGCGATCGCTTTTACGGATATTGTTCAACTCTATCTCAGCAAATGGCAAATATTTGTCCTTCTTCTTCCCTCATGGGCCGCCCGCCATTACCGAAGCATGGAAGATGTCAACTGGCGATATTGATCCTTCACACCCTGGACGACCATGTATGCATCAGTTTCAAAAGGGAGAACCAACATATAAGTGCAAGTACGTGCGATACGACGTAGCAAATGGTGTCAAATTTGCGGGGAAACTAACCGCGGCATAGGGAATGTGGCTTGGACGATACGTGCGTTCTATGCTGGCGTTGCTTCAATGCTTCTGACCACGTCGGCCATACCGTCACGGTTTCTATTTCACAAAAAGATGGCGGTGGTGTTTGTGATTGTGGCGACCCGGAAGCTTGGTTGCGAGACGTCAGTTGCAAGTACTATTCAGCGGCGCAAGCACCACCCAAGCCTCTACCCGATAATCTGATTGAGAGTATTCGCGGAACAGTGGCTAGGACATTGGATTACATTCTAGATATATTTTCTTGTTCGCCGCAGAGCTATCAAGATTGCAAAGATGAGGCATTGATAAGGAAGGATTTTGAATCCTTCGCACTCGACCCCAACATTTATGGTGGCAAACGAGACGAACCCGATAAGGACAATGGACAGTTCGCGTTGGTATTGTGGAATGATGAGAAGCACTCATTCACGGATGTTATTCAGATAGTTATGCGTGCGACCAGGAGAAGGGAGGAATACGGCAAATTCATTTCAGAAGAGGTTGACGCAATCGGTCGAAAAATCGTCAGTACTTCCAGCAATGTGAAAGACCTAATCGCTGCTCGTGAGATCATCGATCGGTTACAACTCGCTGTCAGTATTCGTTCGACACGAGATACATTCCGAGAAGACATGTGTGGGACTATGCTTGAGTGGCTAAACGATCTTGCCACATCGCCATTGGTCGGACACCACTTTGTGTTGCGAGATCTTATATGCGAGTCACTATGTCAGGCGTGGCAGGTGGGATCGACTGCTACCAGAATCAAGCAACCATTGTATCAACTGTCTGGCCATTTTGATGATCTCGATGATGATCTGAGCATTCCTCCCGGCCCAATGGGAACCGTCGAAGGTATCGCAGAAATGCAAGGTCCTGGCGGGCATACGCCTGATAGTGCAGAGATTAGCTTGGCACAGACCATATCGGCACCGCTGTATTGGCTTGAATCCACAGACACCGAGTGCTCGATGTCGTATCCATATTCTGCAGCATCATCCAGTTGTGGGAAACCAAAGGATACAGATTCTAGGAGACTGCGGCTAGATTATCTAATGTTATTTGACCGTCGTTTTTGGAAAACCGCGCGGTACTCGATCAGGGATCTACTTATGTCAACCATGATTTCAAATCTAGACTACAAATCGACTATGGGCATGCATTTTGCAGAGCTCTATCCAGAACTGGTCGAATATTACATGCTGGCTGATCGCGAGCCGAACTGCTCGATGATGCATTTGTCCACCCAGTTGTTCACGTGTCCAACCATTGCAACCGAAATTGTGAAGAAACATTTTTCGTCATTTGCCGCAATATTGTACACATACTTGACCAAGGGCAGAGTGAATCCGCCTGGTTCAGTTGATCTCACCGCGGCAATTCCGTCAGATAGACGAACTCTTAAGAATCGTCGTATTCAACAAGTGTTTGTCGATATGGAGCATATTATCACTAGAAACGTTGTCAAACAGCGTATCTCGTGCGATGAGAGTCGAATAAGCCAGGTTGCCGATATATTTGTTCTCTTCGAAGGGTGTGCGCCATTTATACGACAAATCAACGAACACGTCGAATATGAATCTACGGAATGGGTCTCCTTTTTCCAGGTCCTAGCTCCGATTGTAAAACTTTCACGCTTGGTGGCTAAGGGCTGTTGGGAGGGCCCACAATCCACGACTCGAATGTCTATCAGAGCGGTGGCGAGAATGCTTACATCCTGGTCGCTTGGTTTCATGCGTGATCGGTTTCAAAATTGTGAAGTCATGGACGAGCCTCATTTCCACGCCCTCACTTGCGGAGATTTCAGCAATACGTCGTATCCTGTTGTGCAGTTCCCGGTTGAATTCTATGTTCTCAGTATGCACCATCCATTACATGGGTTTCTTACTTGGTTGATTGAGTTTGGACGTGTGGAATCCGCGGAGCAACTAAAGTCGCTTTTGTCCTTCTCTCTTCTTGATCCACCAGCTCCGGGAAGATCGATCATCTATGGCCCCGAAGACATGCTAATGTTAATGCTCGATTATCCTCTTCGCACATTGGTTGTGGTCGCGCAAATTCGGGTAGGAATATGGGTACGAAATGGTTACACTCTCCGCACTCACGAGATTCATTACCGGGATATGTCCATGCGAGACAGTGGCTACGCGCGTGATATTTTCGCGGTCCAGGTCATGATGACGACCTGTAATCCATCGCGTGTCATGTTGACGATAATTGAACGTTGGAGTCTCGTCCATTGGTTGCGTGGGGCGGTCGAACATCCGACGTTTGAAGAAAGCAAGTTACTGTACATTATGGAGGAATTCGTTCATGAAATGATTGTGCTGCTATCCGAGCGCAAGCGCCTATTGGGTAACGATTACGACATCACCAAGGAAGCACTAATAAAACGCGAGATCATCCAAGTATTGTGTTTCGGACCGATGGCGTTTTCCGACTTGGCGAGGAAAATGCCGGAATATCTTTCCAATGACGAGAAATTTGAAACGATTCTGCGAGAGATCACGAAGTATAAGGCACCAGAAGGATTGAGTGATTTTGGGACGTACGAATTGCTACCAAAGTACTTTAATGAAGTGGATCCGTATTTTTTTCATTACACGGCAACTCAATGGGATGCGGCCGAAACTGCTGTGAAGAAGGCCATAAGTAACTCGACTGGACACCCAGTCGAGAAAGTTGTCATTGAACCACGTTTGGAGCGCATCGAAACCGGCCCGTTTACTCGATTAGGTTGGATAGTTGGAACTCCCGAGTTTGCGCAAATGATATATGTCACGTTATGCAATATAGCTTTCCAGAGACTCTCAACGACCTCCTCGTTACCAGAGTCACTTCTTACTCTTACACTTCATTTGTGCCATGTTGCCGTTACTGAAGACAAGATTTGTGAGCCCGATAAGGATCGAAGATTACCGACATTCAGTTACAACGCTTGCGAAATCGTGGCCGCCAAGGTGGGCCCAACAGACGGGCAGTATCAGACCATTGTGGAAGTGCTATTTTATATTCGGGATAATTCCAAGTTCGAAGCCAACAGGCCGCTCGTGGAGCGAATCTTACACTTGATTAAGGAGAAGGAGACTGCGGCGTTTGAAAACGGTATCAAGAACGTGAATGGGGCGATGGAGGATATTGAGGAAGTCATTGAGTCGACCGCAGAGGAAGATGCTGAGACGCCGGCTGAACGCAAGAAACGTTTGGCACAAGAACGACATGCAAAAATTATGGCAGAGTTTCAGAAACAACAGCAGAAATTTGCTGAAAAGAACAAAGGAACGTTCGATGACGAGGATATGGATGAAGACATAGATATGCTCGATGGCGAGGAAGCTGAGACATGGAAGTTTCCGTCGGGAACATGTATTTTATGTCGAAAGCCTACTACCGATTCTGAAATCTACGGTACTATTGGTTTGCTGACTGAATCTACATTGTTTCGTCAGACGCCATTTGACTCGTCAGACTGGATGGTTGATGCTTTATCCGGCGAGCCGGATTTAGATCGGCCTCCGTTTGAGTTGAACTCGTCCTGCTCTGTGGACGACAGTGTATCGTTGGACGACGACAATTCCATTGGAAGAGGGTTCCCACATGCATTTGTCAATAAGGAACCAGTTACTGTTAGTTGTGGCCATATAATGCATCTTTCATGCTATGAGGAGTACAAAGATGCAATCCAAGGGCGGCACCGACAGCACATCACTCGGAATCCTCCAGAAAATACGAAGAAGGGCGAATTCTTATGTCCACTTTGTAAATCTCTAAATAATGCGTTCTTGCCGATAATCTTTAAAGGTATCGATAAGACACTTGATGCAGAATTGACAACATCCCTGCCATTTTCTGACTGGATTGTCGATGACGTATGGACTATTATTAATCAAATGAAGACATGCGGTGACAGTGTGAACGGCGTTCATTTGTTTAACGACTTGGTTCGGGGACGCATTCGGGGTTCGGCAGAATCGACATTATCGCAGTTCTATTTGCGAAAGTTCACATTGGGTTCGGAGGGTAGTGGTATACGTATGCCGAGGCTATTTGGAGCTATGAGCCAGGAGGCTGAGGAACGACGAAGTCTAAGCCCGGAGATGGAGGCTATCAAGAATGTGTATGTGAGCAATGTCAAAGCGCTCGCATCGTTGGGCCGCTCGCAGGGAACAACGAAATTAAACCAGGACTTGTCGCATTTTCAGCGGTTGATCAAAGTTTATGCTTCAACAATCTCGTCTTCAGAAATTGCTCTTCGTGGTGCAAATCGAACGGAAAGCGGTACAGACATTGGCACGTCTATACTAGATCAAGTCTCTCAACGGACAATGGCTGTACTTCGTACCCTGCGTGCCACGGCGCTGACATTTGGTTCTTTCAGTGTGATGGATGGCGTTGATAAGGTGATGAGTGTATCGATTCCGTACAGTAAGGTGCATCATCAGCAGATTGGAAAGCTATTTTTCGGGCAAGAGTGCATGTATGACAAAGACGCTGTCTCCTGTCCCGATATCGTGCTGCCCCTATTGATGGAAGATATTTTCGAGTTCTTGGCCGAGGCATCAGTATGCATGGTCCAGGCTATGGACGTTGACATTCATCATATCATGATGCTATGTTACATCGCACAAGTTGTCAAAGTCCTCTATCTTCTAGGAGATCAGGTATATCAGGCAAGTGAGTGGCTTAGTATAGCGCAGATACGAACGCTGGGTGAAGATGTGGATGTGTCAGATGAATTGCTATTCCAGATGCGAGACTTCATGAACATGGTACTTCAGCAAAGCGGATACTTTCAGGGGTCGCTCACCGATATATTCAGGATCGTGCCTGGAAAGAGCATTTACGCAATTGTTAAGCGGTTTGTTCTTCCGTTCCTCCGCAAGTGCGCGCTACTAGTGAATGTTTCTGGTGCTCTTGGTTACGACGGCGACGCGCTTGTTGAGATCGAAGCTGACGATGAGATGTCGCGTCTATTGACGCTACTGAAGTTGCCCTCCATCGACGAAATGTTTTCTTCTTTTGGGAGTGATACGCAGTTTGAACAGAACAAGACTATGTTAGAAATCATTACGCGATGGTGTCGACACTTAGAACTCACTGTGCGTCGTCCAAAGAGCTTGCAAACCAGTAATATCACTTTGGAATATCCTGGAGTGCTACAATTACTCAAGCTGCCAACAAGGTTGCACTCGTTCTTTCAGGAGGTTGGCAAGATGAAATGCCAAAAATGCGGAAAGAGTCCTGAGGATCCTGGCGTGTGTTTGTTTTGTGGAACACTTATTTGCTGCCAGAATTACTGCTGTGTTGATGAGAAAGGTAGCGGCGAATGTAACCAGCATATGAAATCGTGAGTTCTTCTTGACACTTGCGATATTTTGTTGGGGAAACTGACACATGATTCGTTTAGATGCGCGGGCTATGTAGGCATTTTCTTGCTCATCAAGAAATGTACGATCTTGTTTTTGAAAGAAGGACAAGGCAGTTTTGTCGTGGCGCCGTATCTGGATGTCCATGGCGAAGTTGATCCCAACTTGAAGTGCGTACCCCCGATGAGTCATAAATATTGAATGGTACTGGTGCTAACAAGATGGATCTAACAGGCGCGGGCGACCACTCTACCTAAGCAAGAAACGTTATGATAACTTGATTCGCAACATCTGGCTCCAAAATGGAATAAGCAGCCAGATTGCCAGGCGAATTGAAAGTACGGTCGATAATGGAGGATGGGAAGGAATGTGATCATGATGGATATGAAACGTGGAGCACAGGCATAGCATTAAGTTTAGCATGGGTTATTGTTGTTGTCATAATTTGTGCTCAATTGTACATTACGAATAAGTTATTGGTTGATCTATACAGAGCATATATGGATGGGATTTAAGGTTTTTTGTACTCGGGTGGCTAATGTTTAAAAATATTATATTGTCCTACGATGGGACTGGGGTCAAAACCATGAATCTTATCAGAACAGTCTATTTTCTCCTATTTATACCGAAAATAACACAAACTACTCTGTAATGTTCGTCTCTTCTACCTTCGCTGTAACATCGTCAACAGAATCTCCAATTACGTCTGCACCCTTTTGCTCAGCCGCTTGCCTCTTCTTTGCTTCCATGGCCTCAAGGTACTTCGAGCCTAGGACCTTCTCTTTCTTCTTTGCCGACTTTGCGGCAACCGGTGGCGGGTATGCTTTTGCTTCTAATTCCTTAAATGAGGGATCGTTATTGTACTCCTCGCGAATGGGATCGAGGAGTTTGTTGAGCGCATCACTGATACCCTGCTTCAAATCCTGAGGAGAGAGCTAAAAAATGAAGCAACATTGTAAGCGGGTCTTGTCAAATCACTACGGTGAAACCAAAAGACTACCAACCTTGTCAGACGCGAAATCTTCCTTCAATTGTTCAATGTTCGAGTACTCAATTGGACCACCCCACTTCTCTGGTCGGTCGATAAAGAATTTAGCCTCCTTCTCGATTAACACCTTCTCGTCGCCGATGTTGGTAACGCCTAGCTGGGAGACGGGGAGCAGTACATACTCGACGAACGCAATGAGACCGTTGCCCTCGACAACACCCGGCGCACAGAACGCACCGGCGATTTTTTTGCTGACAGTCTTGGCGTTGTCAAGCAGATCAATTTTGGAGTTGGGGTCAGACGAGGACATCTTGCCACCTTGAGTGAGACCGGGCACCATCGGGTTCATTAGATGCGCACGTTTTTTGTACCCGAGTGGTGGCAAGAATTCTTCGGCGAGAACAAAAATTTTGCGCTGGTCCACACCGCCGAACTGAGCGTCAACGTCGAGGTGCTGTTCGTCGAGTGCCTGCATAAGAGGATAGATAAGGCCCGATAGTAAGGGACTTTCGACCTGCTTGACTACATCTGCACCTGCACGCTTGGCGTCGTTCTGGCTCACGATGGATGACATGCGGAAAATATCCATTGTGTACTTTTCGGACAGCTGGTAGCTGGAACCGATTACGAACGTGAGTTTATCAATCGGGACTCCGATGGATGTAAGCATTGCCTTTATTGTCCGTTCATAATATTTGACTCTGTATGCAACGAGGTCAAGGGGAGCCTTCATGTTGTCAAGGAAGGCGTGTAAGTCGGCGAGAAGGATCTTGACATGGCAACCGGCCTGAAGAAAATGGGCAATCTTTGTCATTGCGACAAAATATCCACAGTGTGGACGACCAGTTGGCGCAGTACCTTGCATATATATTAGCCCAAATATTCGACAATTGCATTACCCATTTTTTTTTGGTAAATACCCCAGTAGATGTTGAGAGGTCGCTGCTCGACCTCAATGACATGCTTGATGATCTGCTCATTGAGAACTTCTTGTAAATTCTGAGTAATAAGCTTAAGTTTGTCGGCCATTGTCGTAACAGTAATAGCAAATTGCCGTCAAATTGAGAACTAATATCAAGGTCAGCCATATAACGTTATATACCGAGCTGGGTAGCTCGCCCGAAGCCGGGGATACACACATAATCTATTCCTTGGCTGGCGTCTTGTCCACCAGATCTTTATAAATCGTAGTAGTACCTTATACAACCTCTCAACAAAGGCCGATGCAGAGAATTTTGACAACTTGGAAATGTCAGTTAAGTTAATTCCTTAGAGTCACGAAGAAAAGTGGGTTTGGGTTAATAAGTCAGGGGCTCGGCGTAAAAAGGAGAGTGATGTAGATTTTGGTACGATTCGAAGCTTGATAGTTTTATGTCTGGAAAACATATTTACCAAGGAATCCAAGACTTGTTATCCTTGTTGGCTGGGCATCCTACAGCTTTTCTAAAGCGCATTCTGGGCTAGTTAAATATTGAATTGTACACTATGGCTGAAGAGCAGGTACAACAGTCAGAACAGGCTGCAGAGTATGATCCAGCGACAGCTGATCGTGCCGAGCCATTCTACGTACGGTATTACTCTGGCCACGCGGGGAAGTTTGGGCATGAATTTTTAGGTATGGCGGGAAGTTTATGGCGCCATGAATGTCCATCAGAAGGGATGATGTTAATATGTATGCCACAGAGTTTGATTTCAGAGTGCAAGGAGATGGTCGGAGTGCGATTGCCAGATATGCCAATAATTCGAATTACAGAAATGATTCTCTAATTCGAAAGGAGAGTATGCGCCTTTTTTTGGGCTGAATTACTGTTTGAATATCGCTATTGACACTCGCGTCCGCTTAGTGTCCGTTAGTGCGCTTGTTGTGCAACAATTGAAGAAAATGATTATGGACAGTGAAATAATGAAGTAAGTTTATTTGCTTGGGGTGTTTGAATGGTTAGAACAACCTGTCTAACTGACCCGTAATAAATAGAGAAGATGATTCGCGGTGGCCGGAAAAGAACCATGAAGGAAAGCAAGAACTGGAAATTCGGCTGGGGCAGGAACATATTTCATTTGAGGTAATGAGATGTCGTTGGAGTTTTGAAGTCTTACTGTGACTGACTTTGTGGAAGACCTCTAAACTTGGCTCTTTGAACGACGTCCAGGCCAGCGATGATCCTGAGGGACTACGGGTGTTTTATTACCTGGTTCAGGATTTGAAAGCTCTAGTATTTTCATTAATTGGATTACATTTCAAGGTATGATTGAACTAGTGGTAGGCAAATTTATTCAGACTGATTGTTGACTTTCTACAGATCAAACCTATCTAAATGATATTATTTTGCATTGTCTTGGAATTCATTGGCTCTGGTCCAATTATTGTCTTCAATTATTGTTGAGTGGAGATAAGGGGACCGTAAAGTGGTACATGTAAGATAGTACGAATTTTTTTGTCGGTTATAGTAACGTACTTGTATTATACTTATCACCCGGATGTGTTCGCAACAAGTAATGGGTTTATCTCTTAATGACAAGTAGCTGGAGACCATTAACCGTTTCTGGTTGCGAACGGACAGAATGGTAATAATGCAAACATTTGTACTCGGCAATAGTATGTTATGGCCCAGGATGGATACCATGAGTGAGTTGCTTTCGATAGAAGTAAGCGGGCGAAGCCAGATTCCAGTACTGTTGCGGTTTAGGGTAGCGAGTGCAGAGAATCTTACAGATATCACCATTAATATATGTACATAGTTGGACGTGAAAAGGATATCCTAGACGAACATATAATAAAAAACACTGACAAGATACGTTCACACATCAGGTCTATTTGGTGTCTGGTAGGACAAGAGCGTATGTACAACGACCAACACGTACGATCAATCTCGCCAATCGCATTTACTTAATCGTTGTGGGGTCTGGCGCCGATAGTTCAGTGTTCTGTCGTGAAGGTACTGCGTCAGCCAATTAGTAGTCATTTATATGCCAATCCCGGGCAGCCTTTAATCTTGTCCTTCCTCCTTCAGCTTCCGTAAGACAGCTTCCGCAGCAGCAATCCCGTCTTTTTCCTTTTGCCGACCAACCCACTCTGCCTTAGTAGTAACCGTGGAAGCCAGCACATTTGCGTCCTGTAAAGCTTTAGCTTCTTTGCGGAGTCCTATAGTGACGGATTCGAGTCCGGCAAAGAAGTTGCTGGCGTAGGTCTGGAATTCATGCTTTGCCTGTTCGGTCGACGATGTGGTTGGTTCGTTGAGGGATTGCAGAGATTTTGAAGCGTGAGATAGCAGTGCGATTATTTCCTATAATTCCGGCGAGAGACGTTAGAAAATGGCTCCCTAAAGGCGGTGGGACAACAATAAAGACGAATGATGAACCATACCTCGTCGAGATTTTGCAGGTTCGTGAGATGCTCGGTCACGTCTTCGGCTGTGAGAGGAGTTGTTGATAGCAATGGCGGTTCATCCATTATTGAGAAACGTTGAGTGGCTATGTATATGTGAACACAAGTATATGTGTATATGTGTACTCGACAGCCATGAGTGGGACGACGATTCAGGATCGTGCGGCTCATAGGTGAATTTGGCTTTGCCGACTTACTTCGAGATCCCCAGCACAATACAAAAAAATCAAGTTATGACACTATTGCTGTCAGTTCGACCACGGATTGGCAATTTCCGAAAGTGTTCACTCTTAAGACTGCGACGGACTTACCTTGTACTCGGGATCGAGACGTCATGCGATGACACTTCAGTCTGTCTCTACGACCGGCACTCGCGCAGGGAACCGCCCAAACTGATTTCATCACTAACCGCGTCGCTCGACAATACGGAATTCAAAGGCATAGTCCCCACTTTGGCACTCAATCATCACCAAGTCCATCTCGCTCCGCTTGTGTCGCGAGTCCTAAGTTCCGGAAATGGGCTACAACAGTACAGACCTGACTTGATATGCGTCACGCGCGGTCCCGGCATGCGTGGTAGCTTGTCGGTTGGTGTCGAGTTTGCCAAAGGCTTGTCACTAGCCTGGGGTGTACCAATGGTCGGCGTTCACCATATGCTTGGCCACTTGTTAACGCCACGACTGCTCACGAACGGGTCGTCGCCGCAGTTCCCATTCTTATCCCTGCTGGCCAGTGGTGGCCATACCATGCTTGTGTTGTCTTCGAGCTTATTAGACCATCAGATCTTGGCAAACACGATTGACATTGCCATGGGAGACGCGATTGATAAATCGGCTCGTGAATTGGGATTAAACGGCAACATGAACGGACCAGAGTTGGAAAAACTTGTGCGCGCACACGAATCATCGGTCATGGCCGGCGTCAGCAAGGCCTTGACCAAGGATGAACTGGCCGAGTTTGGCATTCAAGTCAAGCTGCCCTTGCAGCCGAAACCAGGACGCCCGCAGGCTCCAGCGTTTTCGTTCTCGTCATTCGTGAGCATGGTTAGCCGCGGTGTGGCCAAGAAGGGCGGCTTGGACGCGTTATCGGAGACCGAGGTTCAGGTTATTGGAAAACAGATCCAGGATGCAATTTTTGATCATGTCATTGACCGGATCACGTTTACGTTATCGACGTTGCCGAAAAAAGTTGTCGGCGGGATCCGGGATTTTGTACTGTCTGGTGGTGTCGGCTCGAATTTGGTCTTACGGCAAAAACTTCAGGATGCGTGTTCCGACACCGGCATGAACTTGCACTTCCCGCCACTGGAACTATGTACCGATAATGCTCGCATGATCGCTTGGACAGGTATAGAATTGTGGGAAACTGAAGGGTTGCATTCGTCGTACGATATCATGCCAACGGCAAAGTGGCCCCTCGATAATATCTTGGGTGAAGTTGATGGTTGGCTGCGAGTTGATGATCGGCACAAGGCAAGTCTTGGAGATATAGGTGCGACCTAGGCAAATTTTATGGGCGGGGGACAATGTTGTTTGTAAATATGTAGTATATGTAATATATATATTTATATACATTTTACAAATGGGTTTAGGTCAATGCCTTCTTCTTTGAGTCGAACCCGCCACTTGACTCTGGTTTGGAATTGATCTCGAGACCACCGCGAAGGACACCAATGTTGACGAGCAGTAGTCGGCCATTGCGCTCAAAAGTATTTGCGATTGACATGACATGGTCGTACACGTCTGCGCGCTCATCCGTTGACTTGAACAGAAAGTACTAGATTGGATTTTGTTACTTTTAAAACCAAAAAAAAAAGGATGTGGCTATCATTTACCTTGTTCTCGAGATCTAACCTGATCGGGACCTTGTCTGCCTCGATCAATGCAATCAGATCTTTTTCGACATCTTGTTGACTGACGCCGAACCGGGACGCCATTTTGTCGAGATAACCGCGCTTGTATCCTCTGACGTACTGGGTATAGCAATTCTCCCTGATGAGGTCAAACAGGTGCTCGACGTGATCGGCCAGCCAGAGATCGAGCTTGTAATCAGATTTATGTTTGTCCAGAGTTGTGAAGATGGATTTGTAATCAAACAAGACGAACGAATCCAACAGGGTCCGGATGTGGGCGTCTGATTCGAGGATTTCCTTGAAGTTTGCGTTATTGTCGAGCAAATCCTTGAGCGCGTTACGACTGTAGGACGCTAATGTACAGAGGCCGATAATGACGGCCACATCGTTGATGGTCAGGAACTCCATGATGGTGTAGGATGCCGGTTTTATTCGGGATTGCGGGTGGTGTTGGTGTTGGTGTTGGTATTGGGTGCTTGTTGCGATCAATAATGATTCGACGGGGACTGTTAAGAACGTGGAAGCGGCGAGTGGGAAATCAGCTTGCGCGAGTGCCCATAATCCCCGTACGGCCTTGAGGTATGGATCAATGAATCCGTTCTTGGCCGGCAACGCATCGATCCTCGACATTGCGGTTTCGACCTGGGACCAATTTTGTTGGTAGACGGCGACCCGGATCATGTCCATCGACATGTCCTCGATATGTTTATGGGTCGTGCAATATTCCCGTTGTCGGGAATAATATTTTGATGCCGACGGCAGATCACCGATTGAAAAGTAAAAATCGCCCAGTTCAGAGTTGCCCATGCGGATGCTTTCCTTGATCAGGTTGTTCTTGTAACTCTTGAGTTCGAGTTCCAGTTTGTCACCGGTCAATCGAGTCGTTTTAGTAATATCGTCAACCCAACCGGAATCAACCGTCGCCCGCGGGTCCTGAGGTGAGATCTCGTGTAATCGTTCGACAGCATCCTCATACCGGCTCACGTCGGCCGTCTGTTTGAGCGCATTGATTGCCAGCACGAGCGCGTCTTTGGCCAATCGTGGACATCGATCAGCGATAAATAGAAGACGATCCACCGCATTTCGGCCTGCAATTTTGTCAATCCATTTTTGTTTTTTTGTTCCAATTTGTGTGTGGGGCGTACCTGTGTAGTTTTGTATATACGACTCGAGTTCAAACAACGGAAGTGCTGGACATCAAAGTGATGATTAGTTATGTCCAAGATGATCACTAAAAAATAAACCAACGTACAGCCCACCAGCTTGCTATCTGCAACCGATTCCGAACTCATTTTGTGGCCGGGCGGAGGAATGTGGTCGCTTGCTTGATTGCTCTGCGACGGCGATAAGCTTGGTAGTAAAGTAGTTTGGGATGGTGTGTGGCAGCATTTGCAGGTACGTCACCGGCTCACCGCGGACTTTGGTTAGCCAAAGTTATTACTACCTACACAGTTCTTCTACGCTAACCGCCTCACGCGACTACTACAAGTTGGTTGGAATAGAATTCACATCCATATTATTACAGGTAGCGTAATTCATCCACAAAGCATACAGGACAACGCCGCAACAACAGGACCGCATCTATTGTAACACATACATTCAACCCGACTTTAATGACCAGTGTCACCAGCTTCACACACAACGATTTCGCGGCCCCATTCGCTATTGAGGACCTGCTTACCCGTAATGCGCCGACCGGGATGGGGATCAAGGATCGAGTAGACGACATTTCGACATCGGGCGCGTTCTAGTTGCTCAATAGGTTCATATCCGGCTTCGTCTTTGCGGCCCTCGAGATACTTTAGGTAAAATTCATCTTCGTCTTTCTTTGCCATTTTCCATAAATGTCGACCCGTCCTCATGGCCATGTATATGACTCCGGTTGCCCATACGTCGACCGGTCGGGGATCGAACTCGTCTTCGGTGTATTCCTCTGGCGCAATGTAAGGGGCGGATCCGCAGACGCCGTTTGTCATGTGGACGTCGCGCTCCCACGCCATTCTGAAACACTCGCCGTTGCCAAAATCAGTAATTTTCAAGGCGCCGTGGGTCGTGAGGAGGAGGTTCTCCGGTTTTAGGTCGCGATGGGCGACACCCATTTCATGCATGTAGACGACGCCGCGCATGAGCTGCTTGAAGTAACAGTCTGCTTCTTGCAATTCGAGCTTGCCAGCGCTCAAGATGAGGGTGTAGAGATCGCCACCGGGACAGAATTCCATGACCTCGCAGTACTCGCCTCTGTCATCCTGGATGAGATCGAGCGTGTGGATGACGTTTTGATGGCGTAGGGAGGAGGAGATGCAAAATTCCGATGTCAGACGCTTTGTGTATTTCTTTTGTGACTCTGCCGGTCTGCGTTTGAATTCCTTGACAGCGTAGAGCTTCTCGCTCTTGCCGTTTTTGGGATCGATTTTGTGAGATATTCGTACGATGCCGAAGGCACCTTTGCCAATAACCTCATGGCATTTGCCGTATTTTTCGACCAACGACATTGATCCGTTTGTGGAATCTTTCTTTGAGCCTGGGGATGAATTGTCGCGCTCGTTTGATTTTAGCCATGACGAAACAAGACTCAAGCCCGCGTCCTCTTCCTCGACGGGTTTTTTCTTTGCGCCGACCATTTCACGCAGCATGTTTGACAATTTTTCCTGGCGCTTTGTACTCTTGAGATGGTGCTCGTGAGTCTTGCCATCGGGAGAGACGACGAAGCGGACCCAGCCATCTTTGAAGGAGCTGTTGCGACTGATCGAGGCCGAGCGAGAGCTTGGCGTGGACGAGGCCACATCTGGTGTAAGTCTGGGCATTATTTTGATTTGCTGTGTAGGAAAAATCGAAAGTGTGGAGTGATTGAAAACGGGGGTGAGGCGAATGTTGGCTTCTTACGGTGAAGTAACTAGGATCTAGTATTGACGGCTAAACGCGCGTTGAATATTTGTTCCGGATGAAGAAATGCGAACGACGACTGACGACGCCACCTGAGGTGTTTGACAACAGAAAAAATTTCGACAGGTGCTAAAAACTCATAATGACTGATCGGTAGGTTTTGTAACTGTGAATAAAACGAGTATGTGAAGAATCGAGACTCTTGCAGATTAATGCTGATAATGTCGGCACACTACTACTTCTGGCTGAACAAGAACAAGATCAAGTCGAGTCCTCAAGCACACACACACACAGAGAGACACACGCGCACGCGCGCGCAAGATTGGCCGGGCCGAACCGAACGCCGCCCTAAGGGAGGATGGAGAGATGCCCTTGGGGCAAGATGCGCAAAGGCAGTAGAAGAAGATACAGAGACAATTGTGTGCGAGTGAGAGAGTGTGGAGAGGAGAAAAGAACTGGGAGAGAGAGGAGACAAGAAGAATAAGAATAAGAAGGAGAGGCGGGCGGGTTGGAGCGGACTAGAAGGAAAACCGACGAACGAAGGAATTCCTCAGCAAAGAGCCGAAACACGCGCGCGGATGGTGGCGCAAGTGTCACGACCGCATGACGCGGGTACGGCACAAATACGCGGCAGAATGGCCGTACCCAGCCCGGCTCGTTGGCCAGCACGCACTGCGCCACCAAACAAACCCTAGCCCTACACACAAACGAGCGGCGGGAGCATGCACTGCCCTAACCCTGTACTATGAGCGAATTAATTGTGTGCCAAGGTTTCCCCGGTTACGGCACAAGTGGCCAAAACCGCAGTGGTTTGGAATGCGAGTTTCTCTGTAATATTATTGCCTAATAATTTCCCTCGACACACGAACATTGTGTGGTTCTGGTCCTAAACTCGCCCCGCCAAGCTAATTGCAAGCGAGTTGAAGCTGAATGTTATCATTGTAGAGCAAATAATCAATCAGTGCTTTGCATGGTCTGCTTATGATTGAGTGTTGCCCCGTGACAAAGGTCACGTGCCCGTGGGCTACTCTAGTGTCGCGTGTCGCGTTGTTGTGAAGCTGTCACGGGCGACAATTTTTTGTGGCGCGACGGGCGTCCGAGCCGAGCCGAACAACGAACGCGGTTCAAGACCCATCAAAATGGGTCAGAACATATACAAGTTGCTGGGTCAAATGCGGAGCATGCGCATCTTCAAAGTAATTAGTTGCCGCCAAATAATATATAAGTTATCTTAACTTAAAACTGTTATCTATATAATATCCTCTATCGTATATAATCCCAACCCCAGTAAAACGCCAGTCCCGATTGATAATCAAGAAATGCAAAAATTCAAATAACAACCTTTTGTTTTCGTCCTGTTTCTTCCTGCACCATCTTTTACCCCGCTTAATGCGTCCGGATCGATTTGGCTCGAACTACAGTAACTACCTCTGGAATGTCTTTGATCGCATGCTCAAGGTCTTCTTGCGTCACTTTGGTGATCGCCGTCGCCGTGTTTTCTTCTTGCGACAGCAGCCTGTCTTCGCCGTCCAGAGTCACCCACCCATGTTCCTGTTAATTAACCGTGTCACTATTCATTCCTTCCGCTCAACCCAAAAACAACTAACGTACCCGTAACTCTGGCATCTTAATCCGTTTCTTGTAGTCTTTCTCCAATAACCGGTATAGAAGGTCGACCACAGACGAGTTGGTCCCCTGTGGTAGTGATAGCCTGCAACAAATCAGCTCCATCGTCTTTGTCCAACACACACACCCGAGTACACACTCACCCCTCATGACTGATCGCCTCTGATAGCACGACAGGATTCACGTACGGAAACGGCAGCCGGCCAAACAAAAGACAATACAGCGTGACCCCCATCGACCAAATGTCCGCCGCCCTGCCCGAATAATCCACCCGGGGTACCGCGTTCAGCTCTGGGGCCATGAATGCCGGACTCCCCGCCTGCTTCGACATGGCGTCGTTGTCGCGCTCAAATATCTCAGACACTCCAAAGTCAACAATCTTGAGAATGTTGTCAGATGTCAACAACAGATTGTCGGGCTTGATGTCCCGGTGGACCACGCCTTGCGAATGCACTATTGTATTTTTTAAAGTTAACTCTCTTTTCACGGGGCAACTTGGTTGGGTCCAAAAAATACTCACAGTATTCTATGCCTAATGTTAAATCCCTAAAATATAATCGGCACTGCTCTATATCGTACGGCTCGACCTGTCCGTCAATGTCCAACTTCATTATAACCCCTCTACTGCACCATTCAAGCACCATGTACAGCGAATCCCCGCCCGGGTTATCCAGTACCTCATACAAATTCGCGACATTAACATGATCTAATTTTTTCAAAATCGCAATCTCATGTCGAATCAAATCCAGCGGATCATCCGTTTTCTTCATCAGTTGTAATTGACTGCCGCCAGTACCACCACCCGGTCGAGGTGACAGTCCCGGTGATCCCATCCGGCCTCGTTGTCGTAGGAGAGCATTGCCCCGGTGTCGACGGAGCCGATGTTTCGAAACTTCTTTGATAGCCTATATTTTACTTGTTAGTCACCCGCCATTTCCCGCCGCCGCAGCCGTCATTTACACTCACATAGACTTCGTTAGTGATCTTGTCAATCGCCCTATACACGGCTCCGAACGACCCACGGCCAGCTTCCTCTTGTATCACGTATTGGTTATTGATAATCTGCGTATCGCCCTCTTGCATCAAACTCGCATTCAGCGTTTCCTTTTTCGTCAGTCAGTCAGCCCACGCTCTCCTTACCCAATATATTGTTAGATATATATATAACCCACCTTGACCTCCGGTTTAAACCCGCTCAAGACTCGTCTATGATGCCGAGTCGGGCTACGTAATCCACGCTCGAGATCCACCATCGACGAAGCAAACGCACCCGCCAACCGGCGTCGGCTTATATATTTCTCATTTTCAACCCCATTGCTGCTAATGCCATTATTGTTGCCGTGCAACCTAAAACTTGCAACATTCATGTCCTCCTGTTGCGATGCCGCGACCACTGTGGCCGAACTCACGGTCCTAATTCCATCATCATGTCTAGAAACGTCGTACCCAACCCGGACCGGTGTCTCATGACTGTTGCCTTTGCCATTGTCCATCTCGGTCTCGGTCACAGTCGACGAGAGCACGATTACGCCGTCTTCCGGCGACATTGTAGTGGATGTGATCATGATCGGTGGCGGCACGTTTCTGCGAGATATGCTCTTCTTTCTTTCCATCTCGGGTCTAAAAATTGTAATTCTTTTACCTCCCGGCCTGTAGATTTATCTATCAACAGGGCCTTTCTAACTCTCGTGGCAACAAAAAAAAAGGGTCCCAGGTCGCTTCCTTGTGTGAGCCGTTGTCGCCCGTCACTTACCCTGACTCTGATGCCACGCCGTGCGGCTCACGTTGAAGGGCCTAGCTGCATATTGCTGAACAGATATATATTGTTGTAGAAGGACACTATCTAAAGTAATTAGGCAGCCTTCTTGATGTGTCTGCTGACATTATGTCACAATTGTCAAAAGTCGTTGGCCAGAGTCTCAGTCCTGCAGCTACAATATATATATTAGATTGAACAATCTCTCGCGCTTACCAGGCCCAACAGCGCACCGACAGCAAACCAAGCCCTTTGCTCGATAGAGGACAGTCGACAAACAATTCATACATATACTCAAATACGAATAATCTTAGTCCAGAATTGAGACGCGGGACGTTTAATTGCATCGCATCTAACTAATTATTGCCAACGAATTTTAAGCGAATAACCCCTGCATATCACCGACATTCTGACTCATATATGCCCTATCGCGTATTTTGCCTTTCCCAGCGCGTTCTTATTGCCCGGTGGCAGGCAGTTTATCAGAATATTGAAACGATCCACAGTTCATTAATCTTAATCGGCAATGACAATCTACAGTTTCTGGATCTTTGACCGGCACTGTAAGGTTTTATTTTTGCTTCTCTTCATTGTTCTTGCTGCGTACTAATTAAATTCCACCCGTCACAGGCAACTGCATATACCACAAAGATTATAAACGGCCATACCGCCAACTAAGGCCCAGGTCTGAGTTCGGTTCCCAAGGAGCCAACGACGAAAAGAAACAGACAAATGGTGGCGGCCCGCCGACGGGCAAAGGTCCGTTAAGCGTCGATGATGACGCCAAGTTAGTGTTTGGCGTTGTTTTTTCATTACGCAACATTGTCACAAAGTTAGCCGGCGAGTAAGTATTCGCTTTGTTTTATTATATTCCTGAAATATAAAAAACAATATTAATATCGACATTCGACAGGAAGGAATCGTTTTTCGTCTACCGGACATCGAAATATAAACTTCATTTTTACGAAACACAGACAAACATGCGCTTTGTCATGATTACAGATCTAAAAGTCGACGGTATTCGGCCCATATTAGAGCAGATCCATGCCGGCTTGTACGTCGAGTATGTTATCAAAAAGTAATGTCCCCGCGAACTCTTTTTATTATCCCAGATTCCGGCGTTCTTGCTAACGATCTTGTACAGTCCAATAAGTCCGGTCGAACATGTGAATGGTGTCCGCGTTAACAACGAGCTGTTTAATCTGGGTCTCGATAGATTTCTACGGCCATTGTCTATATTTGATTAAGGTATCGGTTTTGTTTTTTGTGAATAAATAAATCATTAGATGTAAGAAGCGAGACTGGTTCGCGTTCGACTCGGGATATTGTTCAACATAGGATTTTGTATTTGTACACCTAGATGACACATATGACAAAATATTATTCCAAAAGCATAGATTTGTATCCAAGACATAGGACAATCACAATATCCTACAAAAGCACTTTATCCCATTTGATATCCATCTCGGTATGTAAATATAATATGACAAAAAATTATATATATATTCTTACATGAGGATGCAGCACCCCTGATCAGATTGCGGATTATATGGGTCCTCTCGTTTGTCTATCGAACCCCACAAACTTGGCACCATGAAATCTTTCGTGTTCTTTGTGTATTGTATGATCCTGTAACGACCGCCGCCAGCTGATTAGCCTCTCTCTCTCTCTCTCTCTGGTAGGCAACAAGAATGATGCACTCACGACTGGCAAGCCTCAGAAGTCCGTATTCGCGGTCGCACCAGATCGGCCTCGAGACGAGTGCAGAGATCTCTGACCCGTTTAAGCCTGAGTTCGAGGGACGCCCCTTTCGCTTTCTCACGTACGCCGCCGACATTACCTGGTACGATCCCGGACATGACGAAGGATTCGCCCGTAAGATTCGGTCAAGCAATCAAGATTGCCCAGGGGAATCGCTCGCTGTGATGGCTGATATCCTGCCTGGCTAATTGCGACCGTGCTAAACTGTATGTAATCCGATCGTAAAATTTACTGCTGGAACAAAAAAATCTATCCCTTGTTCCTGCCGCGATCGACAGCAAAAGTGTCTTGTTCGCAAGAATGGGGTGAGGAGTGAGCACACGATTCAGGGGTGCGGAGACAATTCAAACTTGATTCCCAATGCGGGCCCGAATGTCCAGATTAGGGCAAATGCCGTACTCCTTTGTAATCCATAAGGAGCAGCAACTAAAGAAGCGCCGTCTCAGGCTTACAGTAGTAATAGTAACATTGCTTATTAGCTTCCAAAAGATACTTCCATGAGTAGCAATAGATTAGAGCTAGCTAAGGCCATCTACAACTGCCAGATCGATGGAGTAAAGAATCTACGTATCAATAGTACGCTACTAGCAACACATTGTCTGCTTTATTATTCATGTAGCTCGCCCCCGTATCATTCAATCACTGTCTGGATTGGCCATGTTACTCTTGAATTTTGCAAATTCGATAAAAGTGCAGCAGCCAGCAAACAGTTATAGATATCATGCGCACGTCGCAGTGACGACTATGCCAAAACTACGTCGCTCCAGCACATAGTACATAGGCCACAGCACGCCGCACTTATGCCTGGCAGTGCGGGTAAAGAAAAAAAATTGCATAGTATAGAAATTCGAGACTACACGCAATCCACGACCAGATAATCATCACCGATATCAACTGGTCCTGTTTCACGTCCATACCAGACGTCTGATCAGTTTCCATATCCATTGATTCGTTCTCCAGCGTGTAGGAACCACCCAACATGGCGCCTCATGTCCGTCCTGAGAACGTGTTGAAGGTAAGAATTGCACCTTATGGTCACTTGAGAATTGAGAAGTACTGACGCTTGGCCCAATCATTAGCGAGCCGAGGAACTGCTGGCAGTCGAGCAATCTGCCGATGCGCTCAACCTACTGCACGAGATTATCACATCGAAGCGGACGAGGAATACGCCGATAACGTCACTTGAGCCGATTATGCTGCGCTTTGTCGAACTCTGTGTCCAGCTCCGCAAGGGAAAACTTGCCAAAGAAGGACTATACACATACAAAAATGTTGCCCAAAACACGTCTGTTGGTAGCATCGAGGTCGTGTTGAAAAAGTTCATCGATCTGGCGAAAGACAAGGTCACGGAGGCCCAGGCCCAAGCTGATCGCATCACGCTCGATTCGATCGACGATCTCGAAGCCAGTGAGACCCCGGAATCAATCATGCTCTCGACAGTCTCGACCGAGCAGAGCAAGGACCGCACAGACCGTGCCGTCGTCACACCTTGGCTCAAGTTTTTGTGGGAAGCCTACCGTACCGTGCTCGAGATCCTGCGCAACAACGCTCGACTCGAGATCATGTACCAGGGCATCGCTATTCAGGCCTTCCAATTCTGCTTGAAGTACAGCCGCAAGACCGAATTCCGTCGCCTGTGCGAACTGTTGCGCAACCATCTCCAGAGCGCCTCAAAAAACACGTCCCAGGTCCACGCGATCAACTTGAACGATCCGGACACGCTCCAGCGACACCTGGACACGCGCTTCGCCCAGCTCAATGCCGCGGACGAACTCGACCTTTGGCAGGAAGCCTTCCGCTCGGTCGAGGATATCCACACTCTTCTCACCATCTCGAAGCGTCCACCAAAGCCAGCCATGATGGCAACATACTATGAAAAGCTAACCAAGATTTTCCTCGTGAGCGACAACTACTTGTTCCATGCCGCGGCCGCGAACAGGTACTACAGTCTGCGTCTGCAGGCCAAGAACATCGGCGCCGCCGAAGCGACCAAGAGCGCATCGATCGTCCTCCTGTCCGCGCTCGCGATCCCGGTCATCAACACTTCCCGGTTCCGGTCCGTGATCGATGTCGACGAGTCCAAACACAAGAACGTGCGCCTGTCTGGCCTTCTAGGCTTGTCCAAGGCCCCGACACGTTCGAGCCTCTTGCAAGAAGCCCTGGCCAAAGGTATCCTTTCCCGCGTGTCTCCAGAAATCCGAGACCTATACACTATTCTTGAGGTCGACTTCCACCCGCTCAGCATCTGCGGTAAGATTTCGCCCATTATGTCGGAGATTTTTAAAGACGACGGATTGAAACGTTACATTGAGCCGTTGCACCAAGTCATTCTCACCCGCTTGTTCCAGCAGTTGTCGCAAGTTTATGATGCCGTAAAACTGGATTTCGTGATCAAGCTTGTCACGTTCCCGGCGCCGTTTGAAGTCAGTCCGACTACTATCGAAAAGTTTATCATGAACGGTTGCAAGAAAGGAGATCTTGCCATCCGGGTTGACCATGCGGCAAATTCGGTCACGTTCGAGAGTGACGTGTACGCCACTGCCAAAGGTGCGACCGAAGGTGTCGTGCAATTGCAGCCCACACCGACCGAGATCGTGCGGACGGAGTTGTCGAGACTTGGCAAGGCCTTGTTCACGACCCTCAACCTCGTTGACGATGAATACATCTCTTCTCGTGCGGCTACCAAAGATGTGGCGATCAAACGCGCCATCGTGGGTGTCGAGGAAGAACACAAGGCCGCGTTACTGCGCAAGAACATTATCGAGGATCGGGCCAAGGAGGCCGAGACGATCTTGCAGAAGCGGGAGGAGGATGAGAGCAAGAAGCGGGCATTGCGACAGCAACAAGAGCAACTTGCCGAGCAGAAGCGGTTGGCGGAAGAGATGCGCAAGCGTGAGCTCGACCGGATCAAACGGGAGCAAGAAGCCATCCAAGAGCAGGAAAAACGGAAACTTGCTGATGAGATCATGTCGACCGGAATCAAGCTCGACCTGGATGCGATCGAGAGCATGGACACGCACAAGTTGCGCGAAGTTCAGATTGAGCAAACCGAGAAGAAGAACAAGGACATGTCGGAACGGTTGCGGGTCACGGCCAAGCGGATCGATCATCTCGAGCGTGCGTTCAGAAAAGTCGAAATCCCGTTATTGGAGCAAGATTATGAAAAGCAAAAGGAGACGGACCGGTTGTTACATACCGAACGCCGCAAGGCCCAGCTTGAAGCATCGAAAGCCCAGTTTGAAGAAAGAGTGCTGCTCAAGAAACGGTTGAGCCGGATGGTGACCGATTACGAAGAGTTCAAAGAACAGCTCTTGAGACAGTAGATGATGGCATTTCTGTGTTTTGTTTACGAAAAGAAAAAATATGGGTTGTAGTCTTGTAGATTGAAGCATTTGTGTCTTTTTTTATCCCGTTATCGGCCAGCAGTAGCAGTAGCAGTAGCAGTCTTTTTTTTTTAAAGTATATATGCACCATGGTCATTTGGATCAAATACGAAATATATATGATAAAACATTAAATTAAGTGACTCAAAACGTAAATTTGTGCTCAATATGATACAAGCGAAAAAAAATGTATAGTATGTACAAAAAAACCAATACTACATCACAATTTCCCCACTTAGTTGTACTGTAAAAAAATAAAACCCCATGTCAATCCCCTTACAAATAGAAATACAGCCCCAACAGCAAGAAATTAGGATAGATTTTATGCTTAAGCATGAGAAGCAACCGGTGAAAAGAATGTTTGCGCCGATACCCAATACAAAGTAATAACATATAACAAAACAAACATCAAACCTACAGTACTTTTGCTCAACCAAATGTATAAACCCCGTTTTCCTATATATCGTAAAAAAAAAGTCGTTACTGTATCTTTTAGACAGACAGCATCCATTCGGCATACGGATTCTCTCCTTTCTTGACGGCGAATAATCCTAACTGCCGCATCTTCTCGACGCCCTCACCGGGAATGATGTCATGGTGCGGGTGCTGATGCTGATGCTGATGCTGATGTCTCCGTTCGCGCCGGCGATTGTTTTTCCTCTCGAGCCCTTTTACTATATCAATCGCACCACGTTCTCTGTTTGTGGATTTCCCATTGTTGTTGTTGCTGTGCAGGCGATAGCGCAGTAGTGGCCTGTTATGCTGGAAACTTGTAGCCTTGCCTTCGTATTCGCAACGGTTTTGTCTCTGTTTTTGGTTCGGAACCGGAACATTGTTGGGATGGTGACGCGTGTTATGGTGCACTGGAGGTGGCGAGCGGCAAAGACGACGACTGCCTTCTGAGTCGTTATCGGACTTTGCATCCTCAGAATCCTCGCCGTCGTCTTCAGGGAAGGACGGGTCGATGTCTTGAGGACAGGGCTTATGGTTATATCGTGCGTGTTCCTCGATCGCAGAATAATAGGCGACCTCGATCGGTCGGTCCTCGTCAAACGTGCCACACACGAAATCCGACGAATCTGGGATCAAGTTTGCTGGTGGCGTCGCAGTTCGCTGGACCATGTACATTGATTTGTGGCGCGAAATCCGATCCTTCAGTTCGCCGTGCGGCAAGTTCGCAGCGGGACCATTGTACTCTGACATGCCATCGTCATCATCGTCCGAAGCGTACCCATCCTCAACATTACTATGGAACTCTTCTTCTTCATCCTCGCTGTCATATTCAACGCACGGAGAGCCATGTACCCGAGCGAGCATATTGCCACGAACACTACCCGGCGCAAGAACAGGACTAGAACTTGCGTCTGGAGACAGATCGTCGTCGTCGTCGTCAGATCCATTGTTTTCATCATCGTCATCATCGTCGTCATCGTCCTGCATATCACGCTCTTCGTCGCCTAGGCTTTGTTCGCGGGTAGCGTCAAGTGACGGTCGATCACCAACTTCATCGTCATCATCTTCGTTCTCGTCATTGTCTTCAGCCTCGACCTCGGCGTTCAACCGCGAAATTTCGCGCTCCTTAAGTAACAGATCGTCGACGCGCAAAATTCTTTGAGGCTGGGGATGATGGACCTCATGGTCGTCCCGACTTGCAAGCGCCACTCTTTTCTCTCTTCCGGCTTCGGACACGCCAGCAGACGACGAGGAATCTCGAGAGCATTCCTTGCCGCCCGTACACGCGAATTTGATACTGCGCTTCAAACCATTAGCGATGGCACATTCGCCCTGTTTCTTGTCGACATCAGCGGCAACCTGGGTGTTGTTGTTTGTGCTATTCGCAGTTGGATTGGCGAAACGCATGATACCTTTTGTCTGCGGGTAGGCCGGAGGCGGAAGATGCAATGACACTGGAGGTGGTGTTGGTGTCGTGTTGCGCGAGGTATACCCACTATCCGACAAAGGATCGGCACCGGTCGAGCTCCCAGCATCCGAGGCAGCCGAAATCGGCGACGTCAACATTTTCGAGAGCAGCGAGGATTGGTTCCGGGGAGGTGAGATGCATAGCTGGCGTTTGAATGAATCAAACTGCTGTTCGTCTTGAATATGAAGCTGCCTGAGACCACGTTCCGGAGGCTCGTCCACGTCGCCGGCAACCTCGTCGTCGACGACAGTTGCGCGAGTGGTGTCTGCTAACAGATTCGTAATCGTTTGAAATATCGGCATGTGTAAAAACATGGTGTTGACCGTTTGAGAACGCAGATGTTGGAGAGATGAATGATAATTGCACTAGCAAAAAGGGGCTAAAAAATGCGGAACCAAATGAGGGGATTTCGCTAGCTGGACGTGACAAGATATGTCGATAGCCGAGTACTATAAGCGCAGAATAGACGACATCATGGCTTAGTGTTGATATAAAGACGTATATATGGTGGAAAGAACAGTGCTTTTCAGACAAGGATCTGCGTATCAAGAGTTAGTTTTGCAGGTCCTTGTCAAACGTATGAGCAGGCGATTGACAACGTACGAAATGAAAGACAAAGTCTGAGGCTAAAGGAAACGGCAAGGTACCGGAGCGAGATTTGATATAAGATGCGATACTAGAAGGAACAAATGATATGGAGTAGAGAAAAGGATATGTTGAAGATAACAGAAGGAGTTTGAGTGGGGGGAGGAACGGGGGCGGCAACTTCTTTCACTCGTTGACTTCGGGTTCGTTGGGAGCAGCCAAATGGCGTTGTTCGCCTTCGTTGTAACGTTATTCAGGCGAAAAAATTATTGCGACCACGCTTCATGCGGATCACAGAACGGATCACAAATAGTGTCACAAGCAAGTTGTACGCTGTGATTGATGTCGCACGAAGTTCTTGTACCATCTCACCTAACCCTGCTTGGGGCTGGCGGCGCACAAAAAGAAAAAACAGTCACAGGCGCAGATCAGCGCCATTCTCCAAGTCATTTATGCCCTATCCGACTGACTCGTTAGCATTAGGAAAAATGGCTCAAATATGCCGCAACCGACCCCGTAATTTGACAGTTTCAGGACCCAAGCCGCTGACGTCATATTCGCTGCTCCACAGTCGACTTGTTCTTCCTGACCCGTCAACAAGGAAGAGAAACCCGTTTGATTATTAAGTATGTATGATACATAGAACAACTACATGGTTTCTAATTGGCTCTGTTTTCTTGCAGAGAGACAAGAATACAGGTTAGACATATAAGTTATAAAGTTACGCTTATATATGTATATCCACGGTCTTCAATAATATTACGCTTTCTTATCCAGGTTATCGGGATGCCATTTTCGGCAATTTATGGCCGTATTATGGTAACATATATGCAACAAAAACGCACTTATGGCGTCGTTTATTCGTCATGCGCAAAGCCTCCAGCGAGTACTAAAATAATGCTACGTGCTTAACCAGCCTCACGGATACACGGATTGGCATACAACAGGACCAACTGATCGGTGTCTTACAATCCGCGTAGTTACGGTTACTAATTATAATCCAACCATTATATATTTATAGTCTAAAATTCAGACCGGATGGTTCTTAGTCGCTCTCGTAAAACGTCATAGGGTATACCGCTCGCTTTTGTGTACCGAGAGATTTATTGGTCAAACAGGTCTAAGCTGCTCAAGCAATTGAACCCCAGTCGCCGTTCATTTCAATGCAGCAGACACTCACAATGCACTCACATTGTTTACTGCAAATAATGTATTAATATAGCCAGGGCTGTAGTAACCCAGTTACTCCATTCATTCAAACCATCATAATACGAGTCCCTGGAAGCATGCAACGCACCAAACCCTTGCATTCAACATCTCTAAAAACTCAAACGCGGACAATAACACCATATACACCAAAACGGTGTGGCAGACACGCCACATAGTGCTTGATCTGATGCAGCTCCGAGCACCACGATCAAACAAGGTTGGGCATGGGACGGTTGCTAGAGGATAATGCATTACGTATCCACAAGATCTGCCTATAGCATATTGTGTCGACCGAAAGGTTTTATTGATCATCTCGTTTTGTTTATTTAGTAATTTGTCAAGAGTGCATAGGTATATTTTGAAATTTTTTTGTGGTCTCGCGTGTCGGATAAGTTGAGAGAGGACCAGTCAATTGGCGGGCGAATATCGCTGTAGCAGTCGTCGATTTGATTAAACGGTAACAAGACATTGGTTACTAACAATTGCGTGGCGTTATAGGGAGTGCATACCGAGACCGGGTTTTTGCGATGTTTATTATTAATTGGTGTAAGTATTGTTCTAGGAGATTTGCCCTCGGTCCTAGCACGCGATATGATCCGGCCTGTTTGATCGCCGTTCATATTATCATATCGTGCTTATGCACAGACTGGATTGCGGAATTAATGGAGCGCCGATTCACTGATATATGATTGGTGTAGTTTACGACATACTGGCGTCGCTTGGGCTACTT
Source organism: Lipomyces sp. NRRL Y-11553 (assembly GCA_003705905.2). Classification (NCBI taxonomy): domain Eukaryota; kingdom Fungi; phylum Ascomycota; class Lipomycetes; order Lipomycetales; family Lipomycetaceae; genus Lipomyces; species Lipomyces sp. NRRL Y-11553. The sequence goes on along the minus strand of PPJW02000009.1, from coordinate 262,065 downwards.
AACAAGCATGCAAAGCTCTTGTTCTTGGGGCTCGATAATGCGGGAAAGACCACTCTATTGCATATGTTGAAAGTATGATTTTGTTTATTCCACTGGAATATTAGTAATGATGCGTATTAACTTAAGCGATATAGAATGACCGACTAGCGACCCTGCAACCTACTCTACATCCCAGTATGTTGTTAAACAAGGATAGTTTCTAGCGAATTCTGTTTTGACTGGTATAGCATCCGAGGAGTTGGCTATCGGTAATTGCAAGTTCACAACATTCGACTTGGGTGGCCATCAGCAAGGTGAGTTAACTACAAACTTTTTTTCCATTATGGGCTTCTGATTGATGTGTCAACCAGCTCGTCGTCTCTGGAGGGATTACTTTCCTGAAGTTAGTGGCATTGTTTTCATGGTCGATGCGGCAGATGTGGATCGGTTCGCAGAGAGCAAAGCCGAGCTCGACGCCTTACTCGCCATCGAAGAGCTCTCCAAGGTTCCATTCCTGATCCTTGGCAATAAGATTGATGCCCCAGGAGCCGTATCCGAAGAGGAGCTTAGATTGTCGCTGGGATTGTACCAGACCACCGGCAAGGGCAAAGTCCCACTGGAAAATATCCGACCTCTTGAAGTTTTCATGTGGTATGTATCCTCGGGTTGCGATTGCAGAATATTCCTGGGACTGATTTTATTTGTTAGCTCTGTTGTTATGAGACAAGGATATGGCGAGGGTATTAGATGGCTCAGTCAGGTACGTATTCTCCTATTTAAAAAAAATCAAAATATCGAGTCTAACGCAAAACATGCATAGTATGTCTAAGGTGCGGCAGCAGTAAAACAAAATATTCGTATATCCGTTAATGCTTTGCGTGCTGCATATATTCATGACTTAATGTTGAGGGAAGAGCCAGTAAATTTACCTTTTGGTGTTGTGTTAGAGTATTTTTTTTACGAACGAATGAGAGCAATGTAATTGTCGTCATCAGTATTGGCAGTTCTTCAAGACATCGTAATAATATTTGAGCATCGAGAGACGGGACGGCAGAGATTGGCATTTGTGAGTAGTCGTGGTTCTGTTCGTGACTTGTTATTTATATCGGCGATGATGATCCAACGTTTGTTGCCAAAAATTTGACATTCACGAATTAATCATTAGTTATCAAATATTACGCCACAACAGAAAAAAATTTAATATTGCACAACTGTATTTGCTAGATATATTAATCACATCCAATAAATGCAACATGTTCTTCGTAGATCCAGTTGTCCAAAGCCCCCCTGACTGCAGGTGCCAAGCGTCGAGCTAAACCAGCCGGCTGGGTTCAGCTAAACATCTATTCAAAAGTTGTGCACATCTATATACAAAAAATATATATATACATTTAATTTACCACATATGAACTTTTCAAATACGGCACCATTTCCAGCGCCTTCTCCGGCGAATTCTTATTATACACAAACAGGCCCTGCAAATGGGCCGTACTAACTGGCACCCCTAACTCAGCGACTCTGGCGACAAATTTCTCGCACACATCATCTGCTCCTTCATAGAATCGTAAAAACATCCTTCTAACCTGATACTCTGACGCATTGTCAATCAGCTCCCGTACATCTACACGGCCAGGGCGGATCAATGCAGGATCCAACTTCTCGGGATGATTCGTCGTCATGAATATGATTCGTTCTTCCGATGACGCAACGCCATCCAACGCGTTCAACAATCCAGAAAAAGTCACTCCCGATAGTTTATAACCAGATTCATCTGCTTGTTCTCGCTTATTGAACGCGGCGTCAATATCTTCTAGCAATAATATACTTCGCTCCGGAATATGGTTCATCAAATGGTTTAACCTGTCGTCTGTCAAATTTTGCTCCGACAAGTTCAATATGCAAATATTATAATCCAAATCGCCAGCCAGTGCTTGTATAAAACTTGATTTGCCACTCCCCGGTGGCCCGTAAAGTAGATATCCCCTTCGATACGGAATCCCGCGATCCGAGTACCATTTACCAGACTGCAGGAAATCTTTGACATCCATACATATCCGTTCGCTCACACCACGATCTAGAATCACGCTCTGTAGCGAGCGCTTTCGTCTCGGCTGTCCGAACGGCCGCCACTCCGGTCCCCTCGACAAATACATCACGGTCTTGCCCTCCTGCATTTTCATGGCCATTGCATTCGCTTCTTGTAATAGTGTTTTAAACACGCCGCGGTCACGATATAGCGTTGTGAGGGTGATAGTCTCGAACGGAGCGCCGGACGTCAAATCCATTAACCTGCCCGATCGTTCGCGGTTGACTTGGATGTAGGCCCCGCGGTATCGCAGAATGTGCTTGCCCGGGCCAGGAACCAAACTGAAGTTTGCCGAGACACTGCCATTGTCGTGCTGCTTGTACGTCGTATGCACGCTTAAGTGGTGCGACGAGGAGAATAGCTCTCGCAGGGCCAGTAGACGTCCTTTAAGTCCTCTCGGCGATTCCGATAATACCGCAGGCGAAAGAGCGACTGATTCTCGCGCCATCCACTGAAGGAACCAGGCGTAAGACTTATCTTTTGATGGAATTTCCAGGTCCACAAGGAGTTGCCTATAAAGCATGTTGGAACCCCGGACGATGACTTGACGGGCGGCAGCGAGACCGACACCGAGGCCCATGAGGCCGAAACCCTGGGTTCCGTTAGTTTACTTGCGAACAAATCTGTGAATTACTGAGCACATACGGCTGTGAAGTACGGATTCGACGCCAAAAAGTTACTTAAGAAATTTCCATTTTGTTGTTGTTGTTGCGTGGATGCAGCGGGCGACGGCGTCGATGATGGATGGGTTGGCCTTGGACTGGGTACATCGGTCGGCGAAGCCACTGACGCACCCCCAATTCCTGCAGGGATATCCACAGACATTCGGCGTGAACTTCGCTGCCTCGGGTCGTTCGCACAATCGTTCAGTTTTAAATATTTATAACGACGACGATGGCGGTCATCTAATTTTTTTTGATGTCCCAAATGCCGATTGGGACTTTCCACGATATCTGGCGGGCGAAATCGGGTTTGTCGCGTCCAGTGCGCGTGGGTAGGGGTTAAGTGGTTCTGACGCGCACCTTAAAAACATCGAACGAAAGCCCAAAGTCTACTTGTATCACCAACGTCCAGGCGGAAACACCGTTCATTGTTTGCTTGTTCCTTACTTAATTACAGACTTAAGGATGTTTCGCACACAAAAGAAACGCGCTCTAGAGCGGACAAATTTCGGCAAGGAAGTGATTCGGGAACAAGACTACCCTGACAGGCTGAACATGTATCTTACTCCACCACTAGCTGAGATTACACTTGACCAATTTGAAGAATGGGCCCTGGATAGATTGAGAGGTTAGTTTGTGCATGCGTGCATGTATGTCGAAATGGTTGGTCAAGACTAAAAACATTTCTCCAGTCTTGAGTGAAATCGAAACATGTTTATTCCGGAACCGCAACATGAAAATGACTGAACAGACCGTCAAACCATTATTAGAGAAGTACCTGCCGCTGTCGCCGAACTCGGTATCTGGACGTGTCAATAAGGGGACCCAGTTAGACACTGAGCGCAAAAAGGATCATTACTCTCACTTTATTCTACGTCTAGCGTTTTGCCGGACGTAAGTTACTTGGTTATTATTTTGAAATTTTACCATGTTAATGCGGACATAGAGAGGACTTGCGACGACGGTTTGTCAAGGCCGAGGCCGTACTCTTCAGAATGCGCTGCATTTCGGCCGACGTGGCCGAACAGCACGCGCTTTTAACGCGGTACGACTTTGGTTGGACGCCGGTACCTGACGAAGAAAAGCGGTCGCTCCAAGAATATCTCAACTTTGCATCTTCCGAATCAACCCACACGCCATCAGCCAACGAATCGTATTTCACGGTCCCATTTGAACGCGTACCGGAGCTAGTTGAATCCCGCAAAGTATTTGTAAAAGGTGGGGTCGCGTATGTGCCCGCGTCGCAGCAACTATCTCTCATCTTGGCCGAATTTTCTGCGAAACTTGAAAAGGCACTGGAAATTACCGCCCGGGCATTGCCTCGCCTTGACGAGGACGACAGACTTCTGCCGATCCTGGGACATCTTTCGAAAGGGTTTGTGGCACCGGAGTATATTCCCGATAGCAGTGCGGTGGCACCGGGCCAGGGCGTTGTTCGCGCATCTCAAATCGATTCATTAGTCCCGCATTTTCCACTCTGCATGCGCACACTCCACACTGCTCTTCGACGGGACAACCATCTGCGATACTTTGGTCGGCAACAATACGGCCTGTTCCTCAAGGGCATCGGATTGTCTGTCGAAGAAGCGTTGGCGTTCTGGCGTTCGAGTTTCTCCAAATGCACGGATGAAAAGTTCAGTAAGGAGTATCGATATAATATAAGACATAATTACGGTTTAGAAGGGAACCGGCGGAATTACAAGCCGCGATCGTGCGCCCAGATATTGACTGATGCGGCGCCGGGTGCGAATGAACATCATGGATGTCCGTATCGACATTTTTCTGAAGATAATTTGGTCACCGCACTCCAGAGTCTCGGAGTTAGTGATCAAGCCGTCCTGCGAGGTGTCAGAGACGACGTGAGAAATAAGCAGTATCACGTTGCATGCACAAGAGTGTTTGAAGCTACGCATAAAGCCGCCGGTGTTAACAGTCCTGTTGGAGTTGGTGTTGGCATGGAGAGCGTTACGCATCCGAACCTGTATTATGATCGGAGCGTACAGTTTGCCAGACAAGTCGAGACCGTGGACGGTGGTGAGAATCGAAAGTAGACTCTTCCGTATGTATACTATTGTAAGTATGTAGCAGTATCATTTGGGAAATAAGTATTGAATGTTCTATAACCAAATATATATATATATATATGTATACAACGTGCACATCTAATCCGACGATGAGTGTAGTCATATCTCTATTTATTCAATTACAGAATCAACCGATACATTGAGCAAAAAACAACACCACAACCACCAGAACCCAAAATCCATGAATCTATGCTTTTACACTCTCTTCTCAAGTACCTCGACGTCGTCTGCGGCAGTCTGCGAGGTCGAGGTAACAGCTTCAATCTCGACCGCCTCTGCTTCTTCGCCAGATTCAGGATGCTCTTCCGAGATGAACAAATTGAGGAACAAAGCCACAAGACCTGTCAACGCGAAACCAGTTTCCATGACCAGCGTGATGGCATCGAGGAAGCCGGCGAGGCCTTGATTGGTGCCGTTGTACGTGAAAAAGAAACTGAACCAGTTCGGGACCAAGATTGCACCAAAGCCTACGGAAAGAGCAGCCGTGAGAATAAACCGGTTGCGGCGCGTGAACGGGACGGTCGAGACAATGCGCATGCCGGAGACAGCGACGGAGCAGAAGAGGAAGGTCGTCATGCCGCCGAGGACGGCGGATGGAATTGCAACAAGCGCGGCAGCGAATTTGGAGAATATGCCCATAATCAGGAGGAAAGCGCAGCAGAAGTAGCCGACGGTGCGGTTTGCGCATTTTGTGAGCGAGATGACACCATTGTTCTGGGCAAAAGTCGACATGGGGGTCATGGTCATGAGACCAGCAAGCAAACCGTTGAAACCGTCGGCAAGGACACCGCCCTGGATTCTGGATTCGTACAATTGGCCCTCGACCTCCAGCCGGGAAACATCGCAAGTGGCAGTGATGTCGCCAATGGCTTCCATCATGAGGATGAGATATACAGCCAGCATGGGCAATACGATCGGACCATACACACTGAGCTTGAATGTGTGAACCCAGATGAACGTGGCGACTGGAGCAACGTCGATGGTCGAGCGGTCGAAATAGCCACAGGCGGCGGCGATAATGCATCCGACCAGGAGACCAATGACAACGGCGCAGGATTGCATCACGGGAGAACCCCACTTTTCACAAATGAGGATAGTGACAAAGACCGAGAAGCCGAGACCGATAAACTGAGCGGAGCCCCATGGGAGTGCGTGTGGCGAGGAAATTGTAGGACAGAGCTCGAAGATGCCGCTGGTAGGACGAGACATGCAGGGTCCAGAACCACCGGCCCAGTCCTCGAAGCCGGACTGGACTAGTTGAGCACCGATCAGCAGGACGGTCGGACCGGTGACTATAGGTGGGAAGACTTTTTGGAGGATCTTTGGCGGTGTGAAGGACAACAGGATCTCAAATAGCGCGCAGACGCAAGCCGTGCCAATGATGGCACCGTATCCATCAGGGCAGGGCAGTTTGTTGCCATTAGCGTCGACGGGGCAGAATCCATTGCTGTACATTTGCGCAAACGCGCCAGTCGCGACAGGAATAGTCGCGAAGGATGTGCCGACGACGGAGACCAGACCGGTTCCAAGGTAGTATGGAGTCTTGTAAATGTGAAATCGAGTTATCTGAATAGCAGACAGAATACCGCAGCATATGAGCGCAGCAGAGACGAGGTATTGCTGGCCCTCGGTATCGAGATTCGCGCCGGAAGTGCCAGCTAGGATAAGAGGAGGGGATACGATACCAGCCAACATGGCGAGCGAGTGCTGAAAGCCGAGGATGACGGCTAGGACTATAGGCATTCTATCATTGAGCCCGAAGAACGGACCGGGCTTGCGGCTCCGTCGCAAAAACGGAATCCTCGGAGTGAACAGGTAGGCGTAGTCATAGTCGCCGAGCCAACCGTCCTTGGTCAGAAGAACTGACTTAAGTTTGCTTAAATAGGAAGGCTTTGAGCGGTCTGAGGGATGCCCGAGATTGAGCTCCGGTTGATCTCGCTCGTCATAGGTGTTGGCTGACATTGAGAATCGTGAGTGGGATTTGTTGAATGAAGAGAAGACTCGAGAGAGAAGGACTGGTGGTGTAATTATATTTTACAAGTTTTACCAGCCAGTCGTGAAAGGGCTTCGCGGTACCCGGTACCTTTCAAGCCTCGTACAATAGCCAAACCCTAACCCAAGTCGGCGGCGGCGTCATGGCTTGTTGCGCCGCGCCTAAGGTTAAACTTTGTGCAACCTGGGCGCAACTTTGTACTACAAAGGCCTGGCACGTGCGTACTCACACAATTTTTTTGTGACCGTGACCCTTTCGTGACTCGGTCAGCTGACTTGTGTTAGATGTTATCCATCGCGATATATTTTGACCCGATAAGCAAACTACATTAGTTATATTCCCTACTCTTCTCTCCATGGTTCACTGCGTATATATGCCGGCATGGCAACCCCACGGCCGGAGCTGACCATTTCAGCCCAGGGCAAGTCCGACATGCTACATAATAGAGTGTAATCGTGGCTTGCACTAGCGAAGCCTGATCCCTCCACCAAAAGCGCCACATGGTTGCGGTAAATGTTAGGGCTGGGCAAGGACCACGAGAGCCAGCAAAAAACGACAGTTAGTTACTTTTCCTAGATCAGTTTACATGGCTGGTAGTCGCAATGAAATGTGGCAAAGAGAAATAGAGAATATAGGTTTTGCGTCTCATATTGTGAGCAATTAAGAAAATCGCGAAAATATTTTTTCCGTTCCGTAGATATACCTCGCCTGTGGGCTGTTTATTTGACAAACTGCAAAACGCAACAAGGCGTTTGTGAAAAAAAAAAACCCCCAATTTTGCAAAGCAGCGTCTTGTGCATATGTCACGCGAACAAGAAAAGTAGCGCATTCAAGCGGATAACTATTCAACTGACGTCGCTCATTATTGTAATCGCGGCAGACTGACTGCGACGCCGCACGTAGTACTGTACCGGGTTCGCTCGTATCCCATCCAAGTCACCTAACCTCTTCGCCTCTTCGCCTCTTCGCCTCTTTCGCCTCCTCGGCCTTCCCCGTCTCGCGTGTCCAACCCTCCCCGAAGTCACGATTTTCACTCTGGGGCAGGGGCATTAAGCAAGTCACTTTTGTCCAATGCCGGAATATCTGCTTCTTCGTCCTGCTGCCGCGTTCGATCTCGCGGCCATCTACGCCCACATCGATCTTGCCTGTAACCCATCGAGCTCGGCTCAATCCGATGTTAATCAAAATCAACCAACGGGCCCGCTCCCGTTAATCATCATGCAGTGCGATACCGCATCGCCAGCATGGTTGGATAAGTACGTCACCCTGCAGGAATTGTACGTACGAAGTTTTCTTTGTTTAAACGAGCCATGGCAATCTATGCATTTGCAAAATATCCCCCCGTTATTTTACAAGCTGGTTTCAGATCAACCCCAATCATATCCAGTGCACATACCATTTCTCCTGATTCTATCCTGAAAGCTGGTTTTCTTCGACTTCATTGCGGAACCTGTCACGTACGATGGATGTCCTCCTCTCGTTTCTGATTTCTTTGATTTCCTTTAAGCATATCCCCGCAATTAGCACGTGTCGCACGTGGCCGGGTTTCGGCACCGGGTCCCATGTCTCCTAAATTCTGTCTCGAGTTATGGCATATACTAATCTCATCTTGTCGTATTGCCGCTGAGTCTAATCAATTCGGCGGGAGTGATGAGTGCGGGGGCGGTAACGGATTGGACTCTGGATTCGTGCGGGGATCTAGACGACAAGATCGATTTTATTCTCGATTGCTCCTGTATTCTTGGAGCTTGACACTGCTACATATTAATTCTGTTCACTGCCTGCTTTCTTCCTTCAGTCTTGCAATCTATGCCATATTTTAAAACTGACAGTTATATATATAGACTCATGCGCCGCTATCCAATGAATCCAGAAATCCAAATAATCCCCGTTCCACGCCTACATCCGACGGCATCAAATGACAATGCACGGCACAATGCGGAAGCCGAGCATGCCTCCGCCGTAGACGACATAGTTGCTAAAGTACGGCGAGCATTGTCTTTAAGGAATGCTACGCCGACAGCAAATGGGCGAGCTAGTGTGGAAACTATGGACGGTCTACTCGCAAGCGTCAATGCTAGTGGCGGACAATTAGGTGACTTTGGTGCGCGTGCTCAAGGCTCAATAATGATAATTAATGATGTCGGTTATACAAGTTACGACTGACATTGGTGAATAGAAATTAGCATGCTCCGCGACTCGTTCACGTCCCTTACCGATTTAGCGCTTCGGTTCCCCAATGTCGCAGCCACTGTGAGAGAATGTCGAAACCTAAACCATGACGAGGATATAGACGACGACGAACCTGATGTGATGCGTATTGGCGCATTGGCTTTACCTGTCGTTGAGGATATTGCAGACTTTTGGGAAGATGAATTCAGTATTGAGGCTTAACAGACAGTTCCAGGCTGCCCTCACACTACAGCAATGACTCATCTGTGACGTCAGGGAAGTTTTCCGTAACTTGCTTCTGGGGCAGGACGCATAAACCGAATTTGGTGTTCTTATCCCGTCGTCTGCATTGCTGTGTCAATCTCGGAAATGGCCGACCCACTTAGCAACTCCACTGTATCGCTGATTGCTAGAATAGAGTTCTTCCATAGCATTCGAGAAACTCAGTGTTAATGCTCAGGGTTCTCAATGCAATTTGTACTTATTATTCCATTTTATAGTTATAGAATTTAATATGCAGCTCTCACTTTTGACCTGACGGCGGCGGCCATATCCGGCGATTTGAAGCCGCACGGTGGCAGGCCCAGGCCAAGACCGATTTCAATTCAGGCATAAGTTTGAATCCATCTTTTACTACTACAACATTTTCTTCCAAAAAAAAAACGCAATTTATTCATATAGCATGGCAGTATGCAGTATTACAACATCAGAATTGATCTACACTGGACCGAAAGTGGAGAAATAAAGTCAGGTGACAGCTTCAGTTCGCTCGTGACTATCAGGACTCTCCTCGGCAGTGTATCGGACAGACGCTGATCCACCTGGCTCAAAGGGAAGCATCAAGGATACAATTATCATGCCGCCATAAAAAGATGCACACACGAACAATGGCGCTGTGGTCTCAACATTCGCGTAGCTTCCTATGAGAGACGCCATGACATTGCAGACCCGGTTAATCGCTACCGCCAGCCCATAGCCCGTACCTCGCGAAGCTGTGGGAAGTAGTTCCGGCGTGATGCCATACAAACTGCCAAAGAACATGTTCTCGACCGTGCTGATAACGCAAGATATGGCAAAGTTTTGGTCGGCCGTGGCAACTTGCGTATACGCAAACAGGAAGATCATGGTTAGCAGGGCGCCGATTGCAAGCGTTCCACGGCGACCAACGTACTTGGCATTCAGCAGTGGCCAGGTAAGGAAAGGACCGACTAGACCGCAAATGTTGGCGATGGCGTAGTTTCTCCAGGTGATATAATTAGACGGCGTCTCGCCCGGCATGTAGCCTCGCGTCTTCAAATAGTATGGCCGAAAAACGGCATACAGAGGATTAGCCTATGATTCAACAGTCAGTTCATGCCCATTTTCTCTGCTGCGGTGAAGTAAAAAAAAATTTTACAATGCCAATGAGAATCCACAAGAAGAACAATAAAGTGGTCGAGTACGCAAGCTTCTTGGTTTTGAACAACCCAGCAATTTGCCGTAAGATTCGCTTCGGGATGTGCTTCGGATCCTCCTGCTGCACTACACCAACCTCTTCGAGTTCCTGGAGAGTAAGGTTATGCACGCGGCCATTGTCACCAGAAATCTTGTTTAAAACCTCGATAACTTCTTTATCACGGCCCTGGGTCAGGAGCCATTTGGGCGTATGCTCCATTCTGGCAACAGCCAGACGAAGCAAAGCACAAATGATCACAAGAGACCCGGCCGTGTAGTGGAGATATCTCCAGCCTTTGTTATTGGCGTTCCCACAGGTACTAACACTTTCACATGAGAAATTGCTCATGTAGACCCACGCGAAAAGTCCTGTCACAGTATAGCCAACTCCCCACCACACGGCCATAATTGTCGTCAGGAACGCCATCTTTCTCGGTAAGAACTCATGCATTGTGGTCGCGTCGAGGACATAGTTACCTCCAGAGCCGGCGCTATAGATGGCGACCATTGCGGCAAACGAGACATAGCTTGGCATTGCGCCTGCGATAACGACAAACACTGCACAGACGAACAACGATGTGTTGAAAGCCACGCGGCGACCAATGATATCCGCACCCATGCCCCAGAACACTGCCCCGGCAAACAAACCGACGGATGAGGCGACTGATATGCCCCGAATTCTGTCCGAACGAGGATACTGAAGTTCAACTTGCGGCTGGGCAACTGTCTGACAAACAATAAGAAGCTGCCAGTCGGTTAGTCTGCGTTACACACGCACAGAGAAATTTGTAGTACTTACCGAGTCGACAGCATATCCAAAACCATTAAGACAGAAGAGCTTCCAGTGGTACCAAGTCATTCCTATGTCGTCCATTGCGTCGTTCAGGAGGGCCATCTTCTTGACGAGTATTGCATCGCTGTCGGATATGTTGAGCAAACTCTCCTGAACTAGCTCATTATGTGGAACCGCCCCGACCACTTGCCGCTCCAACTGTGACTTCTCAATATCATTTTTGCTGGCCTCCGAATTCATTGGCCGTAACTAGTTTGGCAAGTTATCGATAACGTGCCGCTTGAACTACGGTTACGAAAGTCCAATGCCAATCGTATGACATTTGTTAGTTGGACTTCACCAACATGCACACGCTGACAGAGGTTACGTGTAGTTTTTTCACGAGCTTTAGAATGGAATGGCCCGATGGTCGAGATACAGCGCGACACAGAGAAGTTAAGCAACCGGCCCGTTTCTTGTTCGTGCCCATCAATATTGCGGGTTAGGGTATTCTAACTTTGGCGTGAGCCGGGAGGGGTTCGTTCTCACTACTCGGTTGATCGAACTACGCAGATCAGACGAATAATCACAGGGTACAGAATTGCAAATTTCCGGCTGGAATATACCCGTCAGGAGGTACAAGCGCCTCAGCATCTATCGAAAAATTACTCGATTCAACACCGTGAAAGCAGACAGATCTATTCTTTCCCGCGTCTCGGCTTTGGTCGATAACGACATTTGAGTTGTTTCTCTGCACACTATTTACAGATAGCGCGCTTTAAAGTCGCGAATATACCGGACCATATCGTCGTAGCAAGTCATGGCGACCAAGTGCATGGAGTGAGATTGCCTTCTCTTGGTCTCACAAGAATAAACTCTAGTAGAAGGCATTGATACCTGTGATTGCCCGTCCAAGTGCCAGTCTAACGGAGGTCAGCAATATCGTTTTAACTCAACACTGGAACTTGACGTACGCATGAATGTCGCTCTGTCCTTCGTCTGCGGAAATCAGCATTACGGCCAGAACTAAGTGTGAATGAAGATACTCACAAGTTTGCACAACGAACAAGTTGGCCGCAATGCGACCGATGTGATACTCGTCACTATTGAATAATTAAAATGATATACACAATATAACTGCTGTTCGACTTACCTCGTCGCGTTTCCTCCAAAAATCTCCATGAGCCTGACGAGAGTGACCTTTTAGCTATGGCTGACAATTAGATTAAGTCTAACATACTTTCTAACGTTCTCTAATGCTCGATCGCAATTGTGTCGTTTAATCATGCCAATCATTTCCGGTTCCGCCTTGCCTGCATCTTTTAATCTACCAACCTGCACGCAAGCTAACAGGCCATAGGAAATATCAGTTACCGCGTCCGCCAACTTCTTCTGGATCAATTGATATTTAGCCAGCGGATTGTTAAATTGCTTTCTGTCAAGCGCATATTGTCTTGCCAACGCTAGTGCGCCCTCCAATGCGCCGATTGTACCCCAACTGATTCCGAAGCGTGCACTATTTAGGCACGAAAATGGACCCTTGAGACCCTGAATTCCGGGAAGCATATTCTCTTTGGGAACTTCAACGTCGTCCATATTAATCATACCCGTCACGCTCGCGCGGAGTGCCGTCTTGTCTTTGATTTTCGGCGTATCTAAACCTGGACCAGCTTTCGACCGCTCGACCAGGAAACCACGGATTACGCCGTCAAGCTTTGCCCAGACTAGTAGTACGTCCGCGATAGGAGAATTCGTGATCCAGTTTTTCGCTCCTGAGAGGAGATAGACACCTTCCTTAGCGGGATGTTGCCGAGCGACGGTTTCCATTGAACCGGGATCCGAGCCGTGGTTAGCTACTTCTATTTAGCTCACACGTTTTGAGAAATTTAAAAAGCTATAGCGTACGTTCGGTAAGGCCGAAGCATCCGATGATTTTTCCCTTGGCAAGATCGGGTAAAAAACGTTCTTTCTGCTCGTCGGAGCCGAAGGCAAAAATGGGATGCATAACGAGACTCGATTGTACACTCATTGCCGAACGGTAACCAGAGTCGACACTAAATCAAGTTAATCACTGTAGTACGCAAGCTCCTGCGCGTCAATCCAACCGTTCAACTTCTCTGGCAATCAACTGTAAATGCAATCGTAAGTCCGCGAACTTCTAGCTAACGTTGAAGAGTCTCTTACCCCGTATGCGACAGAGCTAACACCACTGCATCCATAACCGTCAATTGTTGGTCCAAGGAATCCTAGTTCACCGAGTTCGAGCATAATTGTCTTGTCGAAGGTCTCATTGCGGTATCCCTCGAGCACACGAGGCATCAGGCATTCTTGGCAGTATCGCCGCGCTGCATCTGAAATGTCTTCTTCTTCTTCAGTTAGAAGAGTGCCTAACAAGAACGGATCCTGCCATTGGAAACTAGATGCGTTTCTGACGAAGGAATTGGTTGAGAGCCGAGTGCATCGCTTCGCGAGGACGCGGCGTGATAACGGACGAAGCCAGGCACTCATCTTAACTCGTTCTTCTGGATATTTGTATTGTAACCTTATAGAATGTCAACGAGCCTGACTCAAAGTTAATACTAATCCAGTTGAGACCCAGTAGGCATAAAGAATCGTTCCGCTAAAAGCAAGTGTTATTTTGGTATCTCATAAACTACTGCAAGTACACCGGAATGAGATTCAAAACCATCGAAGGGTCGTCGACTGCCGGGCACATCAATGGTGCTCAACTAGTCCGTCAGCGACGTCGAAAGCGACAACGTGCTTTACAGGATCTTACGTTTTGCCCTTTAATAAGCTCTAATATTCTTTAAGTTCACAATTTTAGTATGAAGAAATATACGTCTTCGGTGGCCCGGGAGAACATCAGCACGATAATAAAGAATCTACGGAGTTGCACAGTAGTTATAATTGATCCAGACGCTATTATAGGGGTACCTTATTGGCAACTGACTTTATAGCTCTGTAATTGCAAGCATTTGGTATACTGACGTATATCACAAATGGCGCGATATTCTGTTGCAAATCCGCTCAATGTGCAGGTGACCCTGTAGTTCAATTTTCTTCGCGCTCATCAAGACACATGAAAACAGCAACTATCAGATATAACGTATTCATGCAATTCTAATATTATTTTCTACCCTCTAACGTAAATAGTTGTAGGATCGTCAATATCCACCACAACTAACCGGCCACCGCACCTTCGTTATCGGAATAACTTGCGCTCAATTCTAATGCGCAGAATGGCTTGGTTATCGCAAAGTCAATCAATCATCTTACCCTTCATTTGGTGATGTTCAGGTTATGGGAGATATTCGAAACCAAATCGATCTGTCTCCAGAGGAAGGACCTAACAATCAGCTGGTGGCATATGTCTGAATGCGCATGCGTGACGCTCAAAGCAGTCTTAGTATAGCCGGCTAACAACCAATATCCTATATAGCACGTCGCGGAAAGTTTTGACAATCCATGCCTATCGGAAACTTTTACGAAGGACTTATTAGCAGCTCAAGGCAAGATCAATCCCTTCGATCCAGACAGCTTCTGCGCGATAAAACTGAATATTAAGCACGATCCCAAAAATCCCATAAAATTAAGAAACTAGAATCTCGTTAGTCATTCCTAAATACCTTAACAACGATTGTAGTACGTTACCGCCCTCCGAGAATATTCCCGTTCTTCTTCATCCGTTCGAAATGATGCGAAGATACGGCGTGGATTTGGAAGAGGCTAAGACAATTAGCTGGTGTAGTCACTACCGCGCTCATTCACAAGTATACCATTTTGGAATTCGATTTGTTTCTTGATTTACCTGAATTAAATCTAGTGCTGCTTGCCGCCTTTAAAACGGTTTTAAAACGGTTTAGGGTCAGGGTAGTCTTCGATACGGCGGTCCAGCGCGGGCGCGACAATGCGTTTTGTTTTAGCTCAGCAATTCCAAAGCGCAATCCGCAATAGCAGCTGCAATCAAGCTTCTTTACCATATCTCTGGGCGGCAATTAGTGAGTCAGTCAGGAAGCAATGCAAGCGTCGATTGAGAAACGCATTCGGAGCGTGTTTCAAATCCCTCGGAAAGGTATGGACCTTTGTCTCTGTGGTATTGAGGCGTGTCGATGTCGGCGCAACGGAGTCATTTGCGACTGTTGATCAGTGAACCCGATAGGCTGATAGACCCGTTTATTATTTAGGCGAAACATATGAATTGAGAAGTGGGCTTGTGTCACAATATGCTTATGAACGGTAATCGCTGCGAGTTGGACTGGTCTATGCTGTTAGACTAATACGGATCTAATCCAGGAAAGATGCTATCCAGCGAACAATTGCCGCAATGACTCTCGGTAAGGACGTATCGGCATTATTCCCAGACGTCTTGAAAAATATCGCCACACCAGATATCGAGCAAAAGAAGCTAGTATATTTGTATTTGATGTGCGTGGTTACTGGTTGTTACAATAGGAAAGGTGATTGCGGGATTAACTTCATGTTAGGAACTATGCGAAGAGCCATCCAGATTTGTGTATTCTTGCTGTGAATACTTTTGTTCAGGTATGTCTTGACCGAATATTTGAACATGGCGGCAACTAATATCTTGATGAGGACTCCGAGGACTCAAATCCATTGGTCCGCGCGTTGGCCATCAGAACGATGGGCTGCATTCGTGTTGACAAAATTGTCGATTACATGGAAGAGCCATTACGAAAGACTTTGAAAGTAAGTGAAGTTGTCGATATTGGTTGTTCCTATTGGCTGACACAATGTTGTAGGACGATAGTCCTTATGTGAGGAAAACGGCAGCAATCTGTGTGGCCAAGTTATTTGATCTTAATCCAACTCTTGTCGTCGAGAATGGATTTTTAGCCACATTGCAGGAGATGATTGGTGACGCCAATCCAATGGTATGAGGGCATTGTGGTTAAGGCTTGCAGGAGGTTCGCTAATATTTTTATCAGGTAATTGCCAACGCTGTTGCGGCTCTTACAGAGATCCAGGAGGCAGCTCCGGAGACTAACGCCCTTGTCGTCAATCCGGACATTTTGAAGAAACTTCTGCTGGCGTTGAATGAATGCACAGAGTATGTTGTCGACCTGTGCGAATGCTCCAGCGTAATTACTAACAGTGCGCAGATGGGGCCGAATTACAATATTAACGTCGATAGCCAATTATAGAACAGCCGACGTTCGGGAAGCGGAACATATATGTGAGCGCATTGTGCCTCAGTTTCAACACGTGAATCCTAGTGTCGTTCTTGCAGCTGTCAAAGCTATTCTGTGCCACGTGCATATACTTGATCCTGAGGCGCAGAAGCAATATCTAGACAAAATGTCGCCACCACTAGGTATAAGGGAATGAGTTATACAATCGTGTGGCAGGTACTAATAAGTTTTAGTCACGCTGGTAGTTTCTACCCCTGAAGTCCAGTACGTGGCGCTGCGAAATATCAACATTATTCTCCAAAAGTATCCGGACATTCTTAATAATCAGCTGCGGATATTTTTCTGTAAATATAACGATCCGTTGTACCTTAAAGTCGAGAAGTTAGATATTATGATTAGATTAGCCAACTCGCGAAATGTTGATACGCTGTTGTCCGAGTTGAAGGAATATGCGTTAGAGGTCGATATGGATTTTGTGAAGCGGGCTGTCAGAGCGATTGGCCAATGTGCGATTAAAATTGAGAGCTCGGCTCAGCGATGTGTTAATGTTCTTTTGGATTTGATTAACACTAAGGTCAATTATGTTGTCCAGGAGGCTGTTATAGTTATGAGGGTGAGGCAAACGATGTTGTCATGGACTGGAATATTAGCTGACAGATGTGGATAGGATGTACTGCGGAGGTATCCTGGCTACGACGGCGTCATTCCGACGCTATGTCAAGGGATCGACGAGCTTGAGGAGCCAGAAGCCAGAGGTGCCATGATCTGGATTGTTGGCGAATATGCCGACAGGATTGACAATGCGGACGAGATACTATCAACCTTCATTGATGGATTTCTGGACGAGACGACACAAGTTCAATTACAATTGCTTACAGCAACCGTCAAGCTCTTCTTGCTAAAACCACAAAACACCCAGCCGCTTGTTCAGAGAGTGTTGCAGACAATTACTAATGAGTGTGATAACGCTGATCTCCGTGACCGAGCATATATTTACTGGCGCCTGCTCTCTACCAATTCACAGACCACAAAGGATATTATCATGTCGAAGAAGCCACCAGTAAAGGAGGTCATTCAGCATTTGCCGCCACCGGTGCTAGAAGAGTTACTACGAGAGTTATCCACCCTGGCATCAGTTTATCATAAACCAGCTGAGACTTTTATCGGTCAAGGTCGATTTGGTGCGGACGCCCTACAGAAGAAGGCGTTAGAGGAGCAGGCACAACTTGCGCAGGAGGAACCTATTCAAGTTACTACTAAGGCTGGAAACCTCGAGAACCTGCTGGACATAGATTTCGATGTTGAGCCAGTTGTTCCTCCCACTACAGGAGTTGCCAACATAAATCTAGGATCAGACTCTGCACGGGCTTCGCCGCCATTGGACCTCAATCAACCACAGCAGTTCCGTAGTCATGTCGAGGATCTCTTGGGAATGTTCGACTAGAGGAATGATGTGTGATTTTGAGTGGAAAAAAATATGATGTGGCCATGAAGCATGAGTATGCAGTTTGTTGACAGCGGATGAGTTCCTGTGTGTTAGTTGTTTTCGCTCACTGTATTGATTAGTCCTTTGGTCATGTCATTAAAATTTATTGATCATTTGTTTGGTGGCACTTTTTTTTAGTCCGCGAGAGATCCCACATTGATACTTATACATCGTCAGCTTTCGATCAAAGGAATGTCCAAACAAATATTACTCTATTTGCAACATATTCGATCTAACCAATTACTTCCTTTTGAGCCACAATAACGCCAATTGAAACCAAAGCAACACTGGGCCAGTTTTTCTATCTATTACTGTTGGAGTTTCTTTTGCCATTCTTCTGGCGTATAATCCTTCTGCACGCATTGTTGTTAACAACATTCCCGTTGCAGAAATTAATCACTTGCCTGGGTGAAAGCATGGATCGCTGAGATTTCTTCTTTTAACGCCGTGTTAACGAGGCGATGTCTCATCAGCATATTCTTTCCCACAAACAACGGCGAAACAATTATAACTTCGAAAGCCTGTCCGCAACCACCTGAGCAAAATAAAAAGTTAGTGTAACCTGTAGGACTCGAAGCAAAGATGGCCTACCGGATATGTCATCAACTTGGACATGCGAGGCGTTTAGACGATCGCGAATGATAGAGTCAATGTGACTGGATGCTATTCCACTCCCGCTCATGCTTGAAAATGAATAATAAGAGGTGGGAAAACTGAAAGAGACGCTCTGTTAGGAGCCTTTTGGCCGATTTATAGACTACAATCTGTACAGATGGATATACCAAATAATAATTTCGAGTCACAACGTACTAATTGCGAATTAGACAAATAATTATTCAGATTGTTTCAACTCTTGTCGTGGTCCGAATAGTATGCAATCACGAAAACCCCAAGGTGTGGGAAATTTATTGCAATGGATCTCGAAATTGCTCTCCATCTGATTACACATCATTTGTAAATTGCGCGTTTATGCAGGGGCTCTCCGAGTGCGTCATCGGCGACTTATCAGATGGGCTAATTGTTTCTCATAAATTACTTGTACTGTTTTCTTAACTCCCATTGATGAAACCTGTTGTTAACTTGTTGAACTTCTTCCAAGGCATCTAATTATCTCAGCATACTGACTGTTTTTCCAAGAGCATTGTATAAGAGAAGGTGCTCGAATAGGTGTGTGATTGCGTCAAGGGTCTTGTACGCACGAAGTAGGTCGTACCATGAAAAAATATTGGCAATTATTTCGATAACGAATTTCATTCTCCTTGAGTCAGCAGCCTTACGCCCAGGTCTACTTCTTCACAGTTTATATGTAATTATATTTAGTAGATATGTCGAAGGCAGTGACTGTGGCATCGACGACGAGGGTCCTGAAGAGCTTGATATCTACTGGTATGTCGTCTCGCTGCATTCTCCAAAAGGAACCGTCATAATTTGCGATACGCTCTAGTTCAGCAGCTTTTTCCTGTTGCTCTGGCGGATGACTCGTGGGACAACACGGGATTGTTACTAGAATCGCCGCTCATCAGTCACACAACAAACAGGGCGAGAGTTCTTCTCACGATTGATTTGACCGCAGCAGTTGTTGACGAAGCAATGCAAAAGAAAGCTTTATTAATTGTTGCATATCGTGAGTCGCATCAAGCTGATGATTTATTGTTGTTACATGGAGATATGTCTGTTAATGCATATAGATCCAATAATCTTCCGTCCGCTAAAACAAATTACGCAATCCAATACCCAACAACGTTCACTACTTAGACTAGCGCACGCGGGAATAAGTGTGTACTCGCCCCATACGGCGGTCGACGCACAAGTCGGTGGTGTGAATGATTGGCTAGCCGATGTTGCTTCCGGCGGGCAGTACATTAGTACCTCTGTTATTCAGCCATCAAAGAATGATCCAAGCGGTAATACGGGATTTGGAAGATTAATTACCCTCGAAGAGGGCACTTTCACTCTTAGAAATATTATTGAAAACATCAAACGCGGGTTGCACCTGAAACATGGTTGGTAATCCTTAACGATATATTGGTATTACGACTGGTTTTGACGCGTTGACAGTTCAAGTTGCACTCGCGGATCAACATCGGGACGTGGACAGTGCCACTATCTCGACCATAGCTATCTGTGCCGGATCCGGAGGCTCAGTACTGAGTAATGCCAACGCAGATTTGTGGTTTACTGGAGAGCTAAGCCACCATGAGGTACTGGCACTCCGGGAGCGGGGGGTCAGTGCAGTTATATGTACGTAATATGACGTTTGTCCGGCGATCATGCCTCTAACATATACATCGTTAAGGCGGACACACAAATACAGAACGGGGATATCTTACTACTGGATTCGCACCCAAGCTGCGGGCACTGATTAAGAGTAACACGGAAACTCTTGATGCAAGTCATTATGAGCATTTTGACGTTGAGGTTCTGGTGAGCGAGGCTGATAAGGATCCTATATCTGTTTTCTAATCCACACTTTTATTGTGACCTTAAGTTGGCGGTCTAAATTGCCCAAATGTGTGTACATATATACAAGTCGTAGTAATTTTGTTACATGTCTAGCATTTCTAGCGATCCTTTAATCTATGTCTAAACTTAGACAAAACTCTTAAGCCTTAGATTTCTTAGATTCACTAGACTCCTTCGGCGGTAAGAATTGAGATATATACAAGAGCTCCTTTGCAAGCGCGTCAATCGCTTCTTTCGTGGCTCCGACATTTACTGGGATTGTTTTCCACGGAGACGATTCCTTGATGACAACGATGTCGTCGCTAAAAAGCTCTTGTACGAAGTCATCGTAATAGATCCCGTTGTCATCACTTTCTGAAACGTTGTTGGGACTCGACATCGATCCTTGAGCCTCCTTTCTTTTCACTCTACCAACGAGACGTCAATAGTTGTTCATCACATAACCTATTACTATACTCACTTTTCTTCCTTCTTGAATGTGACCTCTGCCGCATATTTAATCCATTTAACTAATTGCTGGGCATCCTCTTGGTTATCAATTGAATACCAGTTATTGTTGTTTCCCAGAAGATCATCTGACAGTTCAGATGACGCCGTGGAAAGGGCATCATTATTAGGATCCATGTTGTCCTCAGCATTATCGCCTCCGTCTGCAATTTTGTCCTTGTTCTTGTCCGTCGCGCTTTTTGGGAAAAGAATACTGCCGGTAGGAGATGGAAGGTGTGGCGCCTTGTTGCACATGATCCAAGATCCCCAGCCGATCTGGGACTTTGTCCGTTCGGCAAACAACCAATACACGTTCCCGTAAATATCCATTCCCAGCGATAAATTTCGCAATCCATTTTTCCTTTTCCGTCGGAACATGTCGTCCTTAATGTGTTTCATTTCTTTATTGCATCGAGCCTTGACGGCTTCGAATCGGGGTTCCCACTCATGTCTTTTGTTTAGCGGCAAATCAAGAAACTGTCGCCGGACGGCATCAAGTTCCATCGCATGCGTCTCGCTCAATTTTTTCATCTCGTCGGTCGTCTCTGTAGCCTTTCTTCGTAAATTCTCATGATCTATTTCGATGGTCTCGCGGATATAATTGCCCGACAGGGACATGAATAGTAATTGTTCTATCAATTTTAACTTTTCCAAATCACGATTATTCGATTTGAATATACTGTCAACTGCTGCGGATTCCGGTTCAGCACTTGGCTCCTTGCTCTCGTCATCAAGCGGCTCGCCAAGATCCTTGTCCATTGATATCGAGCGGATTTCTCGCTCAGTGGGTGATGTAGAAGATATTTCTGATTCCTCCCGTTGGCTTTCTAATACTTCGCATACAACTCTCCATATTTTCTCATTCTCGGATGCTGTCTTTTCAACTTCTTTGATAGAATTTTTGAGCAAAACTTCGGGGACGATGGGGAAATTGTCGGAGTATATGATTCGCAAAATCGCAACAACCAGCGCCTTCAATGTTGAACTACCCCAGTGACCAGTAACGTCATTGACAGTGTTAATATTCTTCAGAGCCAAACGACAATGCTTCTCGAATCGTAGTACGTATTCCCGGATGACAAGACGGCATTGCAGCTCTTCCTCGTCCAGGTCCGTGATGATAGGGTTGAACTCGGGCGGTTCCACCACGGTAATCGGTGGTGACTTGTTGCGAGCGGCCTTTTTAGCTCCTGGCTTGGCACGTTTCTGTTTGGGTTTAGATGACGAATCAGTTTTTGATCGTTGCTTGCCAGGCTTTGAAGATGCTTTCTTCGTTGACGTCTTTGCAGATGTTTTTTTTGGAGTGCTGGTCTTCCTTGCGGTCGTCGAAGATTTCTTAGATACTCCATTGGAGCGAGGCGGCTTAGTTTTGGTCACGACTTCGCTTGTCCAAGTGTCTGGCTTAAATACTATGGTAACCTTTGGAATCTTCGGCGTCCCGGAGCCAGAATTCATGTGCGAAGTGCTCTCCTCTTTCAGCATATGCTCCTCGTAAGTGTTCTCCGAATGTGGCAACTGGAAGTCAGTGTCAGTCACACATTCCCATCAAAATGCACTCTTCACCACATCAAATCAAGAAGCCATCAAAATGTCGTAATTACCTTGTCAGCGGACTTTGAATTCTTTATAGATGCATGTCCATTCGGGATGGTCTCATCCTGTGAACTGCCGTCAAAGCCATTGCTTGAATCGGCCTTGACGCGTTTTTTTACGCGCCCTGGTGAGTCAGATCGTATAGAATCCTTTCTCTTGTGCATATTGTGTTCCATTGCCAGTAGATCATTAATTTCGAGCGCGTCGCTCTGGGTCCCAATTCTCGAACGAAATTTAGCAGCAAAGGTATAATTGATTGCGCTAGTTCCAAAACTAGAATATTGCGGAAGGAAATGCAAACTCAAACACTCGAGAAGTCACAGATCCGACGATAAAGCTGAGAGGATATGTGGTGGTTGAGCCGCGATAAGTGCTGCGATAAACTTGGCCGGGTCAAGTAATGCTGGGTTCGCGACGGGTCACAAACAATCGAGTAGTATTACCGACACCAGCCGATTGTAGTCTAGACGATGGGTTTCAATGATCAACAGTTGTCCGCATCTAGCAATTCGCTTTTTGGACGTTAAATTGCCGTTCTGATATGAGCAGAAGAGTGAAGGCAAGGGTAACATATGGTGCGGCCCAAAAACAGGGATTGACATGAAAGATTCTTAAAGTTGGTTGACGAATGGTAAAGGGTTTTGCCATCAACTACGGCTCTTGACTTTCCCCGATTTACACGGAATGCGCCGTGGAAATTATAATTGCTTAACTAAATAGTTCAGGTATAGCGTCTGGCGATAATATATAAACGACACCATTCATGCTCTCGGTTCGTAAAGTATATATATGACGGCAGGAGCTTTCAATACTGCAATATTTTTTGCGTCCCTTGTGACAGATATTCTGGCTTGGAATGTAAACGACTTCACTTAATAATCGCACCCACTGTGCAACACCTATAGTCGTATGTTGTTGTTCCAGCTGTCTCATTTCACCAACAACTTCTCGGCCGTGGAGCACATTGCCCGCGGGACTTGAAAGTCCACTAGCTCGGATTGTCATTTCCAGCAATTTTTACTCAAGTGCGAGAGTACAGTGCTAAATGTGGCCCCAATAAAGACGCTCGGTATGGCCAAAAGCTTTAGTAAATGCAGATAACCTGTTGGAGGAGATAGCTAGAGAATGGTGTAACCGTTCCCCGATTCCACGTAATCTCAGCACCTTACCTTTCCTTTCCGGTACCGAAGCACGCACCATAGTGGATCTGTTTCGCTCCTGACTCGCTGTGTTGTCGACTGTTGTAACCATTGTCAAGTTCAAATGTAAATATGAAACGTAGAACGACACAACGTAGAACGACACAAAGACAACAGTAACAAAATATATCTAAACGGAATCATCCCAGCTCCATGCGACTGTTTCCGCTAGCATGCTGACAGCATTATTCCCAGTGTGTAGTACTCTCGCCAGGAATTGTGTGTCCGGCTTGGATTATCTCCAATCTATCCCGGCAGTGTAGAGTTATATGTGCAGAACAAAGGAGAAGTTAGTCAAAGTTATCGCAAGAACTGCTTCACGGTTTAGTGCCATTCATTCCAGCCCGAGTGAGCACTTGCAAATAGCTATCCATTGGAGTAATAGTGTACTAACAAGGATTGTCGGTGAAATGTGTACGTTTAAGCGTGCCTTGATGAGATGGTGCACGCAATGTCGATCTCATATTAAGCTGTGACAAAAATAAATCTTCCTGACGTGAGACTAAAGAGTTCATATCGCTTAGCAACAAGTGTCGACGCGTTATGAAAGTATAATTGATAGTCAGCCACTCTCTATGACACTAACTATTAGCAAGTCATTTAACTTACAGCCAATTAGGGGAACCAGTATTGCTGAGCAGGACATAATATAAATCATTATTAACAAGTATATCGGAGGAGTCTAACCATATAGATGCCCGAAGAACCAATTAACGGGCCGACATACTTTGGCGACTGGTAAACTCTAATTGGCAGCGACTTGCTGAATTAGGTTAGCGTCTCTGTTTTTAAATTCACTAAACAGGAAGCAGCTAAACAGCTTGAGTCAGGCTATTTTTCGACTTTACATTCTCAAAGTCGAGAACCTTTTTAGTGGTCTTTGGCTGGTCCGCTCTACCGCTTCGCTCCACTCCACTCCACTCCACTTCCTTTCTTCTCCTCATCGTGTTCCCTTCCACATACATACAGCCTTCGCATTCGCAATCCTTAGATATGCTGCTCTTTTCAGGTGTCGCGCTGTTCATCATCAGCACCCTAGTCGCGTTCGTGTCCGCTGCGGAGAATCCCATTAATTCTCCGAGCAGTAACGATACTCTCACGTACGCGTTCCCTCTTCCTTTGTCATATGCTTATTGTGCTGAGCCATCTTAATGCTACAGAACCGGCCAAGGGTTCCTTGTCAAGTGGACACCTTCGAATAACAACGAGATCAGCTTGTTCTTGCTCCAGGGTCCACCCTCTGACCTCCAGCAGGTCCTGACTATCATCACCAACCTGACTAACGGTAAATGTCAACATTCCACTGTACTGCACTGATACTGACGGTTACTAGCTGGTATCGTTCGCTGGACACCTCCTTCTAACATCTACACCGGTAACGACTATACAATCTCCATTATGGACGATGTCACCGGTGTCGTCAACTACTCCAAGTAAGTGATCGATTGAATTCCGCCTGCGTCAACCCAACATTAATCAATCGCGTACAGCCAGTTCTCCATTAAGGGATTAACCCCGGTGTCTTCTACGTCTACTTCGTCGACCTCGACGACCTCGTCTACCTCATCGAGTTCTACATCAAGCGCTTCCAGCACTTCCACCAGCTCTTCTACGACGTCCTCAACTACGTCTTCATCAAGTGTGTCATTGTCCTCGTCGTCAGTACCACCCGCGAACGTCAGTACGACGTCTGTTTCGTCATGGACCAACTCGACTTCGGGCCTTAGCACAACATCGACGATGCAGTCGATCGTTGTCCCCGCGTCTACTTCCACAACGTCTTCGGCTTCGGCAGCCGCAACGACAATCAGAGCTATTAACGACGCCAGCAGGTCCGGTTCTGCCAACTCTGTTATTGCTCTTGTGTCTATCGTGTTCAGCTTCTTCCTCTTGGTTTAATGGGCTCACGAGTGGAGACAATTTTTTTTGGCATGTATTATTAGATTGGTTAACCTTTGGGCGTAATACTTGGTTGACCCCGTTGGAATGACCATGTATCTGTGCGTTACGACTCTTTCTTTGTTAATAATGTACTTGTAATCTGTTGTCGGTATAGATGCTAGAAGCGGAGTAATAATAATTTGGTACAATAATTATCATACGTGCAAATTATGCTCCTGGTTTCGTAGCTTGCAGAACCACTCTGGCAATACCGCTACTGCGACCAGCAATCCTTCTCACCGTGGCAATTTTTCCTCCTAATTTCCGTACTAGCTCGATAAATTGTCGAACAGTACCGCCAACCCCAAAGTAAATCTCTTTAGCAGCAACCAGCGCACCTGCCCGTGCCGATGATGTCCCCCAGTATGTAATACAGTCGAGAAATAATGATGTGAAAGAACTGATTGTTGACAACGAATAAATCGTCTCCGACGCTAGAACTAGCGAGTATTTAATCTGCTCATCATCGGTCATAGGATAAGAGTACCCTAATAGTTGCGAGAATCCGACGGAATCCCAAGATCCTGAGATAAATTTCACGGCTATATTATTCACCTTCAAAAATTCAATAAACTGACTTATCAACTCTGGCGTTATTTCTAGATCCAACTCTTGTTGTTGTTGTTGTGATGCAACTGGCTCGGTGTCTGACACAACACAAGCCCTATAATATGCGAGAAGGAAGTTTGGTGCTGTCATTAGTCGCAACACCGAGTAATTGTAATCGGAGAGAATGAACGACGTTGTTTGAATTGGTGCTCCCGACTCGTCCGACTTTTGGATCGACTGCAAATGCTTCTGGAAAAGGTATATTGACGGCAGTGCACTTCCACATCCTAACTATTCATTTCCATTAAACCCAAATTTATATTTTAAGAGCCATCACGCTTGCAAAAATATCATACCTCCAAAACGCCGTTGCCTATTTCGACCCTCTCTTCAGCGAGATACTCTACTAAATCACCAGCACCTTCCCAACTCTTCAAGCCGCCTTCATAGAGGTCTGTCCGTAAATCTTCGGTATTAGAAAGTAGTATCTGCAATTCCTTCTTTATAAACCCCTCGCTCGTCGCAGTAACTGTCTCTGAAGAGTCAGTATCAAGGGCTGGCAGTAAAATGTCTTCATCGGCCATAATTTGCACTTTGATGTCAAATACTTCGCGACGAGGAATCGGTAATTCGCTCTTAACCGGCACCAGTGTGTAGCATAATCGCGACGGTAGGTCTTGCAGCTATATATATATGTATAAGACTTTGCGCTATTAATGTGCGTGTTCAACAAAAAGTTCATACCAAATCACTGATATCGTAAATTGCTGGCGTTAGTGCAAACGAAGCTTTTGCGCCCGCGCTTTGGTCTTCGGCCTTCGGCTCATCTCTCTTTTGCTCCTGCTTGCCCTCGACCTCCTCATCTATGTCGTCTCCAGAGAAATCAAATTTAAACATAGGTGCAGAACCAAAACACGAGTACAGAACCTTTGTTACGGTTTCAGTGTTTGCCTTGGTAAAAACATTTTCAGGGGTAAGCGAACAAGATTTATAACCACGAAACTCCCAACTACTTTGCTCAGTTGAAGTTTTGTCGATGATGGCTTTTGTCGAGACAACGAATCTAATCACGACTATCATTCAATGCGACATTGTTATAAATGGTGCGGCAAATTGGAATTAGTTAAACTTGTTTTCAGTTAAACCATGGGGGACTACATCTTTGGTCCACCGCCACCACCACCTTCCAAATTCTCGACAACACAACCACCGCAGCAGCAAACACCTCAACATACATATCATCCATCCCAGCATAATAACCGGCGTTACGGACATCAGCGAAATGCGCCATATGCAAAGTACGATCCGAGGAATGCTAACCAGCAAAGACAAGGGCAGCGCAGTCCAAGTCAATTTCGCAGTAGTAACACGATTATGGGAAGCAATGCGCCTGGCTCAGGGTACTACGCACTGCCAACAACAAGTAGTGGAGCAATGACGGAGTCTGTCAGCACTTCATACTACGGACCAATGCATGTTGGCCCTCTGGCTCAATTCTCGCAGTCAGTGGAACATTCGGCGCAAGGCTTTGTACATCGACCAGCGGCACGAAATAACTACAACCCTAGCTTAATTTCAACTCCAACAGTGTCTCTGGATGGCAGTGACATGGGATACTATTCTCCTCAACCACCTTCTGCAGCGGACAAGAAGTCGTTCCATAAAAATGAGGCAGAAGAGGACGAAGACGTGGACGACGAAGCTGCACTTGGCTGGCATCCGGCCACTAGTGCGCCGACTATCACTATCCCGGGTACTACGATATCCTTACAGACTGAGGAAGATATCGCGAAGTGGATCAATGACCGCAAAAAAAATTGGCCAACTGAAAGGCGGATTCATGAGAAGGAAGATGAGTTACGGCGAAAACAAATCGAAGAGGAGGAGGATCGGAAAGTAAAAGAAAAGCTTCAGGAAGAGGTAGTATTTGCATATCTGTATTTTAAATGTTTACTTGCTAATGAAAATATTTTACAGAAAATCAATCAGGAATCCAACATGTTTGCAAACGCCAATATTTGCAAATTCTTCGCCAAGACCGGGCGCTGTAATCGTGGGTCCAAGTGCCAGTTTAGTCATGAGAGACTGGCGAACACGAGTTCTTCTCTAAATGCAAAGAAATATAAGCGATATGGAAGACCGCAGAACATGCCACTATTTAAAAGGGTAAGGGACGTTTACGTGATTTATAAATCAATAGACACCGCATTAACAAAGTACGATTTATAGCTGGTTCAAAATGATTGGGATAAGGAAAATGAAAAGGTTTTGGATTTTATTACGTATCTAGTCGATGTTGGCATTGTCAGTAAAACTAAGGCTGTGTAAGTTGCATATTTAGGGACTGTATAAATTTTTTTTTTTGGGCGAGTCTGTAACTGACAGAATGGAGATTATAAATCGAGTCATACAAATGCAATTTTGGATTAATGTCTAAATACAAAAGCGGTTTTCATGATCTGGCCTTCTTTTGGTCTTCGCCTTGCTTCTTGTTCCTCTTAAATGCAGTTGATCGCGCTCTAATCCGTGGCTTACCCTTCTTACCTCTTCGGCCTGGCTTCAACATCGGCACTGGCACTTGAGTCGCACGTTCACCTTCAACCACAGCCGACAGCTGAGCACGTTCAGCCTTTCCTACAACCTTTTTAGCTCGACCCAATCGAGCTTTCGTATCTGGATCCACCTTTGTCAATCCAGATTTCATAAGTGGCTGGTTCTTGTTTGCTTTCTGTGTTCGGACAGCACGAGCGCGGGTCACTCGCAGTTTACGGCTTCCCAACTTTTTATCGTTAAGTAGCAAGGCCTTGGCGACGTAAACCGAGTCCTTAAACTGAACATATGCAAACCCCTTGCCAACGTTCGTCTTGGAATCACGAATGATCCGCACATACTCAATATCCCCGACTGTACCAAAATGTTCCCAAAGAGCTTCCTCCTCGGCCTCAAAATCAAGATTTCCAATGAAGACGCTTCGCTTGACGTCCTGCTTTGCGGGATGGGCAACACTGTCAATGCGGATATGATGGTCCAGCAACACCGTACCATTCGACTGCAGCGACTTGCGAGCGTCGTCCTCTGACTCGTAGACAACATATGCATTGACCGTGTGGCGTTTGTCGTGAAGTTTCTGTTTAATGAAGGCAACTTTGCGAGGAAGCATCTCGGAAAAAGCGATTGATCTAAATCTAATGGACAAGATCTTGCCATATTGGGCAAAGTGCTTCTTTAAAGTAGCGTAATCAGACTGGCATAAACGTTAGCGGCACAACTACATTGGCCATCTATACTTGTGATATATGCCTCACCCGCGAATTAATAGCACTTGATGGAATATTGCCGACAAATACAGTGCGCTTAGCCTTTAGAACTTCGTCGTCATCGTCCTCCATTAAGCTCTCGTGCACAAGATCGGATGAAAACACCATATTGTCCTCCTCCTGCTGCTCCTCCTCCTCGTCATCCTCGAGATTTCCACCATCTTCTTCTTCGCTATTCTGACCATTACCGTCTTCCGTAGCGGCGACTTCCGTGGCACTAGTAACATCCTCATCCTTCCCTGTCCGCTTCTTGCTTTTCTTGCCAGGCTTTGGCGTCGCGTCCTCGTGATCCAGCAACTTTTGAAGATATTTGTCTTCAATCTCCGTAATGGCTACATCGTCATCATCGCCAACATCAGCAACGTGCTGCCTCTTCCTCTTCTTGCTACTCTTATGTTTAGTCTTCGTCTCTTCCAGAGGCTCATCAACATCATCAATAATGTCTGGAGTGTCCTTGATCTCCTCTAAAGCACTGCTCTCGTTGACGACATTTGTAGTGGCGGTTCGGGCTCCGGCTCCAGCGTCGGCCTTCACCTGTCTAGGTTTCGACGGTTTTGTGACAGGTCCATCCTGTTTCCAATATCAAACATTAGCACCTTTGATATATCGCAACAGCACCAAGTACACAGTTAAACAAGACAACTTACACCGGAAGAAAATAATGACAAAACAGCAGGATCGGCCTTTGACGCATCAATCTCACCGAACAACGATGCCATGTTCAAAATTCTGGTAGAGGTCGGTCTTAACGAGCTCACATATTTTATTTACACTGTTGGGACTTCTGCCAAAAATTTTGGACAGCTCAGGGTTACCCTGAATTGCTGCGGCGCTAGAGTGGGAGGAGAATACAGCCAAAGAGCGATTGCGAGTGGTCACCCAAATATCAGATCCGCTCAAGTTAAGCAAGCCAACTCAGCCTCCCATACTTGTGGTGATAAGAGCATTCGTTGGTCTGGCACGCTATAGCGTAGGTGCGGTTCTCTAAGAGATTGGACAGAATGGATAGTATTAGTGAGAAGCCAACCGTTGTAGCTTCAGTCGAGGAGAATCCGGAGGAGGCAGAGACTGACATTGAAGGAGAGTTGGAGGAAATGGACGTACAAGATCTCGAACCCGGTGAACTGAATGAAGATGAAATAAAAGAAGGTTCCAGTGAGAAGAGGATGGTCTTGGAGAAAGAGGATAGCCGGTCTCGCCGATCTATAAGCAGGGATGATGCCCGACCTGTTGCCGCTGAACCGGTTGAAGAAAAGCCGCACCTTGATGAGAACGAGGAGGTCAAGGACTTGGGGAGTGTTGTAATGGACGAAGAAGCAGAAGAAGACGAGGTGTCTGAAGACGAAGAGAAGGAGGAAGGAGAAATTGACTCTACCGACAGCGCCCTTGGCGGAAGTCCACTTAGGGAAGAAAGTGACCAAAAGAACCAAGAGGATGCGGACGAAGAAATGAAAGATAGCACCAAATATGCTGAAGAAACTCTCGATAGCACAGCTCAGGAGGAAGACGACGAGAAGGTAGAGGAAGGTGAAATAGAAGGCGAAGTTGAGTCCGAGCTGGTAGGGGAAGCAGAGGAGGGTGAGGAAGTGGATGAGGCCGAGGAGGTCGAAGCAGAGGCTGACGAGGTGCGCTCCGAGAAACCAAAGCGGAAGCGGACGATAGAAGAAGATGATGATGATGACGAAGGTATTATGTTTTCTCGGTTCGTCCAATGGTTCTGTTGAACTAATGATGAGAATAGAACGGGCTCAGAAGCGCAAAGCTGCTGTGACGTCGTTAACAGAGATTGAAGTAGAATTCGCCAAATTAAGAGACAGGTACGGCTATTTTCCATGCAAGGTGATAATGCTAAACAGAAATTCGCAGACTGCACGATGATAAGATTGCGCGCTTACAAGCTGAGGTCGAAATGTGCCTGGACGGCACTCATCCGGAACTCGCTACGATTTATGATGAACTTGCGGAGGCTCGAGACAAAAGAATCCAGTTGGCGGACGCACACAGAAAGTATCGACGACGGTGCATTGAGAACCAGACGAGATCCTACAGAACTCATATTCACCAGCAACTTTACAATAACCACGCGAGCCTGAGGGCATCGATGATTCAGGAAACGACCGAAACATGGTACAAGGCCAATCGGGAAAGACGAGCCTTGGACACAGTTGTTCCATTTTACGGCTACAGGGTTCCAGAAAAGCGATCAGTAATTTATAGACAAAGACAGGCGCAGTACAACGAAATTGCCCTCCTGACCGGTATCGCCAAGTACATCGGATTCCCAGCTGCCCCCGAGATCAAATCAGCAACAGCGGACGAAGTAGCAGAAGATATTGCAGCTTTGCAGGGTAAAATAATGTTTGTATGAGTATGATGGTGAAATTATGGCGTTTTAATTTGTAGATATGCGTTTATGTACCGATATGAGGTTCAAATTTTTGTAGTTCAATGACATTCCTAATTCCGGTTCTGGCATCCAAGGATAGCTGTAAACATGTCCGACAAAAAACTGCTAACTTATATATATATATGTAGTATTGTATTAACTAAACACGCTTTTTGTACATTGAAACGTAAAAAATATAGAAACGGCGCTTATTTGAGAGGAATGAATCGACTATATTATAATTAGCATTTTGACGACAAATCCATAATCAATAGCTATACATACGATGAGTGTGTGGCACCAATACCGGGTCTACCGTGCTTGACCGGGGTATAGGAGATAGAGAACTCTCCAAGGTAGAAGCCAACCATCTAAAACGTCGTTAGCAGCTGTTCATACAATTTTCCGAAGACAGTCTGCCGTAATCATACCTCTGGTCGGATTTCAACCTGGTTGAAAACCTTTCCGTTGTAGATACCGATAACGCTGCCAATCATTTCAGGGACGATGATCATGTCGCGCAGGTGAGTCTTGACAACTGCGGGCTTCTCGTTGGGCTTAGCCTCCTGACGGGCCTTGCGAAGCTTCTTGATGAGACCCATGGGTCTGCGCTTGAGACCGCGCTGAAGACGTCTTCGGGCACGAGCATGGACGAGGTCGACGAATTTCTCCGGGCTGAGGTCCAAAAGATCGTTGAGATCGACACCTCGGAAAGAGAATGTTCGAAACTGTCTTTTCTTGCGGTTCTCTGCAATTCATATTCATTAGTTCGTCTTCTTACTATTCGCCGACATACCAACTACATACCGGCCGCATCAATGGCCTCTTGATCGTATTCCTCAGACATGGTGTGTGATGTGTTGTTGACAGATACTTGTGAGGAACAGCTTCAAGACTATTTCAGAGTACGTGTAGGTCGGGAAGGGCTTGCTTGCTAGCGAGACCGCATTGGAGTTAAGGGGCGGTGACTGTCTTTGTTAGGGTTGTGCCCTAAATTAATGCTGTCGAGTGCCCACCACACAACGCGCCAAAATATTACCGCGCTTCCACAGACCATCATCAGTCTTATGCAACTACAGTTCGAGATCTGCGAAGAATAGTCCGCTGAATATAGCTTAAACTTGATTATTCTCCATCTCCCATATCAATCTACGATTTTACTAAATTCACAAGTATGATCTTTGCGGATTTCACCTTTTTTGCAATTACAGCCAATACTAATTCGTTTCCAACAGTGAAGTATCTTGCTGCTTACCTTCTTTTGACGAGCGCGGGAAAGACCCCCTCTGCGGAGGACATCACTGCTGTCCTCTCCTCTGTCGGTATCGAAGTCGAGGAGGATAGACTTTCGCTGCTTCTCTCAGAGCTCGAAGGCAAGGACATCAACGAGGTACGAGGAATTCAAAAGTGCAGTATTATTGGACGTAATGCTAATCGGTGGAAATAGTTGATTGCTCAGGGATCCGAGAAGTTGGCTTCCGTTCCTACTGGTGGCGCCGTTGGTGCTGCCGCTGGTGGTGCTGGTGCTGCCGCTGCTCCTGCCGAGGCCGCTGAGGAAGAGGCCGCTCCCGCCGAGGAGGAGAAGGAGGAGTCTGACGACGATATGGGTAAGTCTTTCTAGAATTGTACATTGTGGAAACTCGCACACAGACTAATTAATTAATTAATAGGATTCGGTCTCTTCGACTAAAAGAGTGGTGCCAAAAAGTTTTGAATCTCAATTTGTGCACAAAAAGATTTCGTGTGTTAGTGCCTATTTGTCTCATTTAATATTTTCACGCTTGTGTATATAATATTGGCTTGTAACGTTAAATGGAATGATTTGGGCAGGAATAGTACCGCGTAAGCTACTATGTTAAATTTTACCCCATGAAGAGATTCGAATATAGGCCTCTAGTTACCCGGTTCCAGACTCATGCGACGTCTTCAAACCTGGGACCAAGTGACTTTATAAACAAATCCTCTGCCAGATAGATACTGCCTCACTGACGAAAAGAAAGAGCCTGTATCTTGAACGAGAGGCGAGGATAGAGTCTCAATAGAAGGGAGACGATGTTTTCCCAGCTCCTTGCCGCAGCGACAGCATCATCCACGCGGAAGAGTCAACTTACACCTAATACTAATGCTGTTGGCTCTAGTTCTAGTCCTGTCAAGTCAGCTGTCACTCCACAGAAGGTGGATTCCGCAAATAGAGCATCCGGTATAAAAGAGGCGACTAAGCCAGGAAATGCTGTGCCAGCAGGGAACAAATTAAGTAAGCCCGAGTCACTCTCAGTAGGTGACCGTAAGGCGTCTGGAATCGCGATCTCAAATGATAATGGAAAGCATCTTGCCAAGGTCGAACGACCGAAAGCGCAGCAGCTTACGTCGTCTCCCTCGGCCAAGTCATCGGCGCTGGGAAAGTCGTCAGAAGTAGTGAAGAAAACTTCTATATCGAATCCTGCTGCAGGGTCATCTGCGTCAAAATCGATAGTGGCGGCTAACCGAAAAAAGGTAATAATTTACTATACCTGAAGGTATTATTCTAGGTCTGCTAATTCTGTTTAGCCGAATTTCTTGGATATTCTAAAAGAAGCTGAGAAAGTGGACTCAGATAAATTAAAAGTTACAGTCAAGGTCCGCGATCCCAAGAAGAGACCTGAGAAGACAGTTCCCCGGGCACTCGGCGGTCGGGCTTCTCATTCGCCAAGTCCGGGCATTGGAAACGCGCCTGCCAAGTCCTCAACGACGCCAGCCAAAGGACGAATACTAGATTCGAAGACCGCCACAAATAATATCTCGAAACACGAGGGTGGCTCCAAGTCATCACCCTCCTCCGTCAACAAAGGTGGCAAGATATCCCACAGAGAGTTGGGAAACGACAGTCGGCCAGCTCCTGGTAAAGCTGGCTCCACTAAACAGTCGACATCTCCGTCATCTAAGATGGGCAGGTCGCCCCATGGCGCGCCGAAAGCTCGCACGCCAGCACCGTTTGCAAAGCCTATGGAAGGTTTAATAAAGAGGCGAAAGGCAGCAGAAGAGTCAGATGCGTCGTTGGATGATTTCATAGTATCTGACGATGAGGATGACGATGTGTCTACAACAATGAACCGCCGGGCAGGAAAGTCAAGGGGCCCAGGATATGACAGGGAAGAGATTTGGAACTTGTTTCGTAGGGGAGGGCGATCAAGTAATTTTGATTACGAGGATGATGATGATATGGAGGCGTCTGGATTCGATGTTCTGCGCGAGGAAATAACAAGTACAGCGCATGCCCGGAAGGAGGATGAGATGATGGAGGAAGAGGAAAGACGTCTTGCAGAGGAGAAGAAGGCGAGGAAACGCATGAAGCGACCATAATTCAATATATCAATTACTTGGATAAATCGTGTAAATATTTGTTCATCGGGATCGAAGTGTATCTTGACATTTGGGCGCGGATGACGTAATTGCACGTTTTATGATGTGCGGCTCGAAATGATCGATTTGACCCGCCTTTTAATAATCATACGACGTCAGCTTCACAGTTGACAGGTTGAATAAATATCAGGACGCCTTGTTCGTATCGTTACTGGCTATGACACTTGTTTACTCGTTCTTGCGTTTAGCAACAAGTGCACAAAATATAGTATGGCACCCATGACTCGTTTTGGTACGCGCGCAGTTCACGCCGGCTCCTCCCCGGATCCGCGGACAGGAGCTGTGATCTCGCCCATTTCTCTCTCGACCACGTTTGCGCAGAACTCGCCAGCTGTACCGTTTGGAAAGTATGAGTACTCGCGTTCGAGCAACCCGAATCGTGATGAGTTCGAGCAAGCTGTTGCATCTCTGGAAGGCGGAAAGTATGGTCTGGCATTCTCATCCGGCAGCGCCACCACCGCGACCATTCTGCAGTCTTTGTCTCCAGGAAGCCACATTATATCAGGTGCAGACGTGTATGGTGGCACCCATCGATACTTCACAAAAGTGGCGCAATCTCACGGCTTAGTGGTATCGTTTACGACCGATCTGCTAAATGATATCCCATCTCTAGTCAGATCTAACACGCGTCTGATCTGGGTAGAATCTCCGTCAAATCCGACATTGTCCATCACAGATATCAGGGCAGTCGCGCAGCTAGCCAAACAGCACTCCATATATCTTGTTGTCGACAATACCTTCCTCTCACCTTATATCCAGACTCCACTTGCGCTTGGGGCTGATATTGTCGTCCATTCAGTGACCAAGTACATTAATGGCCACTCGGACGTCGTTATGGGCGTGGCAGTGCTGAACGATGACGAAATCTATGAGCAACTTCGATTCCTTCAGAATGCGATCGGTGCGGTACCTTCAGCCTTTGATTCATGGCTGGCGCACCGCGGTTTGAAGACTCTTCATCTTCGCTCACGCGCGAGTAGTGACAACGCACAGAAAGTTGCCGTGGCTCTGGTGAATAATATTAAGACGGGCAAAGTCGTACAGGTAAACTATCCTGGTCTGGACATTCATCCCAAACGGCGGGTTGTCCTGGAACAGCACCGGGATGGTCTTGGCGGGGGAATGATTTCATTTCGTGTAGCGGGTGGAAGACGAGGAGCTGAAGCGTTTTGCAAATCTACGAAGATTTTCACATTGGCTGAATCTCTTGGTGGCGTAGAGAGTTTATGCGAGGTACCGGCGCTAATGACTCACGCCGGAATCAACCCGTCCGAGAGGGAACGGGTAGGGGTGCATGAAGACCTTGTTAGATTGAGCGTTGGTATAGAAGATGGCGATGATTTGGTTGCAGACGTCCTGCAAGCTCTGGATAGAGCTACGGCACACGTGAACGGTGTGGATAAAAATGAATTTTTGGTTTAGCGACCGAGGTCGATTGTTCCCATATATTTTATAGATACATATAATTTGGTAAAGGTAACAATATTCTATTCATGTCTAATGTACAGATTTTGACTTCGTTCCAATAGTTCTATAATTCATCATGATACAGATCTAATGTTTTCCGTCCCGCCTTCGGATTGCCAAATAATGAATGTCTGACATCTGAGAGCTTGTCCAGGAACACCAATTCTTGGCCCGGTATGGCATCTAGGTCGCTTGTCTGTTCATCCGCTGTCGATAAGGACGAGCTCAAATCTTCCTGCGCTTCATGTTTTTGCCTTCTGAGCGCAGTCCTTTGCTCAACCTTCTTCGCTATCCACCGTCTAAAGTTGTCTTGTATGGGACAGTATGTGGAATATCTTGCCTTAATAGCGGACAAAGATGAAAATATTTTTTCGCGGACATCCATGCTCACAATATTATCGCGCGAGAGCGCATCCTGGAACGCAGAACACCAGAGGCCCAGCTCGACTTCAAGCTCAGGCTGGGTCGTGTCTGAGGACGTTGAGTGTTTATTCATCAGGTCATTCACGAATGAGTCCTCAACAAAAGTGCCAACGCGGCCCAAAAAGTCCTCGTCTGGAGATGCGGCGAAAAAGTACTCTCGTAAAATATCGCCGCCTTTGCATTTCCAAAATTCTGTTCGGCCGAATTTGCCATGTATAGAAGATGCAAGAGCAAACATTATTCTATATCTAACTGTCTGGTCTTGTTCTTGCTTCAAAGACTGTAAGAGATTTGTGACGACTTGAGAGACGGTCGCAATTTGTAAAGCTGGTTCATTATTTTGAAGGGCCGACCCAATTATCCTGGCTGACAAGGCTCGCACTTGTGGTGATGAGTGCGTGTTAACTAAAGTCAGGAAGACCGACATCACCTCCGGCGCGGCTATTTTTATGCCGAAATCAATTTCGTGAGAAAAGTCCTCAACGTTAGTCAATGCAGCAATGAGCAATTCGTGTTGGCTCCCGTCGATGTCGCTATTCACTGACTCTAACCCCGACGACTCTGCGCTGCCACTGTCCATACTGGACAGTAAAGCGCCTGTCGTCTCTAACGTAAACGAACTCAAGATAAATGCAAGGTTGTTCCCGAACTCTTCGTGCTCCGACAGCGATATATGAGGATTCGGTTTATGTGAATACGGTGATTGTCCCCAAGTACCGCTTTGCTCGGTATCACTTTCAGCACTCATATCGACGGCTTGATCTTGCGTATTCAATGTAACATCGGCGCTTTCACCTTCGGAAACAACCACTATTCCGGCACGGTCTTTGTCATCGTCGTCATTTGATACTAGTTTTGCTTCTCGTTGTCCAGTCTCAAAATTTAACCGAACATGTAATCCTGAGCAAATGAGGTGTTACATACGGTGCCTGGCAACTCGCAGCATTGGTTAGAACTCACCTCCAGGAATGACTTGATCTGGTAGTACCTCCCGCCAACTATCTGTGGCTTCAAACACGGCTGGATAGCACTGGCTTCCATCTGATGGGCATATCAACTCAACTTCCGTGTCATCTGGCTCCCCGACCGTAGCCTCGCCGAACTTGATGGCGGAGGTGACAAACGCTATCACGGTAGCTGCTCTGAATAGAACACCTCGCATGAACAATTAAAACACTCAGACCGAATAACACAAAGTGTATTTACTGTCTGGTACGGGACAAAGATATTTGCAGTTGTGCATGTCCAGAACTTAAATGACAAGAGGGTGTCTTTTGACCACGTCTACAACCCGACCGATATATAAAATCGGTGACGTTGCAAAACCCCTGAATATCCGCGCAAATAATTTAAACGGTGTGCCAAATCGCACTTCAGCTAGCGAGCGAGACTTGAAATCCAACGCTGCGATCCTCTGAACATAGCACACCGATATGAATAATCCTAAGGACGATGCGCTGCGGATGAAATTTATTATGACGTCTTAGTACTATAAATCATTAAAGCTTCAACTCGGAAGCCATATTTATATCACCATGCCAATTCAATTAGGTCTGCTTGACGAATCTGCTAAGTCTGCTTTGCCGACGGCATTGCTAAGAGAGCTCACAAGTGCAGCGCCTCTAACAGGTATCTCACTATCCGGACTTGGAAACAGTAGCTGACATCCATCGGACTTAATCTTAAACGCTGTAGCCGACGAAATGGCCGTGTCCGATTTAAAGCGCTTCTTTGCCGCGCTCAACAGTGGACTCGCACTGTGCTGGATCTTGCCGGTGACAAGATTCGTTGATTTTTCATCGTTTGCTTTTCTTTTGCTTGTAACTCTCATCTCACTACCTATGGGCTGAGCATTGGTGCTTGCTATTCTGCACCTCTGCAGAGCGCTTGCGGGTCACACCTCGTGAAGCGATATTATTCAAATACAAAATAAATAAATCACCGTGTTAATTGTGCCTGTATTTACGTTAATAGCGGAATAGTTTTGCTTTAAACCAAAATTTGCGAGACATTTGAAAGGCAACTACTACTCCGCTTTAAAGCTTTACCTTAGTTGCCCATTTCCAAAAAAAAAAAAAAAAAAAGAGGAAAGCAAACCAAACCATCCTAAAACATTACGCCAACATCGTACAAAAAATTTTAAAAAAACCAAAATTTTAATTAGTTAACAAACCGCTCTTTAAGCGAGTCTGCTTGCAATAGTGACAGTTCGGCCAATATTTCCGAAAGACTATGCTCTGCTTCTTGTGTTAATAAACCATTGCTATTAAGGCTTCGAATAAAGAGTGTCGATATTGAATTCTGTATTAACAGTGTCAATCAGCAAAACTTATAAGATGGTCGTACAAACAAAGACGCACCTCAATTCGTGTCACCATATGATCTAGCAACGGTTGGACTCCATGATCAGCTATATTTTGACGAACAAACTCCTCCAAGTAGCCTTCATGGTCCTGGGCCGATAAAGGAGTACCATTAAGATAAGAGCAAATTCTCTCTAGCCTGAGAGAAACAGCCCGTAACGTCCATATCATCTCGGACGTCGGATTTACGACCTGAGCCGCTGCCAAGTTGACGTTAACATCAGGCACGCTGATTTTCATGCGCGCAGCCAGATTCTTTGGATATATTAGAGAGATAAATTCTGGACTTTCGAGGCCCTTCAGCTTTAAAACTCCGAGTTCGGTCAGCCCCCAGCCATATCCATGAAGTAGCTTCATATCTCGGTCAACCGCCTTCGCCAAGATTTCATCGCCGACCACGTCATAAAGCGCAGATAAATCACCAGGAAACTTCTTATATGTCTCGTCGAGTCTATGAACCTCGGTGACAAAATCTTGGCTAACCGTAACCTGACCTCCATCTGCGACAGCGCTGATTCTTGAAGTCCGGTTGACCATGGGTCCAAAGTAATCCATCCGACGAGTAATCGGGTCACGTTCGCACACAGGCGATCCCCAGTGAATACCCATTCGCACTGACAGACCTCGATATATGATGTTATCGTCTTCATCCACGATTTCAGCTCCGTCTACCGAACTAGTAATTTCCGCCGGCCATTCCGCGACCAGCAATTGCGACTGGACACTAAAGCACCACACCATTGCTGCTGCTGCCGTCGGGAAACACACCATGAACGCGTCACCTTCTGTCTTGACTTCATAACCACCGACTATGCGCAATTGACGGCGCATAATGGAATTGTGAATTTTGATTGCAGACCGCA
Source organism: Lipomyces sp. NRRL Y-11553 (assembly GCA_003705905.2). Taxonomy (NCBI): domain Eukaryota; kingdom Fungi; phylum Ascomycota; class Lipomycetes; order Lipomycetales; family Lipomycetaceae; genus Lipomyces; species Lipomyces sp. NRRL Y-11553. Next base: position 221,795 of record PPJW02000009.1, on the reverse strand, counting down.
TCGCAATCGGGTACGTTTCCCATAGAAGTGTGGAATTCTTGATATCAGTGAATACCATGGCTAGTTCGCCAACAGGCGGAGATACTTCGTCACCTAAACGAGCAAGGCCCTATAATCAATTTTTAGTCCATCTAGTCTCGCGATGTGCCATACAATATCGGGCATTGCTTACTGCGTCTTCAGGAAAATTTCTCGGTCGTCGCCGCTTCGAAAGAGGGAATAGTTCCTCCTCCTCAATGTTAGAGATCGATCCCAACGAACCACGACCGGGAATTCGAGAACGACCGATCTTTTTGCCAGAATCACCCACGGCGACAATCATCACGACGATCTTGTCGGAGCAGCCATAGGCAATAGCTAAATCACGTAACTTTTGCGCAGCACGCATGGGATCGCTTCGTTCCGTCGCGGCCATATCCACAGCCGTCTGGTAGTCAATGTATTCCCACAGTTGCTTGGTGGCAATGATCAGCAAATCATCATTATCGGAGAGCTGACATTCGACAATCGAGGGCGCCGCCTGGACACAGGGATTAAGCTCAAAATAGCCAAATGTTCGCGAGACCTCTAGCATATCATTAAGCTTTCCTGTCTGTGAAACAAAACCTCCCGACTCTCGAATCCGTTCGATTTCGGGTGAAAAAGCCGGCTCGTGCTTCTTGGTTAACAATCGAAACTCCCTGTCAGTTCGAGAAAGAATAGCTCGGACATCGCCGATGTTAGCAATGTAAAGCCTATTGCCAGCAATGTACACCACAGTCGCGCAGGCTCCCGTTTTGGCGTCCTCAGGTCCAACCACAACAACCGATGACCCACGATGGCCGTAGTCTAAACGGTATTTATCTTCGCTCTCACTCATTGTTCGTGTACCGAGCTCTTTGTTCAAAGATAGGAACGTTCTTCTCAACGCAGTGGCAACAGACTCTCCTTCTCGCAACTTGCGCAACTCGATCGAAAAAAAGTCTGCGAAATTGTCCTGGGCAAATTTTGCGATCTTGCTCCCGCCATTCGCGATGGGCTGACCATCAAACAAGCCAAAGATGACTTCGTCTTCGTTACCACGGAATCGCTCGACCGCCATGTCAATAGTAGAGAGATGATCATAGTTTCCTAACGTGTCAGCCAAGCCGTATGACATAGCGTGGACTTCAGATCCTGAAGTACGGACTCGTCGATCTTCGGTTTGGTCAGGAATCGTGGAGTCAGTATTTTTCAGAGTCACGTCCATCAATCCTAGCACGCGAAGTTTGGACAAGCTCGAGAAATCTGATAAGTCGATCTCGCCTCTGGCATGCGGCGTCTGCTTGATCTCGAGACGTTTATTTCCGGATAAGTTTAAATATTTCAACTCCATATTGAAGTTCCTGATGTCTATGTCAGTTTTTTTGTCCATAACTAATAACAAAAATTTTCAAAAAAAAAAAAACTGAAACAATTTGTCTCTTACCAATTCCAGTCGTACGGCCAGTTAGATATATTGTACTTTAACGAATTGCTACCCACATCGAGAACAAGCAACTGATTGATTTCCGCCAACTCAGCAGGAAGGGTCAGGAGATTGTTAGCATTAACATGGAATATCTTCAAATTTGTAAGCCGAAAAAGATCGTCGGCCGGTAAGATTGTGAGATTGTTGCCGGAGAGATATAAAGCCCTTAAACTAACCAACCGACCAAGAGTGCCGACAGGGATTTCTGACAAGTAGTTGTAGGACAGGTTCAAAACTTCAAGTTCTGTCAAGAACGAGATTTCTTTGAAACTGTCGTCGTTCAGTTGGTTATCTGCCAAGTACAAATACCGAATACTCTGTGCCATCGTGTTTGCGAGTCTAGAAGCTGACATCGCAGAATCCTTTCTCGACGCGCCGGATTCTATACCAGCGGAGGTGAGCACCTGCCTGTGAGTTGGTCCTGCATCACTAGACGCTGCTGAGTATTCCGATTCTCTTCGTCCAGCCATATCTCGAGGACTGTACCCAGACGAGCTTGACATATTAGATGTTCGCCGTGTTTGAAAGTCGCCCTGTACTCCACCTTCTTCCGAAACGGATCTCAAACCTGACGCTTCCGAGCTAATGGAACCGAGGTACAACAGCATGGGGAATGTATCCAAATTATTAGATGAAGCATTCAGCGTTTCGAGATTGCTTAATTGCCATATCTCAGATGGCAGAGTGCTGAGTGTGTTACTGTGCACGTCTATTTGTCTAAGTTCCGATAAAGTACCAATTTCAGGCGGCAGGGACGACAAACTATTACTGACGCAGCTAAATCTGGCAAGACGTCTCAGACGACCAATTTGGGACGGTATCGTGCTAAAATGGTTGTTATCAAGCGTTAACGTTTCCAAATTGACAATTTTCTCAAAAAATCCTTCAGGAAACGATGACATTTTTGCATTGGCCAGATTGAGTGTGGTTAATGTTGTCATCGGGACAGGGAAATTAAATCGTGTCACCGGATTCCGGTTGAGATGGAGAACACGCATTCTCCTTGAGTGTTGCTCAATTCGAGATACAGAATTGTGCGAGGAAAGGAACACTTCGAGCCGTGGCAGTGTCATGATTACTTCCACGTTTGTCAGGTCATTGAAACGAATGTCGAGAGACTTGAGAGACGTGAGATTCTGAAACGTCCCCGGAAGTGCTCCAGTGAGTAGGTTATTTGTGATGACGAAGGTCTCTAGTGCACATAATTGACCAATTTCTGGCGGAAGCTCTCGAATGTCGTTGAAGGACATATCAAGCTCTAACAAAGTAACCAGGTTGCAAATTGAAGATGGAAACTCTGTCAAGTAATTAAATGCCAAGTTTAACTGCCGTAGGTTCCTGAGATAAAGGAAACTGTCTGGAATACTGGACAGGCAGTTGTTTTGAGCTTTTAGCGATACCAACGTTTCTTGCTTTTCAAATTGGCCATTATCCAGATCTTCCAGCCGATTACTGGATATGTCTAGATAATTCAATTTCGCTGTTTGCATTATGCTTGTCGGAAGATGATCGCGATAATTGCCAGAAAATTTGACTTCTCGGAGATTGACGCAAGCTTGGATAAATTGCAACGGCACATCGACCGACAGATTTTCCGAAAGGTTAAGAGAAATGATTTCACTGGCATGCTGATATAACGATGCTGGAATTGTTTGCAGATTCAGTTTCTGTAGGTTTATATGCGTATATTTCTTGGTAGGTACGTAATCTTCCGGCTGCTAGATGAAACTGTTAGGACTATCCATCCAGGTCAAGGAGAACCACAAAAAAATACATACACCATCGATCGGGACCGCACTTACAGAGGGGATGAACAGGAATCGGTATAAAAATCCCGTATCCTCGCGCCCCATTTCCCAAATATGATCCTCTTCGGTGTATCCACATAGCTCCAGAAACTTTTTTTGCAACATGAGTGGTCGCTCATTGACTTGAAGAATTCTGACTACTCCCAACCGGCGAAAGGCAATTTGATAGTGCGCAACGGAAGGCAAGAAAAACTTGCGTCCCAGTATTTGCATGAGATCAGTGACAGTGATATCGAGGGGGCAGACGATGGTTGCAAAAGTGCCGTCCGTCCTAAAGACGCGGATGTAATACGTCGACGCGGCCTTGGATCGTGGGAGCGGTGTCTTTTTTGGTTGGGAAGGCTTATAAGTACTTTGATGTTCATCATCTGGTCGCATCACTCCCCAGCTTTCTGGCGCTGTCCAACCTGCGGTCTTTGGTACGCCTTGCGGCAATTTGCGATCCGACGGAGATGATGGCGCCAACGCGTATGGACTAGGAAATGGTCCTGAGGCCGGGCCGGCGACGGCAGCATGATCTTTTGCCGGGGTTGGGGTGTGATTTCCGCCTCTGTGGGCCATAAGCCTGCGATTCTTCATTAAATGGCGTTTTGGTGGTGCCCTGCGATCTTCTTGGTGGTGTTGTCGGAGAAACTCTGGTTTGAGAATGCCGGACATGTCTTCCAAGTGGGTGTCTAAGTGGAAGAGATGTGGATTGCTTTGCGTAGACGCAGGAGTGATTGTGCCGCTTGTACTCTGCTTTCGAGATCCGCTTGCTGCCTCTGCCGTACCATTATGATGATGCTGCTTGGCATGAAATATTCCATCTTTGTGATGATTTCGATCGGCTGGCATGGATATTTCTTTGCTTCGAGATTTGTCGAGCTTCAAGTGCTTCTGCCTGTACTTCAAAAGCATCGATGGCGAATCGCTTCGATCGCCAGAATCAGAAAGAGATGCAGTCGTCGGCGAGTGCCGTCCCGATAGGTCAGAATCCAATACTATGCAAAGCAATGACTGGTTAGAAGGAATGCTTTTGTGACAATTCCCCAAAAAAATCTTGCGATGGGGGAAAGGAAATCGACTTACGATCTGAAGAATCTTTGCGTTTGATTAACTTGCCCAAAAATCCGCGCTTCTTTCTGTCTCTGGAAAAAGACGATGCAGACGACGGTGGTCGCTGTATCGAACTTGGCGAATCAAACTCCATTTGAGACAGTTGGGGTTCGAGTCGATCACTCATCCCGGAGTATAGCACGGCACTGTCGGTGGACGTCAAAAAATCCAAGCAACAGGACACTACCTCCTCCGGAACCGGGCCAATACCTGAACAATACTACGGAAATGACCGAGATTGAAATTGCGGGTTAAAAAAGGTGAATTGAGGCGGTGTTGGTGGAAGGTAACCGAGGGAAAGCTTAGCGACTGGACGTCACTGCGGCGGCGAACCCCATATTTTTGGGTGAGGGCTGCAATCGCATAACAATGGGCAATGCCTAGCATACAAACAGTATTTGGCAAAGAAATAGCCAAATAGAGCTGTTGCGAATACTAATATTGGAAATTCGACTTTTGAATTGAAAAGCATTCGAGTAACAATCGATAACGTAGTTTACAGACGTCTATGGGATACATAAACCTATCGAAGCTCTGATCGTTCGACAGAGAGGGTAGGATAAAACGCCTACAAAGCCACTACTACTGAGTACTACAAATATGACAGATGATAATGTAAAACGTTGCTGGGGTGTTCCGCAGTCTGTGGTCTCTGTGTGCAGTGAAATTCGTTTCTTGTTCGTATTCGACAAATACGACCGGGATTCTGGGTTTCCACAAAAACACGAATACTCGTATTCGTGATAATTGTCACGTGATTTACTTAAATGATTAAAATATTAAAGGCTAAGTTATACAACCTGGACCAAATCCGGTGGATCCATTTGAAATACGGGTTATTTATGTAAATATCATACAATATTCGAATATTCGATTCGGCGGGGGGAAAAAAATGCTTTCGTATTCGAACGCTTGGGTATGCGACGGCGATTATCGTCGATATCAGTCGACATCAGCGCGTAAGAACAAAGCGTTGAACAATAAATTAAAACTCTTTTCGGGTGCGACTTGTGCAGTCAATCAAAACACTTAATTTAATTCTACGAGAATGCCAAAGATAGCGAACGACTGAACCTGATGCAAATGAGCCAAGCCCACACGATGCATGGGGTAAGGGATACACTAGCCGACGGACACTTGCAGGATGGAAGAAGCTATGCATGATGCTGCAAGATTGACACTAACATCTCGAGCGGCAATGTATTTTGTTGACTACCTGCTGTTTATACGGCAAATCATTTGTCGATTATGATACGTTGAAATTAATTATCTAAATTCCAGCGATGCATGACCAGGTCATCCTAAAAACACCATTATATACCCAATAATATGTACAACATACACGCGGATTTATTAATTTTACATTATGACACAGCACTGGGGCGATCCCCTTCGCCTCCTGGACTCTGGCTTTTCCTTGACTGGGCGCGCCGAGCTCACAACTGATGTGGACGACGCATTGGGATTTTCTTGCCGTGAAGGGTTGGAGTCTCGAGTCGTATTATTCGAACGGGATATTTGCCGAGGGGCGGCTTTTAAAGAACCTCCTTTTTGTCGGGTCGGCCGGGAAGGCCGGTTCAAGTTGGACGATAGTTTTGGTGAGGTCTGTGGGAGTGGAGTGAAGGCTACGTCAGGTGATGTAGTTGTTGAGATTGAAAAGGAATCAGGCGATGCAGTGGTCGAGACCGGAGTGCTTGGAGTACCACCAGTCTCATCATCAGAGACAGGTGTGGGCGAATTGTCATGGTCAACAGGTTCGCGGTGGCTGTGCTGATAATAACGATGGCGGTCTGGATAATTATTATGTTTGTGTCTGTTGTCGTGTAGTATCGGATCGTCTTCGGCCAGGTCAACTTCATTCTTGTTGGACGCCACGTTTGGATCAGGATCGTGATGACGGTGGTGGTGGTGGTGGTGATGATGAGGATGATGATGACGGTGATGTCGATGGCGATGAGATTGGTCATGCGAAATCAAAGGCGGCTGCGTGTCTGTTTCGTAACTTGATTCTGTTGCGATTGGCAAACTACGCACTTTCCTGCGCGCTGTAATATCATGATCAGCCGGGAGTGAAGCCGCTGCCGCTGCAGATGCCGCAATGGCAGTAATGGCAGCGGCGGCGATGGCCAACGAGCCAGGCGCATATGGATCTTCCTGCGAGAGTGTGTGCTGAAATGAGTATCCATCATGGGACGGCCGTCGAGAAGACATTGGACTTGTGCTGCTACCTTTATGTAGCATGGACCGGCTTGCATTATACGGCACGAAGCCGCTTTCGCTCGTTTCAAGTGGTTGCTGCTCGTAATTTGTTCGACTGCTGCGATGGGTCCATGTCGATGCTGCGGACGGTGGCCGTGGATGTTGTTCGTCCGAGTCCGAGTTTGGGACTGTGCTAGTTCGCCTTAGGATCAACGGCGGTGGAGGAGCAACAACTTGGCGAGACCAGTTCTCGACATCGCGATACTAGAGACGTTTGATTAGAAACCCGTGTCCAATTTTTGTTTGCATGAGCAAGCCGCGGCTAGCTTACACGTAGTGTCGAGGTCATAGATTGGCTTGGGAGCTGGGTGGTGATGTCTGAACGGTTCAGTTTGTATCGCTTATGAATCGGATCGGCTTTTGACCAGTTATTCGCAACACTGGCCTATTCATTGGCAATGCCTGTGGAACTCTTTCTTCCCTAAAAACGATATGTTCTTTTGCCAGGCGGATCAGAGAGTGGTTGTTGAGTGGCAACTCAAATTCGGATGATCCGGCAAGGGGTTCTTTCGGTGTGTTCGGAAGAGCTTATTTCACCTGATCTGGGTCGATTAAGAAAGAGTACGATATAGTGTACTGGAGGTGTTTTTCATAGTACTAAACGATAAAACTGAAAGAGCGAGCAAGAAGAAAACGAACGAGTGCAGAGTGGGATAATTAATGTTTTCGGATGGGGTGGGTGGATGGAAGGTCGGGACGACATATTTAGGGGCCTTTGGTCTTCTGGTCAGCGCGCCGGCGAACCCAGAACCGAGCCCGCCGCTGCGGCACCAAAGACGCCGACAGACGTCATTTGGCAGTTTGAAACTGCGCTTTTATGGCAAAACACTGGTTTTGGCGCGTGGTCTTGGCAGGCAAAAACCTGAGTTCTGTACAAAAACTGGATTTTTGAGATGCGATTTAGCGTTTCATTAGAAGCAAAGCCTCCAGTTTGTCAGCCTTGGCTGCTATGCCGAAAAGGGAAATAGTCGGGTTAGGGCACGGGTGGTCATTGGGCCGAGCCGTCAAAGTTCAGATGAAGTCACCGCGTTTGTCAGCAGCAGCCTGAACCCGCTTTTGGTTCGAACATGATGCAAGATTATTATCAGTTATTATTAATGCTGAAATAAATGGAACCGACATCATTATTATCATTATCATCATCAGCATCAGTGCAAGCGGGAAAACAGAGCGACCGTTATTATCGGTTTCTTAGCAACTAGCATTATCGCATCTACCAAGCCTGAAAAATATCCCGCGCATTTCTACCTTAATCCAGTTAGGCCCAGTCGCGGAATTTGCGGCTCTCGTAATTATTAGCGATCAGCTTGAGCTTCAATTTTTATTTGTCAATGATATAATTATAATGCATCTTGCCGACAATCGGCAAGGTCGCGTGGCAAACTAGCTGATATATCGGCTGCTATCATTTCCTCCACGATCTCGCTTTCATTGCGACCATCTTAAGAGTGATATCGGACACGTCGTCGAGACAACGGTCACTCGTGTAAGCGTAACGTAAACCAGTCTGTGTTCTGGTGCAGAAACTACGCAGTCCTTCCTAATACACGGCATTTGGAAATATAATACTATGTGTAAATAACGAAGCTTGTCGATGGCATATAGTTACATTACAAGCTAAAATTTGGAGATCTTATATTTGATCATTCGTAGTTGTTTTGGTGCGCGTCCCATGTCCGGCACATGAAACGCGTGAACACGAATAACACACACTGCAGCAAAACACAAATCACTGCTGTGAACATCCACCATATTTGGTGCCCAGTCCTTAACATACACGAACTTATCTACAATCATCTATCCCTTTTTCTATCTATTGCCGAATCGGCAACCGGTTAGTCGAGGACGATGTCTGCCTTTGCTGCTGTGAATTTGTTGAAGGACATCTCCAATCAACTGCCGCAACAAAAGGGGACCACAAATCTCGCGTCCGCAACAGCAGCCCAAACCAATACATTGGCCAAAATGGACTCATACGATACATTGACGACATCCTTTTCGGTTCCCTATATCATGCTAATCGAGCCGGATCCCGCCGATGTCGTGTTCATGGTAAAAAACGGATTCAGGCTGTGGAATGATCCCATATCGTCGGCTCAGGCTGCTTCTCACCACGCCGGCGACAGCAGCCAGTCTGTCCGATCGTTCGACAATTTGGGTGGCATTCGCAGAGTTGTGGATGCAGTTAATGAAGAAGGAAATATTCACGCACTAGTAACTGTCGACAAGCGATCCGGTAAAACCGCAACAGTAACCATGAGCGGCCCCTCGGCTCTGGTTCTAACTGAGCGCGCCAAGATCTTGAGACAGTACTACGAAATTGTGAGAGCATTGTCATCATGTGTTTTCATTCAATGTAATAACCATTAAATATTTAGGGGATCGATCACGTCGGTATAGACACTTTCCAGTTACTTGACAACCAAGCCAATCTTCAACAAAAAGTCAGAGATCATTTAGAATCTATTGCCGCCTATACATCTGCTACCGTATTCGTGACAAAAGTACTCGACCCATCGCTCAAACCACAGAATCCTTCGCCGTTGGAACTAGAAGACATATGGAAACCATATCATATTCTCGCATATGGTGACTTGGATAGCGTGGCCTTTGCCAAGACGCGAATGGCCTTGATGATTGATGAGATTGTACGCCTGAAAGAAGTTTCTTTGAATATTTATACCTATATTTTATCTAACTTATGCTCCGCTGCAGAATGGACTATTTATTGATAGAATGAGCGTGCCTCTTTCCTTACATCCATTGTTGGCCGGCAGAGATCAAGTAAATTTCCACAAGGTCACCCAGGACACCGGCACCAAGTTGTACACACCAACTCTGTTCCCGAGAGTTCATTCTTCAATGGATGAGAACCATGCCCCACGAGACTATGACGAGATCTACATTGTCGGCCAAGAGGCCGATGTCGACAGCGCGCGAGAAATGATCGAGAATCTGGTAAGTCAGTCCAAATCATTATTTCACACAGAATTGTTTTTTTAGTTTTGTTAATATCGGTATGGCAAACATTTTAGACGAGAAAAGTACCGGTATTCAGCAAAGATTGTGTCATCCAATTTGCCAAAGTCGACTTTCTGCTATTACATTGCTTAGACAAATTAGAAGAACTCTCCCGACAAAATGGTTTGTGGCAATTTTTTATGTTAGGTTTTGGAACCGAAGATGGACATTAATATTCCTAATCAATAGCTGCCTTTATTCAATTTCCATATCTCGGAGCGGCAAGGTCACTGGTCAGAGTTCAATGCCCTTCGCACATATTTGTCGAGAAAACCATCCGCGCCGTTGCAAAACTTGTCAGTTGATTTCCCGGTTCATAATACGGAAATTTATACTAACGGACCTCTCATAGACTTGTGACGTGTACTCTGCCGGATATTGGATTCACGAAGGCAGAGCTGATGACAAGGGATACCTAATCCAGCCAAGGAACCTTCCACCGGTCTCGGCAATCCGAGACGCTCTTGAACGGATATCTTCAACCAGCGGAGTTGATATTTCATTTCTAAAGTGTACATTTGATGTCACTGGCGACGCCGACGCGGCAAAGTCGGCCATATCCCAAATCCGCGGTCTGCCTTTCTGGCCGGTCAGTTAGTTTCTTTATCCGTGATTATTATTCGTCTCCAAAAAGTGTTGACCCCACTGTAGAATGAGAGCCATCAGGTTCGATTCAGGATAGAGCTCTCGGTCGATCAACGAGAGTTTATTGCCGGCAAGAAGAACGGCAAAGTCAACCGGATCATGAGTACGGCGCATGTGTGGATCAAGTTCGAGCCATTTAACGAGTATAATTTTTTTGTCGATCTCGTGTCTACAAATTACGCGGCAGCCTTGTTTGGCATGCAACTGTTGGAAGAGGAACTTCCGGCCGAGGTTTCGTTTTATATTCCCGAGGCCTACCATCGATCGATTATCGGCACAGGCGGCCAACAGATCCAGACCCTGATGCGGAAATATAACGTGTTTGTAAAATTCTCAAACGCGTTTGAACAAGTTTCAGACCTGGGAATCGTCTCTCGCATAGACAATGTCGTGATACGATGTCCGGCCAAGAACGCAGAGTCATTGTTGCCAGCTAAGCATGAGATTCATGATATTGTTCGCTACTTGGAGCAGAATACCTCTCAGTCTTCGCAATCAGTGCAACAGCAACAACAACAACAGCAGCAGCAGCAGCAGCAGCCACAGCAACAAGAAGTCGGACAATATCAGCATAATTCTCATTCATATCCTGCTCATTCTTCATATCCGCCAGTGCGACGCTGACTTTACATTTTGTTTTGTTTTTGCATCTGTCATGAACTCTTCTTGCATATATCCCTTAGCCATGTAAAATATTTGCCAGTTGTGTGTTTACTTTGAGTTATTACTACAGACGGTATATAGTTATTCACAGTGTAGTCTAATTACCATATATTGTTGATTCATATATCCCTCAACATGCTCTAGTACCGCGCGTTTGCTTTGATTTGATCTCTATATATGTATGTATCCCAACAAACGAAAAACCCATGCATCTCTATAAATTATCACGTTAAATCTAAGTCATCTGGAAAGAAAAAGAAAACCCATGCTCGTACACAAAATAAAAAAAAAGTAACGCCCACATATACTCTAAACCTTTGATTCACTTAAATTGTAAATTCCCCAAACATTTTTTGTAGTTTTCTATTAATTCATTCATTCTAGCTTGGGGAAAGCCATCACACCGCTTCTTCTACGAGAGTAAATTAAAAATAAAAGTGGATGGAAACGTTGCGAGACGGCGCCTTGGTTGTCACGGCAGCAACTGTCGTATTCGGGTACAGGTATGTCGTATTTGTAGAATTGTGCCATCCCACGAACAAAGTCGGCGCTGGCGACTGGGTGGACAACGAAGATGATGTTGTTGACGAGGACACAATGGACGATGATGAACCGTGGACAAAATCGTCACCAAGATCGGCGTTTGTGTTGGACGAGGACTTGTTCGACATCATGTGCGAAACGTTCTTAACAGCTGCAGCGACGACCAACGCGACAAGCAGAGCTCCAACGACGCTCAAAAGAATGATAAAATTGCGACGTCTCATGCCAAACATGCGGGCAGGTGGTGAGTATTTCTCGGGCAGATTAGAGTAATCGGTCGGGCCATCGCGGTAGTATGTCGCCGAGTGAGATGCCGGGTCTGCGAACGGATTACCACTGTCATAGGTGCCATAAGCTGCCGACTGATTCGTTCTTGGTTGCGTTTGCGAAGGAGTATATGACGGATTATCCGTGTACCTTGCTGATGGCTGCCTAGGTACCGAAGACGACTGGGGAACAGACGAGTACGGCTGGTTACGGCCGGCCTGGGCCAACATGGCCTGACCATCATCTTCACCCTGTCACACAGCTCATTAGCATCGAATACTAAGTAAACAAGTCCTCCAACTATCAATCTATCGCGCCAAAAACTTCGAGCCCAACTAAAATGTAAATGATTGCATACCAAGTCCGCGGAGGTGCGGTCATAGGGATCCTCAACAGGATGGTCTCGAGAACCAACATAATAAGGGTCGTACGAATACGTGTCGCGGACGGAACTCATACTTGGCTGTCTTGTGTGGTGCTGCTGATTTGATGCCTTCAAAAAATATCTTGGCCAAGCAAATTTATCTTGGCAAGTTAGTCAAGTCTGCTTAGCGGCTCTTTTGAAATCCGTGTAGTATCCAACTTCTTTCTTAGAAATTTGAAACTACAAAGATCACTTGAACAGGACAAATTTTCCAATGATAAACTGCTATTAATCGTATGATTGTGATCACAAACCGTGAATGGGACAGCCGCCACTGAGGCAATAGGCTAGGCTGACCTTTGAGTCGATGTTGCATCGATGCTGCACACAGGAGGCCACACCTGCCGCCACGTGGCTGGAGCTAGAACAACTCTCCTCGATCAGTGTGGCTTATCAAGGGTTCGAGACTTCCGACTAACCCGCAAGCGAGAGGCTGACGATCAACGATCAGCCGGCATCTACTTTCTAAGTTTTGTTTTTAAAAAAAATATAATAACGTAAAACCAAGCCAAAAAAAAAAATTAGAACATATAATTGCAGCACCTACGATTCCAGCGTGGTCTCCCACCGCAGTACTAAGTAGGCCCAAAGAAGCTTAACTGGTGTTGATCGGACGGGGAACTGTGCTTTCTTCTTGGTATGGCCGCAACTGTTAAATATCGAACCGACACCACATATATAGCGTTGGACCGACCGCCTGAGGCAATTCGGGAAAAGCTACACAGTTACGAAAGTCGTGTATCGATAAAGCAATAAGCTAATCTTAAACTTAATGTTCCTCTTTTTTTTGCTATGTGATATATATAACAAAGACCGACTATACGCCAAAAAGTATTACAAACCCAAAAGTGCAAACCATTACCAGAATGCCAGGAGCGACTGACCATGAGATATGCAGTTATTCAAAACAATTGTGCCTGAAGATTAACAGAGCAACTAATCGGCGGACTACTCTTGTACAATTCGACCAAGTCTGGTTCATTAATCATCTGCAAGAGCTCAACTTCTGATATGATTGGCTCCGGAAGCATCTGCATATGCCGCAGCATGGCCCGGTCAAGTTCTGAGAGCATTGGGTACGACTGACAGGGATGAAGCTGTTGCTGCTGCTGCGATTGTTGATCCGGCGATCCCTCAAGTAGTACGGCCGAATCGAGATTCAACGACGGACTGTAACCAGTAGTGCTATCTGTCCTGTAACCGGTAGTGCTATCTGTCCTGCTATAGTTCTCCGCGTCGCTGCTGACGCTGGACATATCCACGGGTTCCACATTTGGATTGTAAGGCCATTCCAATGGTACCACATCACTTTCAGACAGCGGCTCATAGTCAATGACAGCCGGCGCGCTGCTTTGCACTGTCTTGGGACTTTTCGCTTCATTCGTGACGTCTCGCATAAAATTGTCCGCAGACCGATGTTGCTCAAACACAATCCTGGCCGCTTGCTGAACTTTTTCTAGCACATGTTGTGCCGTGCTCCATGACTCGCTCATTGCCCGTAATGCCCCGATGCCTAACTTTATGCGCTCCTTTACCATCGCCCGCTCCTTCTCCGCTGACGGACTGTAGAAGACCCAGACACAAGCTGTCAAGTGCACCAGCAGCGAAAGAGTAATCGAGCACGTAAAGAACGGAGATCTCCGGTTGACAGTGCCAGGAGAGACAGATATTAATCGAGACAGCGTATCGGCCGACGACATGCACTTGAGAGTATTATCCCAAAGCAATGCATTATTCTCCAGGGTTCCAGAGGCTAGGTTCTCGTTGTCCGTAGCCAAATTGGCTCGGAAAGAAATTAACAACGACCGAGGAGTGACACAATATGATTCATGCTCGTCGTATTCGCACGGTGCCATCGCAAGTCGGGACAGTGGCTTGTGGACAAGTATTAAAAAATTGTTGATAACAATGAAAGCATGCATCATCAGTTCATCGACTTCCTGGGACTCACCGCCGCCTTTAAGACATAAATACTCAAATTGGCTTGGCCAGCTGGATGCCGGTCTGAGCAGCATCTTTTTGGCATGTGGGATCTGTAAAAGCCAGGCAGATGTACTTGTGTCTGCTAACTCAGCAGCTTCCGCGACGGCAGATCGCGCCATGGTAGCTATAACGACGCCCATAATCCGTATAGCATCAATCAGATAACTGAACGACGAAAATTGGGGCGGTTGGCTCGTAAATACGCGGCTGTCGAACTCCTTTAACGTATGAGGAACCGGAATATTCTAATTCGTCGGTTAGCCGGTCACACATTGTGGCGCCATAAGATGAACATTATCTACATACGCCGACATTGTATTCTTCATCGTCACAAGGCAATTCCATCGTAGGCACGACACTCACCAATGCCGACGGCGGCCTTCGATGTAAGGCATTCATCCATCCGTCCATGACAAACAACATCCAAAACGTTCGGCGCAACGATTCCTGTAGCACTCCAAGGTAAATGGGTTGAGGCTCAAAATACGAATTGTCGAGATAACTGTCCAAAAAGGTTATATCATGCATGTTGAGACACAATGCCATGTCGACAGCATGATCCTTCACGACCAGAGACATTTCTTGCTCACTTTCACCATGAATAACTATTGCATACAGTAGCATCGCCATGACCGATATCGGAGACGTGGGCACAATGAACTGACGCTGATGGCCCGTACTGGCTGGCTCATCAAATATAGCTTCCTCAACTGCTTGCTTGTACAGCGCACAGTTCGCGCCCTTGATATAGAGTGACCCTATATAGTGGATCACGGGGACAAGTAGATTGTTGATAAGGTCTTTTGTTTCTGTGTCATATGAGCTTGACAGGAAAAGACCATAAAACTCCCTTGGGATCATGATGGGATGAGAGTTGTGGAAGAAGTAATAGAACAGATCAACCAACGATGGGTGCCGTAAGGACGGTGTTGTTGAGGGCGACATATTGCTCGAAGTTGACTGACCCGAACTGTATGAGTCGAATCCATCTTCGCTTTCTATCCGTCTTTTGGTGGTTCTGGTAATGGCAGATCCATCTTTGCTCTGATAGCCAGAGTCCTTACTTGTTGTCGTTGCCTTCCATCCGCGGCGACTCTTGACATAGACGCACTCGCGATTGTTCTCTCGGCAACGCTGGCATGCTGGTAGTCCAGCGTCGCACTTGAGATGCCGCGAGCGACAGGCGAGGCATGCGGCCGACACGGGAGTGCTGGTTTGCGGTAATGTATCGGGTTGCTGCAGTTGGAACCGCATGGATGACGAGTCCTGAGCCATTGTCGCAGTTATGACAATGAAAACAAGTGAGAATAGTGAACGACGGTACAGCTAAGCTGTATAAAACTACTATATACACTCCTCTGGCCACATCATGGACTGCATCTAATGCGATTTTAGCGAAAAGGGTTATGTATGGCAGGATTAAACTTGGGATGTGTTCAGCTTATGCTACCCACCAACGCCCACGTTCGACGTTCGAAATCACATGAACTTGGCTAAATTGACCCTAAATGCATCACCGACAGGCCATATTAATTACAGTGAAGAGCGAATAAGACATACAATTGTTGGCTGGATATTCTCAAAAATTTATTACGCATTAATGTGACTTTGTGCGGCATTGTTGGCCAAAGAATGGTGACCACGGTCTTGGCGAGAGCGCATTCGTCCATTTCGTCATAACCCAGGTTAAACAGGGAATCGGTTTAGGGTTTTATTACCACTCCTTTTCATTACAATGCGCTTCGATCTGCGCTCCAAATAACACACCGGCTAGAAGTACATCACGTCACATAAGACTTATAAAATGTGTTTGTTCGTAATTCAGAAGTCAGAATTATATACAACTAACGCTTTCTCTTTGGATTCTTTTGCCTTTCTATATGCGCTCGCAAGACTTTCTGCTTGTCACGTAAGCTCTTCTTATTCTTTCCTTGCACGTCCCGTTTGTGGATCATCATAATGAAGTTCTTTTTCCTCGCCTTCTCCTTGTTCGTAGTACTATGCGGCTGGCTATCCTTCTTGCTCTTTTTGGAACCAAACTGGCGATCTTGACGGCCTTCCATGACTGCAGCTAGACGCTCCTCTTTACCAGCCTTTCCGGTCTTAGGTCCAAGAAGTGACGCTGCATCAACTGTATCCTCGTGCTTCGCGACGGAAGCGGCCTTTCCTCCATGTAAAATTTTATCCAGGCCCGCCTTTGTTCGTAGTTCATCCAACTTTTGGAAATCAGCAGGAGTTAGGATTTTGGTGGCCATGAGTGTCTGCATCGCATCTTCTGTCCGGACACGCTTATTCGGCTGGTTGTCTTCGACATCTTCTTCCTTGTCGCTATCGTCGTCGTCATCGTCGTCATCGTCGTCGCTTAGCTCCTCGGCAGCATCGGGATTGAGGTCATCGCCATCCTCTTCATCTGACACATTGTACTCGACCTCGCTCTCCACGTCAATCCAGCCGCTATCGCTCTCTTCCGAATCAGATACATCCACTTCCCAAGCATCGTCATCGTCGTCAGCATCTTTTGGTACAGCACCTTCATCGTCTTTGTCCAGGCCTTGCTCTTTTCTCCATTTCTCCAAAAGTTCTAACCCAGGAATGCCTTGAACGACGTTTTCAACACCAAACTGAAGCTTCTTCACCTCGCCAGCAGCGGCAGCAGCACTCATCTCCATAGACGCGATCTTGCCCCGGTCCTTTCTTGACAACATGTCAGGCGCAATATCGCGATACAGACCAATCAAGCTGCGAGCTGCCATCATCACTGACTTAGACTTCGAACCCTTGTAGGCAGTCAGGTCTTGTAACAAGTCAGCTTCAATTGCTAGAGGATTTCGAGTCAGGATTTCTCGGATGGTGTTCAGTCCGGCCGCGGCAACTTCAGCTGCAACACCGTCAGACACAAACTCGTCTGCAATTTTTCGAATCACTGGTGAAAGCACGTCCGGTGGCACCAGGTCATGTGATGCTTGCGCCGTGGCCGCCATAAATTGAGTCACATTGCGCTGCTTTGGAGTGAGGTATTTCAACAGGTATGAGTACAGGCCGAGTACTGAGAGTTTGTGAACACCGATCAAACGTGAGACCAGGTTGAGAATCTGAATCCTCTGCTCGAGAGTAAACTTATTTCCGCTGCTACGGCTCAATGTCTGACTAAAAAGACGCTCAGCGAAGCCCTGCGGATCATGAAGTAGATGAATTGCCGAGAAATTCAGTTGAGTGGGGAGTGACGCTCCTTTTTCTTTCTGTCATAGTCAAGATTAGAGAAAGGTTGCGTACGCGCATAGCAATGGACCCACCTTTTTTACCGCTCGCATAGCAGCCTCAAGCTTACGCGCTCGTTTTCCGGTCTTCTTGTTAATTCCCATTCGATGCTTAATTCCAGAAATTTGCGGTTTGTCATCTTTCTCATCGTCACTGCTAGCTCCGCTGCTACTCTCATCATCATCAACCAAACCGCGCTTTTTCCGTTCAGCTCTTTCCCTCTCACGATCAACTCCCAGAAAGAAACTAACACCCGCGACTGCGACCTTCGTGTTTCCATGTAACGCTGCCTGTTTCATAATCTCTACTGTCCGGGGGTCGTCCCAGATCGATCGTCTCCACAATTCGCGAGTAAGCTTCGCCGCCCATAAGCCGTCAGGCGCAGCAGCAGGTCCATCAGTAGACTCGAGCAAAGTGAATAATAAAGTCTGAACGGTCCTGTTTAACTTCGGAGTCTTAGTATTACGATTCGCATTCTTCAGAATGCGCACAAGAGTGGTATATATGTCCTTCCTGAACGACTTTGAATTCGTACTTGTCAATAACGGGAAGATAACCTGGATCAACCGTTCGGATGAAATGATACCTCTATTCCTCAACAAGACCAACGACTGCACTATCTTTTCACGCAGCTCAACAGGTAAGACGCTGTGATGCGTCTTGAGGAGATCCGCGAGGTCTTCTGGGTATTCTTTCGTTTCATTGGGGTAGCATGTGCAGACCTGTGCAATAAACCCGATTTGCTCGAGAAATGCCTCTGTGTCATGAAACCCGCTCGGATTAGTGCCAAGAATTTCCTTCTGGGCGGCGTAGTGTCTATATTGGACCAAAAATTCTTCTTTGTAAGATCTATTATAATACAAAATCAGCACCATTCATTCGCGTTTCCACCTTGCGGCCATGGGCCACACGCAAGCTGGTTAATATTCAACATACCCAGGATCTCTGCGTATTAAATTCTGAAGAAGTGCGATATTGGACGGCAATAACGCCGCTCTCCTTCTTTTCGGCATATTTAGTATCTCTGCACTTTGATAATGTAGAGAAGCGGAGATTATGATTATGACTTTCTGACACTAATTCAAATAAAAATTTTGGGAGATTTGGGAGCCAAGAACACAATCCGCTAAACCTATTTTGCACTAGGGAATAGCCCCTGTGGCTATGCAGGTGGCTAATACAATGTGGCTCTAAGTTACTTATTAAAATATATATTTTGATTGCATGACCGGATATCCTTTCCTTACCTTACTAAGGTCGCGCGACATCGACTCATAATATGACACAGTGCTACGGGCTTTATCGCCTATTGTGATTTCTGCATTTGCGAGGAACCGACTTAACCCATCTCATATATCAATACGTTACGAACTCTACCTTGCACATACGACTTTATGACCGTATTTCGTTTTTTCTAATCCAAGGTACATTAATGCATGGGAGAGACCTCAAACGAAAGACTTTTGCCAAAGTCTTCCCTGTTCAAACCATAATCTTCGTCGTCACAACCCACCACGCACAACCACGCCATCCTTTCCCATTCTAACCCATTAGTCGGGCTAGAGTTGGCGAAATTGTCACCAACTGAAGCTATGCTTTTATTTGCAAATAGTTTTAATTAACCAATACGCAAATAAAAAAATTATTCGAAAAAGAAAAAAGTAAATAGCAATTGCAGCACCTACGATTCCAGCGTGGTCTCCCACCGCAGTACTAAGTAGGCCCAAAGAAGCTTAACTGGTGTTGATCGGACGGGGAACTGTGCTTTCTTCTTGGTATGGCCGCAACTGACAAACAAACGGCAGCTCTCGCTTTTATATGGTATCCTTGGGCCGCCAGTACATGTAAATAGTTTGTAAAAACTGGCTTTTCACCAAAAAAAAAAAAAAAAAAAAAATAACAAAGAAAAAGAGGAGGTGGTTTCCTTACATATCGCCAACCAATTATATAGTTATAAGTTTATTAATAATTATTTATAAACTGGCTTATCAATATTCAATCAAAAGGTACTACAGTAGCAACATTGTACTCAAATATTAACCCATATGTTTGGACTTCAGCCGAATAATGCAAAGATTTATGTCAAGTCAAGGAATTAGTGCGATGCAATACGCATAGAGTAACTAGTGGAAACCCTTCGTTCATGTTAATAATCATCTCTTCCATCCATTAATATAATATACATAAATTACAATTTTTTACAGTCTGAAATGCAATATATATCAATGCCAATAATACACAGCCCAATTACCTACGCAGATTTAAACAACATAAACTAAATGTACTGTCTACAGTCAAATTCATAACCAATTTTGACGCAACAATTCTGTATGCAATTTAACATATAACTAAAAATGACGTTTCGGGAACCGCCGGGGAGCAACAAGTGAACCTGCGTCAAAATCTGGCGTCGTAGCCATTCTGAGCATGTGCTCGTTGGCAGTACCTGTGGAGCCAAACCCAGCTGAACTCGCTTGTGAGCTCCCAGCGGCTGAAGAGATTGACGCGGCGGATGACGATGAAGGGGGCGGTGGAGTCGCATAAACGGGCCGTTGGCGTCCGCTGCGTGCGAGATTCTCATCAGAGGCTCTATATACACGGTCTGGCGAATGAGACTTATAGTAGTCTCGGGAAGGGATCATACCACCGCGAACATTGCGTTCGTAAGGACGTCCAGGGGGTATTTGATCATTGTCAAACATCGGACTGGCATACTCGGAGTCCATCAAGTGAGCCAGTCTCAGTCTCTGAGACTGACCGGGCCCACCGAGTGCCTGTGGCGGTGGACGGTGCACAGGAGGCCTTTTTTGGGGCGGCCACTGCTGAAACTGCTGAGGGGGACGCCTCATGTATCCTGGAGGAGGTGCTCTCATTCCTGGACGAGGAGGCGGCCTGGATCTTGGATCAACCATCATTCTACCTGGCGGAAGATACTGTGCTTGCATGCGCATTGCTGGAGACGCGGGTCTCATATACATTGGCCGCTCTGCCAAAACATACTCGTCGGGTACCACATATACGATCTTAGTTGCCGGCTCTCCATTCTGCGCCCTCTGTGCAGCCTGCTGGCGTTCAAACTCTGACCGCTTAATTACTTGTGGCCTGTCACCACTGAAATTCGTTGTCGATGATGTGGCGACAGTGCCAGCTAACTCCGGATCCGAGTTGGACTTGTGATGGCGATACACTGACGGATCACCTAGAAGATCAGGATTCTGCGAATCCGCAGTTCGCGAGGAACTTGTGAGCTCATTTTCGAGAACAGGTTTTTGGTCTTCATTTTGCGACTTAGTTGTTGAAAGCCGGCGGCGTGGACCCATCTGATCCAATGTCAATATGTCTAAATTTGAAATTTACAATAGACTTACGTTATCATTGATTGGAGACCACTCCGGCATTGAAGATCGACGTCTCCTATACCTTTCTCGACCTGCCTCTGAGGCAGTCTCCCCAAGGCCTGCAGAAGAGGTGAGTGCAAAGTCCGCAGACGGCTCCGATTCTGACTCCATAGCTACTTGAGGTTCGACCTGGCCTACATCCGGCCGGTTGGTATGTATGTCGGAGTTAGGCTAACGTCAAAGTCAATACGGTCCCTTTTCTTCAGTCATTCAATTTTATCTTACCGTCGTATGGTAATTGCTCTGAGCGCTTGGATCTAGGATCAACATCGAGCTTGCAGCAGAAAATTTCTGCTGGCTCTCCGTCACCGTCACAAGGGCTCCCGTTACAGCCTCCATGCCGGTTTTGTCAACAGCTTGTGGTGGAGAACCAGTGTCTTGTTCACTACTTAGCTTTCCATAAGACTCGACAATGTTCTGTAAAGAGTCTGAAGCAGTGATTGAACTCACGCGGTTCTGCTGAACCGCATCATCGGTAAGTAGTGATTCAGGTCTAGTCATGCTCCGAGGTACTACGGGTTCCACAGCAGGGCTGGAAAGTTGAGCATTTACTGTCGGCTGCAAAGATAAATCCAAGACCTCAAGTTCTGGAATCATGGTTGGCTTGCTCGTGCCTTCTTCCAGCGCTGACGAACTCGACACCCGAACGGTGCTTTCGTCTATGTTTTCGCCCGGCACATTAGACGGCGTTCGAGATGTGCTAATACTTATTGCATTAGGCCGGTTGTAATCGTACTGCTGAATGTAGTCGCGCTGTTCCTTTGATACAGATGTGTGGGGGATCGTATTCCGTTCCGTTTGAGCCGCGCCATGTTCCGCAGTCCGCTTTGTAAGTCGCTCCCGTATCATTCTCATATTCACTTTGACGCTTTTGGTGCCGGCACTGTTTCCGGATTCAGAATTCGCTTCGTTAATTTGCGTTCGGGTTGCAGGAGTGATCCCCATTGCATCCATTTGCATCAAATCTCTGAATTTGTTCATGAAATCTGTCGGTTTACTAGGTCTCTTTGCTTCCACCGCTGGCTGTTCTTTGGTCACTGCCTTTGGCCTTCTTGAATCTGACGGCAAGATATCACTCTGTTGCACGTGCGGTGGACCAGGCTCCATCGGGAGTGGCTTGACAATATATGTGTGAGGCGTCGGTCGAGAAGGCTTCGCATTTTCAGTGGAGGCCTTAATTTCCGATGGAGAGTTCAGTTGCACCGTCCCCTCGGAATCTGCTTGGACAACACCGCCAACTGGCTTCCTCTTCGCATAGCTCCTCGGAGCCGCAGCGACTTGAGTAACCACGTTATTCTCCGCTGGACGAGTAGGCAAAGCTTTCTCCTCGACAGACTGCGGCTCCGATTCAATGACATGATCATTTTGAGATTCCTGCTTGAACTTCTCTGCTTGCAACCTGGGCAAGGACTTAGATAATTTGAGCTTCGATAATCCCTTTAGCTTGGCCGTGATCCGCTCTGATCTCTGCGATTCCGGTATTCCTAATTCAAACGACGGAACTCCTTTCGGTCTCACAACAACTGGCTCGTCACTGGAGATTGGAGGGCCCTGGGGAAGAGGTTTGTTGGTCAGCGCGGATTTCAGTGACGTTATCCTTGGCGGTGGGGTCTCCGTGTCTGCCAAAAGCATGCTCTTGGGGACAACGTAGTTGACGTTGACAGATTTTTTTGGAGAAGCCTGGTCAAAATTACCAATTTCATCAAATACTGCAAGCTCATTGGATAAAAATGATTTTGTTATGCTATCGATTTCAATAAAATCGACCGTTGACTCTGGCAAAGCCGATGTCGTGACGACGCGACGCTGGGTCATGGCCGACGCCGACGTGTGGGAGATTGTTGGCTCAGACCTATCTTTCTCATTATGGGTCGTGACAGATGCTGCCCTCATTGCAGCAATACGAGCCGAGGAGCGGACTTTTGGAAGTGTAAAGAGTGTAGGCTCGAAGTCACGCAATGATTTGTGCTGTCGTAATGTCGGAGGTGAAGAGTCGGATGGGATTTCGGCTGTGATTGTATCAATTGTGTGGTCCTTCGTGGAATCACTCGCGTCTTCGTAGGCAAGCAGAATCGCGTTAACATCGAAGTCTGGGTCGGCGGAAGGAGGGTCATCACTGGTCTGCGACTCGATTAAGGTCGACTGTGGAACAGCATCCACGTCCAATTTAGTGGCTTCCAGTGCCGATAAATCTTCATCTATGTGAGCGCTTGATGTGGCTGTTCGAGTTGGAGTCACGACCCTGGAATCTGCAACGGCGGAAGTATACTCTATCGATGCAACCATGTAAACCGACACGTCAGTGCTCCTTCTAATTGAAGATATAAAGCTATCTTTAAACACCGGGTGCATGCCTAGCACACGCCTTATGTTCGACTGTGCGGATGAGTCTGCTACTTCTTCCTTTGCTGTCAATTCAAATTCACTAGTCTGCAGGTCACGAATAAGTTAGTAAAAGTTGCCATGTCTACAAATACTAACCAGTTCGTGCGCAAATAGAGAAACAGAAGAGAGCATCAGCAAGTGTATCAGATAGCCACACCCAAAAAAAATAAAATCTTTAGCAGTGTGTCTTCTCCAAGATCAAAATTGTTTCATTATGACTACCATTACATACAGCGTTCATCTCGACTATATTATTATCCCAGAGCAGGCGCCAAAAACCAGTTGCAAGTAAATCCCAATATATACTAACATTTGAGAACGGTGAGATAACCGAAGCAAAGCCAGTACTGGTAGAAAAACAAATTTAGAAACTATGATTTATCGGATCTCACCATTTTGTTGCCAAATAACTTGGACCTGTGAAATATGCCCTTCGATTTCTCACCGACGCGCTCCATCATCTCGACTGATTTTCCGCTGTAGCGTGAAACCGAGTGGCCAATCATGCTTGTGGTATGGTGAATCGTGTGATGGCCAACTTTGCCAACGTCATTTCCTACAGCACTCATTTCATAAGGATCGACTAGAAAAACGTCAGTGTTCACAGACCCTCAAGCTCAATAACTAGATATACCATCATTTCGCTGGTGAACCATATATAAAAGCCATTGGTCAAGGCCAGACTCATATCGTTGCTCCATCTTACGGGCGGCGTCGAACAAAATCTTCCGCTTGACTGGATTCGGTTCTTTCAAAATCTCCTTGAAATTCCATCGCGGCCCAGGATAAGGAGCCGATAGATATATGGTAGGAACATTCGGCTCCGGTAAGTCTCCTCTCGCGCTCTCGCTGGCAGGATCGCCTGAAGTTTCGTAATACATCTCAGAATCATCGGCTTCGGCATTAGTTTCAGCTGTGGACACTGGTGACTGCTGGCTGGCATCATCCACACGTTCTTCTTCACTTCCAAACGCGCGCTCTTTTACTGAATCTTCCTCCGTAGTGATAGATGGGAGGGTGAGGGGACTGGGTGGACGTTCCAGAAAGACATTAGAATGGGCAGTTTGTGGTGATCGCGGGCTTGCCCCATCGACCCGTAGCTTCTGGTCCATAGAACTCGTGGTATCTTCGCGTGGCATACTTTTGCGTCTAGAATCGATAGCTTGCTCTGCGGCTAGTTGTTCGAGCAACTTATCGGTCATTATCTCGGATTCAGACCGATTCGTTCCAGTAGATATCGACCGATCGTGGATCTTGAAATAGTCATCAGATTCCGTCGTGGTGTTGTATGTAGTATCTTCTAGCCGTAAGCGCGCGGAATCACTGGTCGAGGCATACGACGACCGTCTGTCACTATAACCGGCATAGCTGACGCGCACACTACCACTGTCTATCCGATCGATCGATCCTGTCTCCGATGAGCTCACGGAGGAATCTACAGGTCTATTGAGACTCAGATTCTGGATACTTCGACGGATCGATTCGTCAGCGTTGTCTTCGTGCTCGTCTGCCACGGCGGGAACTGGATACTGCGGTTGTTGTTGGGCTGCCTCGTGATCCAAAGACGTGGATTGCGCGTCAATGTCAGCGGACTCGCCAGCGGGAGAATCATGCGGGTTTTCGTCTGCCAGACTTGCAATCCTTAATCCACTGGACGTTTGCTGCTCATCCTCCGGTTGCTTGTCGGACTCATCATCGCGTTCGTCAACTGACTCAATGACTTCATCCAGTTGGGTTGCATCCCTATTCTCGGAGGCGAGTAAACCCCCGAACCTGTTTAAGCCGGAGTACTCATGGTCAGCAATGGAGGAAGGAATCGAGGAATCGAGACTCGTATTGGACGATATCGGCGCAGCCTGCTGGGCGATCGCAACGTTGATGTTTAACGGTTTTGGAGGTTCACGAGCTCTGACTGTAGGTCCTAGAGCGCTGGCAGCTGCATCGGGCATGGAAGTTGCAATCGTGGGTTCTGAAGGTGTTTGGGATGTCCCTCTGTGCGCTGACGAGTCATGTGCATCATTCTGCCCGGGGTCGTTCGCACCGGGTGCAATGTCAGCATCCGTTGATACGTTGCTCACTTGTGGATTATGTGGGGGAGTCGCGTCGAATGCGCCAGGAATATGGCTTTGGCTCGACTCAGAATCATGCGCCCGTGACGCGTTTTGGGAATAATCGTCGTAATAATCGTCATCACCTAGTTCCTCGTATCTGACAGTATATGTTAATTACCACCAGTGACTATTTTCGACAAGGGGTAAATTCGCACTCACATTTGATCGCCGTCTTCGTATCTCAATGCAGTCCTCTTGAAATCAACCCACCGTTGCGACATCACCCGGTCTATTTTCGTCTCATTTGTATCCTCGGCACTCGCCATAGTTACAGCGTGCTTCTCTTTGTCTTTCTTAATTCACCACTATACAATGAGTATAACAGAAGAGACGAGGACTAGGGAATATTTTAGGAGCACATATATATTCGAACCGAGTATTTTATATGACGGGAAGTGAGTTTCTTTCGTTGTCGGGTCCGGAATTATTTATTGCGTTGCAGATCCACGTGTGTGTAACCCAGCCACGACTTGTTCTGGTGACGAGATTCCAGGAAATGCTTGTTCTGGGGACCGGAAGCCCAAGCCCGTCTTTCGTCTGTTTACTCTGTGTTTTCTTCCAAAGTGATACATGAAATGATGTCTATCGCAATAGTTTTCTGCTTGCTTCCATGTTACATGATGTTATTGTACAGCTTTTTCGTCCATGGTTCTTGACCTGTAGGAATATCTTGTTTGTTTGTTTGTTGAGTTTGAACACGCCGGAGAAAGTATATTCAGGGAAAACCCAGTTCTCCGGCATAATTAGTTAATATTCTAAAAATATATCGAGCATGATCCTCAAGCTTTCACGTCCATATAGTATTGCACCGTTGAAAAACCTGCCAATAGGTTACAGAAGCTCGAAATACTTTTGAATCGTTGAAAAAAGATATGAATTGAAACTTAATTGGCATTAATGTACTTAAGCTAGTCCCAAAAGGGAATAGTTGGATCTCCTTCCTTTAATATCTAGATAGATACCCATTATAGGACTCCGGATGGTCGAACGTTAACAGTCGTTGTCGAGGTAGGGTTCAGCGAGGACTGTGTACCAGTCTCCGTAGAAGCAAAGATGTGTGGAGCGATGGTCGCGGTGTTAATGTCTTTATATTGGTATGTCTTACGGAGAAACCGCGGTTCCGGAATCCGGCTTCTGAATACGTGGATATTGGAGATCTGGACGCTGCGCTTGAACTCACGGAGAACAGTCTACGCTGCGCTTGAACCCCCTCGAACAACAACCATGCTCTATTTTTGTACCGAGGCCACAAGCGGGCTGGGGAGCTGAAGGAAGCTTTCATTGAAATCTGGCGACCAGGTTTGGGTAGCAGCATTTCTTCTAGATTCGCGGAATGCATCATCAGACTGAGTTTTAAAGCTTGATTCTGACGCTAGTAACTGCAGTACTTGATTCCAAATGGGCACACTTGTGACGAACTCCCTACCACTCTTGGTATAAAGGTAAGTGACTTGTTTCCGGACAATGCATGGCAAGCTGCAGTTATCTCAGACAAAGTTATTCCATTTAATGCGCCTCGGTATATAAAAGACTTATGGGAGCCATGGCGGACACTGCAGTAGATCGATTTGGGGGATTCATCTGGGAAGGCCGAGTAAGAGGAGGACGAGGTGGCCGCAGAGGAGGGAGCGGAAAGGAAGAGTGCAAGTGGAAGGGGAAGAAGGAAATGTGTAAGGGATTGCAATAGCCCTCGCTCCTGAATAACTATATGGATAAGTTAGGTAAAGCTTTGGGCTTTTATCAATATATTTTAAATATCAACCTACTCATGTCCGGTTTGGCTTTTCTTTCGGGTCTCATTTCTGGGATGCAAGCCGTTTGGAAACTCGCTCCGTGACCTGTCTGCGGCCAGCAATAAACGACGCCAATTTCTCCCGCGTGATTGCAAGGATTGTCTGCGGAGCTGAACGAGGCGACCCAGAATAAAAGGGTGGACTTGGATCGTACTCAAGCTGTAATTGAATCTCCTGAGCCACGTCTGCTCCGACTAGCTCGGCCACCACTGTCAGGGCGAAATCAATGCCAGATGTCACGCCAGCACCGGTGATTCGGTTTCTGTCGCGAACAACCCGGTGCGAGACCGGGATGGCGCCAAGTAGGCTGAGTTGGTCGATGGAAGACCAGTGAGATGTCGCATGGTACCCATCGAGCAGCCCGGCGGCACCAAGGACAAGTGAGCCAGTGCAAACAGATGTGACGAATTTGCAAGACGGAGCAATCCTGCGGAGAAATTGCAAAGTATCTTCATCCTCCATCAATGGTATTTGGCCAGGGCCTCCAGGGACGCAGATTATGTCCAAGCTGTGGCATTCGTCGAAAGTAGAGGTAGGTAGGATGCACATTCCACGATCGGACGGAACCGGCTCAAGGGTCTTCCATAACAGGATAACCTCAACGTCTGGCATACGACCAAAGACCTCAACGGGACCTGTCAGGTCAAGCTGAGTAAGCTTCGGAAACAGTACGAGGCCGATTCGAGTGTTCGGCGAGCCCATTGCGATTTTTTCTTCTTTGAACATATGAATCAGTTAATCGCGAGCGAACTCACGATTCCCCGGGTGAGGTGGAATCCCGTACCTTAAACCTTAACTCTATTACGAAGGGCTCAACTCCACCCAAAATCGATCTCAATTCCTACTCCGACCCGTGTCAGGTCGTACCTCTAGCTATCACATATTCTTTAAGTACGAGTTTTCGCGTCAAATATGGCAGTCTTCAGCCGCCGTGGCCAGTTAATAGTAATACGGTAATTTATATGACGGCTAGAAAAATGTACCCAAACACCGATTTTCCCTTTAAAAAAAAAACAAAAAAAAACCCGCAAAATGAGATTGGTGTCAGCTGTTACTTGATGGCGTAATCTCAATATCTAGTCCATCCGCCAAGTTCTCTAACCACCACACGTCTTTGCAATTGCACTTTGCGAACTGTTTCAGCGCACGATACTGTTCGGCGATCAACCGGTGGGCTATGGCGTCGTTGGAATGGAACTTTACATAAAACCGATCTTCCAGCAACCCAAGCGCGATGCACAAAAGGGCGACAACTCTTCTGCGACCAGAGACTAAAACAGACTTAAATTTGGTGAGCATGAAGCAAGGGATAACGTAGGGCGATGTGCTCGCCAAAGGATAAATATCTGCCAGGTCATCCTCATCATGATAAATCCACTCGTTCTCCGCGGCAGTCCTATTTAGTGGAAACCCGGTTGCATTCGCCAAGATATGTTGCTTTGCGGATATGACGAGGTTCTTCCGGACAGAGAACGGCTGAAGATCTTTGACAAATGCATTGTAGTCCAGTTTCGACCGCGGGAAAGGCAAGTCATGGAAATCGTTTATTAAGACCGAGCACATGTGACTGGAGGGTTGAATCGGCCACACTGACTTGAGAATGCAGCAGATCCCCCGAATGAGATGGACCCACGGAGTTGCTGTGAGGAATTGTGTTGACGTATGAGTGGTGGGCAAGTTGTCCATTTTAGCGCCAGTGATAGTTGGAGCGTTGGCGATTGAGTCTAGCATAAGTAGGTAGCCTGTCAAAAAGGCTGGGTCAGCCATTTCGGGATTTAGTTGGGACTGTAGTACAGTCCGCAGGATCCTCAATGCCTCGCTGCGATGCACCGCTACTCGCTCACTGATTAACGCCCCGACAGCCGCGTCGGCACGGCGAACAACATACGACCCGCTAAACGCGAGTAACGCATGCATCAAAGCTGCGTGCTGGAACGCAAGCTCGGGAACCCACCGCTGCCATAGATCAGCCTGGGTTTCTGACACCCGGATAATGGTTAGATTGACAGTAGTGGTGTATACGTGCATAAGTCGCAAATCCTCGACATTGAATGTGATTACGGAAGTGTCTAGACCGAGCATTGAAGAAGACCCTGCGATCGCGTTCGCTGCCATTGCCGAAAACGTCGCATTATCACTCGGCTGCATTACGCCAAGATTCATCCCGCGTAACCCGCTCGAGTGGCCCGAACGTAGGGATCCACTAACACCCACTCCTGTACGCGCTATCGCTGTCTGGTTCAATAGCATCGACCCGGCGGTCTGGAACGAGCACGTAAGTCCCAGGTGCGAACAATTTCCGCAACGGGGCCGGACCTCGTCGCATTTGACCCGTCGCTTCTTACATGTTCCACACCCTGTTCTGGACTTGCGATGCGGGCGTCGTTTAGATGGCCTTTCTGTAGCTGGCGTCGCCTTATTTGAAGGCGCCGGAGATGGTCCATAGATGTGCTGCTGCTGCTGCTGCTGCTGTGACATAAAATGCAGTTGTCCAGTATATTGCTCCTGTCCAGTTACCCCATTTTCGGTAATGTTCACAGTCTCCTCTGCAGGATTTGTTGATGACGCCCTCACAGTGGATAACTCTGACGTTGGTGGTGAATTGTCGGCATGCGTCAATCCTTGTACATCACTGTCACCTTGACTGGAGGAAGTAGTAGTAGCGCTTGAGGAAGTATTGATGGGCCATATAAGCAATGGATCAAAAAAATCTGCCATCATGTATTGCTCCCCTGGCGGCGCTCCAAAATCTATATAGTCGAAATTGAAGTCCATCCCTGGCGAACCGGGCTGGCCAAGGTCCGAAAACTCCGCCATTTCACATATATAAAATCAATAAACGCGACCCGTTCGTTTTTTTTTTAATTGAAAGTTGTTAGTCGCGTGTTGGATCTCACATTGCTTGAGGTTATCTGGATGACTTTTGACATTCATTTGCAAGAGTGTGCTAAGTTTAAACCTTAAGTTACGTCATCAAATAAACAGTTAACTATCATAGAAACACGTTCATCTAACAATCACCTTTGACTTGTGCCAAATTACCAATTAAGTTAATAATATATGCCTTTTATTTCATCCGATATAAAAAAAACACGCAAAGACTAGACCAATCCCATCCCTTTAACCCGTTAAATACAATGCAGACCGTTACACCGAAATCAAATTTTCAATTGCTTAATCATTACTTAGTGCGATATGCATAGTATAAATAGATGCCCCGTTCCAATCCCCCGCCGTACTCCTTGCCCGAACAGTCAATCTTCCTGCTCACACCAGCCCATGCATCCGAATTCCCCATGTCCATCCCGAGCACATGATGGCAGCACGAAGGCGCAGAAGCAGCAGGATAATATGTTCCAGTAAAGTGAGCAGAACAATTATGGGCACCATCTAACGCGCTGTGTCCTTTGAATATCCAGCCGCGCCGGCCCTGGCCGAGCACGATTGCATAGCCCGGCATTTGCGCGTCAGCTATCTTTGCCAAAACCTGCTGGGCGTCGAATTCCCAGGTCCGAATGTCAGAACAAGCACGGAGAAGGCGCATGTCAGCTATTGTCCAGACCGTCATGTGTGGATTGCCAGTCAAGTCGAGGTACCGCAGCCGGGGCCTCTTGGAAGTACCAAAATGCTCAATTATTGTGTCAGGTTCGATCGAGGAATAGGCTAGGGAAAGTTCTTCGATGTTTGGAGGCAATAGTGACAGGTGCGAGTCTGCTATCGGTAAGCCATACAAATTGAGATGCTTTACTGACGTTGGTAGACCATCGAG
Organism: Lipomyces sp. NRRL Y-11553; assembly: GCA_003705905.2. Lineage (NCBI taxonomy): Eukaryota > Fungi > Ascomycota > Lipomycetes > Lipomycetales > Lipomycetaceae > Lipomyces > Lipomyces sp. NRRL Y-11553. The sequence goes on along the minus strand of PPJW02000009.1, from coordinate 190,884 downwards.
AAGGGTAGTAAGTTGGTCGGCAGTAACGTCGGTCCATTGTAAAGACAGCCATCGCAGTTTTTTGGGGCGTGTGATAGCTGGATGGGTCGTGAGAAAGTTGATAATTTCCTTTCCAGGGAGCGACCTGCATTTGGCCAGAGAGAGATGCGTGATTCGGGCGGTATGCGGGATTGCTTGTAGAGCCTTGCCAGAGACTTGGGTGTGAGTCAGGTCGAGCCGCAGCAGGTTGTCGAGCAGTGGCAAAAACTTCTCAAAGACACTCGAGGGCAGAGAAACACATTCGTGCAGCGAGACTCTGGTCAGATTCGAGAGCGGAATTGTAAACTGGACTGTTGAGAAGGCGTGCGTGAATGAGGAGCCGGACGCGCCACAGAAATCGACGGCCTCAAGAGCCGGGAAACCAAACAAGGTATCAAGGACGGCCTTGCCCATGTCATCCTCAATGGACTCGGAGGCAAGGAATTCATGCAGATTAGGAGTCTGGGTGAGCACATCAGTTATTGTGGTTGTGGTCACCATCTGGATTTCGCGGTTCATGCGACGGGTGCGGCCAAGGCCGACGGATGTAAAATCAGAAACTAAAAAAAAATTTGTCAGCCAAAGGACATTCACACCCACAAAAAAAGAAATGCTTACAATCCAGGCATCGGACGACAGGACCCAACGCCTCGTTTTTTCTTAACTCATAGCGAAAAACGTCGAACGCACGGGGATGTCCGACATGGACATGCGAGTACAGCGCAGTCAGACCTAGGTCGTGAAATCGACTGCAGACTGGCAAGACATTTTTCTTGAACAGTGCGAGTCGGCGCGTGAGATGAACGGGTGAACCGTCGACCCCTCTGTCATCGCCGTGCACGATCTCGAGGATATGTTCAAGGATTTCGGCCGGAAGCTCGAGAATGAAGCAACGTTGGTCAGACGGGATATCAGCAGCAGTAAAATCAGAGGACATGCTTTGGGGCCTTGTTGGCTGTGTATTTTCAGAAGACTCTTGTCAGAGATGGGGGATATGAAGAGAACTAAAAAAACAGCAGGAAGAGAACAGTTATAAAGGGGGAATGGTGTTCTCCCAAAATTAGTCTTGGCATGCGCAGATCATGGGGGGGGAATAGCTAAACTGAGTGAAATGCGAGCAACTAAAACGTCATCGCAACGAAATCACAAGGTACCGCGGTGCTAAAACAGGCACTGCAGATTGCGGCAGGTTGCGCAATGAACGAGCAGAATGGTGTCACAAGGTGCGGCTGGCCGGCGACGATTTAGCGGTGGCGGCCGCGTGCACATTCGCTTAATTAATATAGAGCCACCACGCTCCTCCAGCAAAAAAGAAGAACCAAAGAAGAAGAATAAACTAACGGCCAGTTCTTCATTTTCGGAGTTCGGCAGGAAGCTTTAAATGCGAACAAGATCGGTCTGCGTTGCTAATCGCGACCAAGCACGGAATATGATGTGTGGACTTTTTATCCGCTCATGTGCTATACTACTAGCTAACCTAAAGTAAAACTTGCTCAGTGCATTCGCAGTAAGCCGATAGCCCGGTAGGGAGAATATGTGGTTTTGAAAATTATTTTAGTTTTTTTCAAACGCTAGGAAACATATCTCAACAAGTCTAAGCCGATTTGAAGAGACTGTCAACATTTACATCTACTACTTGGTGGGGTTTAGTTATTGAGAGAGTGCATGTTTGGCCTCCGGGTGGCTATATCCCATCCAGTCTTATAGTCTTGTCTTCGGTTCGATGCGTGCACAGCATTTTTTGGAAAGGAGGCATCGCGCTGGAACATGACGTAAGTGGCGCCTGCCAACGAACAGCACTCAGTTGATAAACGATTAATGCGGTAAGTATCGCGCACTGTTTGCAGCATAAATAATTAATATGAATCTGGATCATCATTTTCGGGCACAGCGCTCTACTGCATGAAAACGGTAGCAATCGATTTAAATTATCGATCGCGACAAGCTCGAGTTTTTTCTGTCTGAACAAAGGAGCAACCGCAAATCGTGTTCACATTACGGAACAAATGCTCATTTATGCCATATCCGTCGGTGCGCTGCCTCAACATCTGAATGTTTGTGGCGCATTGCTTTTATCAAGCAAAAGACAACGATAATCGCGCAATTGTTTAAGGTGCATATAGTTAAGCGAATATCTAATTTTATTTTGTTGTTGTGATAGTTTGACACGCAAAGCGCAACGATCAATTCCGGTCTTTTGAGCAGTCTTCTGGCTAAATTCACAGGCGTCGCGTTCATTCCGCGGCAATTAAGGCCATTAAGGCAATTCCACAGCCTAAAATATTCAGTTAAAATACATTTATTCGATATTACGAAAGTCAGGACATTTCTTTGGACGACGAAGCATGACCCTGCCTGATATCGGGCCAAGCCAAACCAAATATGCGCCTCCAAGGTGGCAACTGTAGTCGATCGCGACTTTTTTACCGCATCCGCTTACGCCCCCAAGAAAAGTGACTACAGCGTCCCACGCGACCGCACAAAACTGCCTTGTTTACACCATAACAGCCACGAAATCGTGCCCACGCCGCATCCCGGCCGGCCTGCTGGAAGAATCGAGCAGAATCGGCTCACCTTCCCCGCCTCTAGCGCTGCGCCGCAAAGATAGCTTTGCCACCATGCGATATTACAACTTCCAACCATAAATGAGTATATATATGGCAATTATGCCATAGACTTCGCACATTTACAAAGGTCAGTGCACGCGCCGTCACAACATCGGGACACCACAGCAATCTATTATAAATACGGGCCAAGGCCAGCCGCCACCATCTCTTGCTCTCCTCAATCACATCCAAGCATAACACCAACAGTCCGATCATATCATCGCTCAATCCAAGTTCAACAATCCTCACATTAATCCGAAATGCAGATTTTCGTTAAGACTCTCACCGGAAAGACTATCACCCTTGAGGTAAGGTTACGAAAAATAGATGTAGTCTGAAATTGCCCATTACTAACATTGGTTTAAGGTTGAATCCTCTGACACTATCGATAATGTCAAGAGCAAAATCCAAGATAAGGAGGGCATCCCCCCAGACCAGCAGCGATTAATCTTTGCTGGCAAACAGCTTGAAGATGGTCGAACACTGTCTGACTACAATATCCAAAAGGAGTCTACTCTTCACCTTGTGCTTCGTCTCCGTGGTGGTATGCAGATCTTTGTCAAGACTTTGACCGGCAAGACCATTACTCTCGAAGTTGAGTCGTCTGATACTATCGACAATGTCAAGAGCAAAATCCAGGATAAGGAAGGTATTCCCCCAGACCAGCAGCGATTGATTTTCGCTGGCAAGCAGCTCGAAGATGGACGCACTCTCTCCGACTACAACATCCAGAAGGAGTCTACTCTCCATTTGGTCCTCCGTCTCCGTGGTGGCATGCAAATCTTTGTCAAGACCTTGACTGGAAAAACGATTACTCTCGAGGTAGAATCCTCGGATACCATCGATAACGTTAAGAGCAAAATCCAAGATAAGGAGGGCATCCCCCCAGATCAGCAGCGATTAATCTTTGCCGGCAAGCAACTCGAGGACGGACGTACCCTTTCTGACTATAACATCCAGAAGGAATCTACCCTTCATCTCGTTCTCCGTCTCCGTGGTGGCATGCAGATCTTTGTTAAGACTTTGACTGGAAAGACTATCACTCTCGAGGTCGAGTCCTCCGACACCATCGATAACGTCAAGAGCAAGATTCAAGACAAGGAGGGCATTCCACCAGACCAGCAGCGATTAATCTTTGCTGGCAAACAGCTTGAAGATGGTCGAACACTGTCTGACTACAATATCCAAAAGGAGTCTACTCTTCACCTTGTGCTCCGTCTCCGTGGTGGTATGCAGATCTTCGTTAAGACTCTGACCGGCAAGACTATAACGCTTGAGGTTGAGTCTTCTGATACTATCGACAATGTCAAGAGCAAGATCCAAGACAAGGAGGGTATTCCTCCCGACCAACAGCGATTGATCTTTGCTGGTAAGCAGCTTGAGGATGGTCGCACACTCTCAGACTACAATATTCAGAAGGAGTCTACTCTTCACCTGGTACTACGTCTCCGTGGCGGTTCGATGTAAGATTAAAATTGTTGTATGATCACGAAATGATGTATTGAATCAGTAGAATCAATTCTAGTTGTGATATTCAGTGTCCGTTTTACGTTTTGTAGGTAACCTCAACAACAGTTGAGATATTGTAGTAGCAAAGCCTGATACAAACAGTTTGTGCCCTATATTTTGGCAGCGATGAATTGGTAAATAATGATAAAAGCCATATGTTTCTTGTAACCATCATATTGTCGGCTGTTTGTCGCCAAGATACTTCGATGATTGGGCAGATTCTTCCGAATGCCGTTTGGCCGAGCCGCAGGGCATTATCGTTACTTCGTGGTCCCTTAGTCACACTTCCGCCACGGTAACCTTTTGACAATTAACCATTTCTGCCGTTTTCTAGGTCACGCTTTGGTGGTCTGGAGGTTTAATTGCTTGTGAGACACAAAAACAATTGCAAAGAGAAAAATAGGTCATGGCCATGTCTCTGCTTCGTACTTCGGCCGCTCGTCGGGCGATGATGTCAACCCGCTCGAGCCCGGCTGTCTTTGCTCGTGGCAAGGCTACGCTGCCTGATCTTGACTACGACTTTGGTGCGTTGGAGCCGTACATTTCAGGCCAGATCATGGAGGTCAGTTTCTTCTAGTAGGGCTCTCGATCCAGAACTGCAAGCCCGTGTGTTTGTTGTTTGCCGAGTTTAGAAATTTATCATTCCTTGAGTGAACTGAAACTAACAAAACGACGATAATAGCTGCACTACACAAAGCATCACCAGACCTACGTCAACAGCTACAATACGGCGATCGAAAAGTTCGAATCCACGTCCGACGTCAGGGCCAAGGTAGAACTCCAGTCTCTCATCAACTTCCACGGCGGTGGTCACCTCAACCACTCGCTTTTCTGGAAGAATCTGGCCCCTCGGAAAGCTGGCGGTGGTGAATTGCTTGACTCCAAGAGCCCGCTTACCAAGGCCATACAGGGCAAATACGGCAGCTATGATCAGTTGATTGGAGCTATTAATACCCAGGTACGTTTTTGTCCCACGACGACGATTGTGGCTAATCCGAGCTAACAAATATAGTTGGCTGCAATTCAAGGTTCCGGTTGGACTTGGCTCGTCAAGGATTCCAACTCGGGCGATCTCGAGATCATCAACAAAGCAAACCAGGATCCCGTCACCGGCCCTTACATCCCGCTAGTCGGAATCGACGCCTGGGAACATGCTTACTATTTGCAGTACAAGAACGTCAAGGCTGATTACTTCAAGGCTATTTGGAACGTTGTTAATTGGAAGGAAGCCGAGAAGAGATTTCTTGCCTAAATTGATTGATCTGTAGCTAGGTTTTTTTTTTTTTTATTTGTCTTAATTTTTTGTTTGATGGGCAAAGAACTATTTTATACTTTACGCGTATCGTATCAAATACATAATCTGGTTACAAAATAATTGTAGTTGGCCAGAACCGTGGACATATTCGCCAAAAATGCACCTTATCAGCAGAAGGCTGATGACATTATATTGGGACTGCAGCCTTAAACAGCCAATCGGATATTAAAAGGCCTGCTAGTTGAGTGGAGCAAGAGTGGGCGTCCAATACTAACATCGGTCTCTAAGTTGTACTATAGCGCACATTAGATAGACTTACAAGAGTCTTTCGAAATGTATTAATTGTTATACCATATCCGATCCAGGTAAAGTTGTTGCGTAGAACACACAAGTCAGTTCGATATCCCTAAATAGCGGCAGGAAACCCTTTCCACAGCGGAGCAATGCGCATGATACTACTAATACTCCCAACAGGTTGGCCGACAAGCTATAACAAGCAAGATCGTTTGTAATTCGGTGCACGATTCTAACTTGTCCTGTTAGCTGTGGCCTCAGGTCACAACATATATGACGTACGGTACGTCTTGTGCATAGAGAATTGTACAAGGAGGTCGGTCGACGCTTATCGAACCGTCACGCGTCATCTTCAGCAATATCACCCTGACTAGAGGTTTCGCTAACCTGATTATAAAATAACAACAACTCTATAACAAAAGGATGTTTGCGGCTACCCCACCTGGTTTTAAAAATGCACCGATATCGAAGCTATTCATCACAATCACAGTTACCGCTTCGATTGTCTCATCGATAGCCGGGATCAAGCATTACTTCTTTCTACAACTCGTTCCGCACATATGGGGCTGGGGTAAGTACTAATATGGGACATATAAACGACTCACCCGGACCTAAACCGATTTTAGGACAATGGTGGCGGTTAATTGTGTGGGAGTTTGTGTACTTGAATGAATCGGAGGTACTGTTTGCGTCGCTACTGATATACAACTTGCGAGTTATCGAGCGCATGCTCGGCAGTCGCAAATATGCGGTATGCATTTTGTCCGACTGGAAAAGTGGCTATGTTTGCAATTGAACTAACTGACTATATTAGTCAATGCTGATACTGTCTTATGTCTTCACATTCCTGCTTGCGCCATGCATCCTTATACTGCTCAAGATTGTGCCTTCCTATTCAGCAAACTACCTGCCCCCGGGGCCCACGCCAATAATATTTACTGCATTGGCACTTTACCACGATATGATCCCGTCAGTATACAAGTTCCGCATTTCATCTGCAGCTCCATCGGAAGAGTCCACTGATTCGTCGTCGACGGCGACACCTCCGCATACGATCACATTATCAGACAAAATATTCGTGTACATACTCTCGGTGCAAGTTGCCATAGCGCAAATGCCTGGCAGTCTCATTTGCGCCTTCACAGGCTGGTTCGTTGGCGTGCTCTGGACACGCGAAGTCCTTCCTGGCCGGAACTGGCGCATTCCGGAATGGTGGTGGGAACGCACGCGTGCTCGCGGAATGGCAAGTCTCTCGACTTTCGGGACCGGTCAGGTTACTCGCGCCGGCCGTATGCAGGCTCTCGCAGGCGCAGTCAATGTTGGTGGTGGTGGCGGTGGTGGAGGCGAAGGCGAAGGCGAAGGCGAAGGCGAAGGCGAAGGCGGCGGTCAGACTGGGCCGGCCAACACTGCTGAAACACAAGGTCGCGGATTTGGCAGTCAGATATTAGATACATTTAGAGGCAACTTCTAGCTACGGATTTTTCTTTGATTGAATGCAGTGGTGCTGCAAAAAAACTCTTTGGCAAAATGGAAAAATGGCGGATCGTCCCATCATCTTTGGTTTACTGGAGAAAATGAGGAATTTTTTTTTTTTTTTTGTGTATAATAAGTTCATGCCTAACTCGCGTTTTATGGTCATCTTTTTTTCTCCCTTTTGTATGCATGCATCTTGCGAGTATGTAGTAATTTCCCGGCATTTGGATCATAACAAATATTTGAAAGACACATCGTCATTCGTTGACTGCCTGCTTTATGGGGATGATGATGACGATGCCGATGCAGTCCGACAATGGTGACATCGAACCCAAGTTGGATAATTGCCACAGTATTATTGTGCATTGCCGTAACAGGGGGAATATTTTGTCTAGCCTTTTTCGATGATATGCCATTTACCTAAACCGAAATATGCAACAACGCCATAGTAACAGCCAAATTCCAAGGAAAACGATACGCAATGCCATAAACAGGGTATGTATCAACCTTACTTCTTCATAGTCGTCCATCTCTTCAGATCTTTAGACGCTTCTTGCGCTGCCTTGAATACTGTAAGTGGTCAGCATGCATGGTTCACTATCCAATTCAAGGTCATTAGCTCACGTTTAATCTCTGTATCGTCCAGCGTTCCCAAAAATTCAGACCTATCAGTCATCAACGCACTTCGCGTATTATGCGCGTGATCATGCACTATCGCCGCGCGGGCTTTAAATGTCTAGTGTTATTAGCAACGTATTTTGTCGAAAACAGAGAACACGAAACTTCGAGGAATGCGTACATCCATAACAGTATCCAATAAGGCGTTATCACCAGTCATGGCAAGCCATCGCTCTGCAAATTTATAAAACTGCATACTCTGCGCCCTCAGATCGACGCTGCCCGGATCTGCGCTCAGAGCATTAAGAACTTTGTTATTGAATGGTGCCGGCGCTGATACCGTGATGAACCCGGTTGGTAATTCGTCTGATATGCCGCTAGATTTATTCCCCTTGTTAGTATTCGGCACAGCTGCTTATAATATCCCTAGGCAACCAAACAGACGTACCCTATCGCAAGCATTTCGGCCAACCACAGTGGTAATTCTATTCTTGCTCCTTGCTTGATCTAGATAATACGTTAACTACCAGAAAGCAAGAGCAATAACGTCAAATAGACGCGCACGCCCGAGCTAGAACTGCGTTCGTGTTCTAAGTAGCCCATTCCCGGTACCGGCAGCTGGAACACGACAGGTATTTTCTATTACTTCTTGTTAGATTCTCCTCTTCCGCGGACCGACCCACCAGTACTCACCTGTCCATCAGTAAGAATGTCGTCTATGTTGTAGTATTTGTTCATTCTAACACAAATTGGCGAGCTGTAACAGGACAGCTGGTACCGCGCATTCGCAATCAAAGGTTTGTGTTGATTTTACGGGCACGCGTATATTTATTTACGTGTAGAATTGCACCGCCACAACAATCACCGCCACATACGCCATCACGGTCGTGGCGTTAAATTTGTTCTGGTGAATATCCTCCTCAATATCCTGTAACAACAGAAGTTCAGAGAGACTGGCACACACCTGTCCATAATGTCGTCATCATCGGATTTTTCAGATTCAGATCCAGACATTTCAAGTTTGCGGAGGGGTCTAGGCGGCTTTCAACGACCCAAGTTAGCCGACGAAGATGATGAAGATTATGAAGGGAATAACACCGGGATCTTCTCCAAAACTATGCGATACCGTGGCGTCAACTTTGCGCCCAGTGCAAACACACCGACAAATCCGCTAGATGAGTCTGCAAAGACAGCCATGTCGGGATCCGCTTCACCTGCGGCGGTTGTTGACACTGCGACCAACAGCAGGGCTGGATCAGAGCAGCAGCCGCCGCGACCATCATCAAGTCAGTCGTTTCTTGCGGCAAGACGACGTGCGGGCACGCCTAGCAGTGGGATGACTGGTTCATATGGCAAAGGTGCATCCATATTTGCAAAGATGGGTTATGTTGAGGGTCAAGGTCTTGGTGCTGATGGCCGTGGTATGTTAAATCCTGTCGAGCAAAAGTTAAGAGCGGGTCGTTTGGGCTTGGGCGGAATGAAGGAAAAGACGAAGCAAGCCATAGACGAAGCGAGACGGCGCGGAGAGCAAGTTGAAAGTAGTGAAGATGAGGACAAGGTAGATGGTGATTCGCGAACAAAGTCGCGACGAAAGCAGGAGGCCGCTAGGCGAAAACCAAAGGTCACCTACCGAACAGTTGACGAGATCGAGGCGTCTGGTTTGCCGGTACCGCAGTTATGGAAGAATATCGTGGATATGACAGGTCCGGAAGCCAAAGTATTGTCTGACATGTCTGATTTTAAAGGCATTGAATTGCCTACTACTGATGAAGCTGAGAATGCCAGATTAGCAGAACTAGCGCGACGCGATCTTGAGATGTACGCCGACGAGTGGCAGTCTCTACAGGCACGGCAAAAGTGGATCGGGATGGAGAAGGACCGCATCACGACAAACGTTGACAACGAGAACGAGAAAATTGAACGAGTTGAAAGCATTGTCGAAATTGTCAATACCCTCCACAGTATGGCTCAACAAAGCCTAAGCTCAGGGAAAGACGCCTTAGCTGGGCTAGAAGACGTCAGCAGGAAGCTTGAAATACTTCAATTTCAATACCCGGACGAGATTGAAAAGTTCAGGCTCGATGACGTAGCTGTTGCAGCTCTCCATCCAATAATGCGCCAATTGATAGCTTCGTGGGATCCTCTTACAGACCACACTTATCTCCAAGAGTATTTTATGAGATGTCAAGCAATCCTCAGAATTCATTTGCCGAAAAGCACGACGGACGGCATAGACGATGCCATATCCGCAGATGACATATACATATATCGCAAACAAAAAGTGCCAGCCAAAAACAGGGCAACGCTTTTCGAAAGTATGATGGCTGAAATCTGGCTGCCGCAAGTTAGACGTGCTATGCAGAACGAGTGGGATGTGCATGAGCCGTCCTCGCTGGTGTTACTATTTGAAGATTGGCAGAATATTCTCCCGTCGTTCATACAATCCCAGCTTCTCGAGCAAATTGTACTTCCACGACTTCATTCTGCAGTAACAGATTGGAACCCTCGAAAACGACATGCGTCGTCACAGCCGCACCAGTGGATCTTTCCATGGATGCCATTACTGGGCGATCACTTGAAGACCATCATGGGAGAGGTTCGGCACAAGTTCAGCTCAGTAATGCGTGACTGGGACGTTGCTAAAGGTGTTATTGATGGACTGGACGCATGGAGCGAAGTATTCGGTAAAGACTTGGACGGAATGGTCATGCGGCACATCTATCCTAAATTAGTCGCCCTGCTACGTACCGAGTTCCAAATCAATCCCGCCAATCAGCAATTGGACGCACTAGTGGCTGTTTTCAAATGGCACCGATATTTTAGGTCGAGTAAGTTCAGCATGTTGTTAGAAGCAGAATTCTTCCCCAAGTGGTGGGATGTTTTGTTTCTATGGTTGACGTCAGAGCAACCTGACTTCACGGAAGTGAACGAGTGGTATAAGTTTTGGCAAGATCAATTTCCGCGAGATGTGCGGGACGCACCCGGCGTTCGATCAGCGTTTGCCAAAGGTCTCAATTTGATCAATCAAGCTGTCTATCTTGGTCCTCAAGCCGCCGCAGAACTTAAACCAATTGTTGAACCTGCAATCAAAGAGCCTCCTCGCAAATCGAAATCCAAACGCAGAGGTGATTCCGTACCGCAAGGACGTTCGAAACCGGCATCCCAGGTTGAGAATGGGCCGCAGGAGGTTATCCAGGAAAGCACTTTTAAAGACGTCGTGGAAGATTACTGCATGCAGAACAATCTGCTGTTTATACCGTTGCGACAAGCACATGAGACTTTGGGATTTCCTCTCTATCGCATTACAGCATCTGCGAGTGGACGCGGCGGATTTTTATGTTACTTCGATAGCGAGATTTTGTGGGCAAAGATGCGTGGGGCAGGTGAACATCAACTAGAGTGGGAGCCCCTAGATTTTAGCGAAATCGAGGACTTAGCAAAACTCAAGTAGATATCGCTCTAATCTTTTGTTCGTGGGATATTGGTGTTTTGGGTCTACGTTGCACTTATACCGGAGTTCTATGAAATTATTGAAATTGATTCGGAATTGTACAATAATGAACACTGTCGCCCGACGAGTGCTGTATGTGGTTCAATAATATAGATTTTTGGCGTTCGGGACTTAGCTGAGCTGTATTAGAATGCCAATATTGGCATTAAGCTTGCTTCCCACGCCATCTAGAGAAGTGGGACTGCGTAGGCTAACCAATTAGTCAATTTTTACTCTAGAAGGGCAGTGAATTGATGCCGTATATGTGGCATACAATTCGTCATGATATATAAAGATGTCTCACAGTCAGTGGAGTTAGGCTGGCAATCCTTTCGTGCATATTATTTACGTTGGGTGGAGTTCGATTATATGACAAAATAGAATTCTATCGCTGGGTGTCAATGCATCTGGGCGGCGTCCCAATCTACGCAGGCAAGGAAACAGGAAAGCAGCAACACCAACATTTGCGCCGACAATGAAAATCGGGATCTGACTATCATTTGAATTACTTTACTTCCATTACAATGGCTGCTCGCGGACCATACATAAGATCTGACGCTGCACGAACGCGGGGTAGGGTGTTGTCGATTCTGTTTGGGGGCATCTTTGGCTTATGGGTTGGTGCAAAGATGATACCATATCAATTGGTAAGTTGAGACATATTGGACCTTTTGCAGAGAATAATAGCATTATTATGAGTGACTACTATATTGACAACTTCGCTGTTCAGGTAACACGGAATCCAGAGCCAGAGACCGACGAGGAAGGAAATCGACCGTTCCTGCGCATGCGCATCGAGAACACCAAGCCGCTAGAATTAAAGCCACAATACAAAGAAGCATTACATCGTCAAGAAGTGGAGAGGATAATAGCAGAAACAAAGGAAAAACGGAGACTTGAAGGCCGTGACCAACACGAGCAAGAGATTGGGGCGGAGGCTCCGAGCCATGAATCGATGGCCACATCATTCTCAGCTAGTGCACCGCAGATAAAATCAGATCATGACAAGAAGCAGTCTACGATGGATTGGCTTAAGAGCAAGTTTATTGGTAGCTGAGTGGGCTAGATTGTCGGTGTCATTTACGAAGTGAGCTGATCTTCTTTGGGTATTTGAGAGACACTCTCTGTATATAATTTAAAACTTGTATATAGCTCATATAGTCATTTTGCGACTTCACGCAATCATCCAACCCAATCGTCGTCTTTCTAGAGCACGGCGAAGAAAATTTGTGGCCAAGATTAAATTCCGTCCGTGGTTCCAATTTTATTATGTACTGTTCGAGTTGTTAGCACGAGGGTTTAAGCCTAAATAAAGTGAGCACTAAACCGTTTGTGCCTGACGCGTTTCGCGCGTCCCCGGCAAAGTAATAAATAAGTACGTACGATATTTTACTGTCGATGACTTTTACCCGTAATTATTGCGATAAATGCCAAAAACAATGACTGACATGAGTGCACCATTATTTCCAACTTCGTTTATATGCCCAGATATATCGAGCAAGCTTGCGCCGGTTTACTCCCTGCGACCGTTGCAATTGTCAGATTACAAGGCTGGCTTCTTAGATGTGTTGAAGGATCTCACGACGGTTGGTGATATCACGGAAGAACGCTTCACCGAGCAGTTCGAATATATGCGTGCTCGGCAGGGAGAGTACTTTGTTATTGTTATTGAGAAGGTCGCTACCGGCGAAGTTGTTGGCGTCGGCACACTACTGGTCGAGCGGAAATTGTATGATCTGGACCGTTAATAACTTGTCTGAGGATATGTTCTAATGGAACTATGCAGTATCCATGAGTGTGGATTAGTCGGTCACATTGAAGATATTGCCGTGGCAAAGTCTGAGCAAGGAAAGAAGCTGGGAATCAAAATAATTGGTGCTCTTGATTTCATTGGAAAGAAAATTGGATGCTATAAGGTGGGCTTCGGCATGCAATATGTGTCATTAATCAAATTAGTAACTGACGATTACTAGAATATTTTGGACTGTTCTCCTCACAACGAACAATTCTACGTGAAATGTAAGCTGGTTGAGTTGAGGTTTGTAAGACCGTGTCTACTGACAAATAATAGGTGGCTACAGCAATGCCGGATTTGAAATGGTAAGATTTTAGGTTATGTGCATAAATAAGAGTGGTCTCTAAAGTTACATAGACGAAGCGATTCGATAAATCGTAGTATGAAGAATGAACAGTGTGTGGTATGGTGCATGTTCCTACCACTTAACTTATATGCGATTATTGACGCTCATGGCAGATATCGTTGTGATATTGTTAGATTTGAATTGGGCTGTCCGTCATATCAGACGCTTGGCAACATCATAGAACTGGCGCCGACGATGCCATTTTACTGTATATTGAATTGACAACTTTTGGTCTGAATAAAATGTACGTGACAGCGCAGACAGCCAATGAGATTGGAGGCGAGTAATTTTGTCCTTGGACTTGTCTAAGTATGATGCGTTTTTAGGCGGCTACACGCATGCGAACCGGTCAGCTCTTGGCCTAGCAGTGCCTGAAAATAGCAACAACGCAGCTCAATGAATACTTTTAAACTCGAGGTTTCAGACACTATGAAGATCTGTCCTCAGTGCGTGTCCTGCTTGACTGCAGGATAAAATATATAACCTTGCTACTAACGACTAGCGTGCTCATGCCGGGTATACTTGCTGACTAGCGGATCCATAATAGATCACGGTAAAATATCGCAAATCATTTGGCGCGCCAAAAAATAATAAAAGCAAGCAAAAAAAGAATGCTAATTGCAGCACCTACGATTCCAGCGTGGTCTCCCACCGCAGTACTAAGTAGGCCCAAAGAAGCTTAACTGGTGTTGATCGGACGGGGAACTGTGCTTTCTTCTTGGTATGGCCGCAACTGTCTACGTATTCAAATTTGTCCTACAGATGCAGGAAATAAAAAAAATTCCTGACTTTCAAAAGGATATCTGCTCTCAATTTTCCACTACGATATTTACCCTAATCCTGAGGTACCCCTGATACTTGGTTCTCTTTCCCAACGTTCTATGACGTATGAAGGGTTTCGTCGAAAGCTACAATGTAATGATTTCGAGACTAGCCTTTACCCGTTCTACTCGTTGAAGATATGACTTTTGAAGATGATGTCGAAGTTATTCCATGTTTCTAAAGAGAAGCCGTACATGCTAAAAGTGCGGGCTTCTGGCTGGATGATAATGACCACGGTTGCTGTTGCCGTGTTCACGGATATCTTCATGTACGGGTAAGCTCCACATTTCTCTGTGATATAACAGTTACATGTCTAATGATGTCGCTAGAATTATTATTCCTATAATCCCCAATGTGTTAGTTGATAGGCTTGGAGTTGCTCGATCTATGGGTATGTATTCAACAGCGGCATTATGGTTGCAATTGGCCAAGACATTGGGATAGTACAAAAGGACATTTCGCTTGCGCTACTAGTATACGCAGCCGGTCTCCTGGGTGAGTGAGAGATATATAATTTGATGGTTACTACGAGGATACGTGGAATAACATGCGGTGAACAGTCGCATCGCCGATCTTCGGCTATTTAGCTGATTTATATCAGAACAGACGATTTTTCATGATTGTTGGTCTACTTGCATTACTTGGTTCGACCATCATGTTGTGCTTGGCTCGCGTGCTGTGGCTATTTATATTGGGTCGCCTAATTCAAGGAATGTCGGGAGCGGCAGTGTGGGTTGTTGGTCTGGCGCTGGTCACGGACTCATTCCCTGAGGAGAATATTGGCAAGATGATGGGCATTCTTAGCTCTAGTATGAGTTTGGCAATATTCCTGGGTCCACTGATTGGTGGCGTCGTATATGCACGCGCTGGTTACTACGCTGTCTTTGGTATATTGTTTGGATTGGTAAGTCAGTTAGTGATTTGCGTGTTCCCGCTAATATATTATCAGATCTGCACCGACTTGTTACTTAGAATATTCATGTTGGAACGAAAAGAGTTGGAAAAGCGGAATCCGCCTCTCGAGGAAGAGAGCGCATTGGAAAGTGATAGTGGATCTGCTGGTGTTCGCGTTACTACTGGAAATTCTGCAGCACCGCCTGACTGCTCCCGAACAAGGCCGCGAAATACAGTTCCGAAAAAACAGCTGGTGGGATTTAAACTTCTCAAGAATGGTCGAATGGTAAATGGTCTTTACATGGGTGTTATCATTGCTTGGATTTTTACAGCGCTTGACGCAATGCTGCCGCTGCATGTGGAAACGATATTTCACTGGGGCACCCTGGGATCTGGTCTAGTCTTTTTGCCTATTGCACTTACGTCACCTATCAGTCCACTTATCGGTATATTGCTCTCAAGAATTTCGTGCAGACTTGGTACTAATCCCTAAAAGGCTTCTGGATTGACAGAAGGGGCCCTCGATGGCCTTTGGCAGCTGGACTTCTCTTAGCTTGCCCAATCCTTGTGCTCTTACGGCTGCCAGATAATGGTAGTATCGGCCATATTATCCTACTCTTTGCTCTTCTCACTCTTCTCGGTGTATCCGGTTGTATGTTAATGCCTTCGTCTATGGCAGAAATCTCAACATGCGTCTCGGCGGCTGAACGGAAGAAGCCGGGAATATTTGGCAAAGGCGGCGCATATGGACTAGCCTTTGGATTATTCAACTTGGCATATTCCGCCGGTAGCGTGTTTGGACCTCTTTTTGTAACAGGCACCAAAGAATGGGGTACCGCTACGTGGGCGCTAGGACTTATTTGCTTTGTATCAGCCATTCCTGCGATACTATTTACTGGTGGATTCTTGTTCAATACCCGAGCTTCGACACGCGTTGAGGTCTGTGAAGCGAATAGTATAACCCAACCTGAGACAGAGGAAGTGGAACTGCACGCCTTCGAGGATTGATAGAGATTCTTGTCAATATGATAGCACATAGCTTATACTACCCTCCTCAGTCCTCACTCTCTATTGAGCCAGAAATGTATATGCTTTTGATATAAGCCGCGCACTTTTCAATAGTATTATGAGCACGCTCATGCAAGCCTTTAAGTTGCCTTTCGCTATCTATTTCGCCTAAATGTCGAATTGCCGATTGTTACCGGGTCAATTTATGGAGTCTTATTTAGACAGTAGTGGAAGAACCCGTTATAGTAATTTTAGTGACTGCTGAAGCAGTGAATCACAGAAGCACTGCAACTGAAAATGCTCAATGAAAGCCTACCCTAACCGCTGTTTAGCGTAGAAAAGGCCGTGTCTGTAAATTAGAGACAGTTGCGGCCATACCAAGAAGAAAGCACAGTTCCCCGTCCGATCAACACCAGTTAAGCTTCTTTGGGCCTACTTAGTACTGCGGTGGGAGACCACGCTGGAATCGTAGGTGCTGCAATTACCTAATTTTTTTTATTTTTTTTTTCCTTTCCGATACACAATCCAACTTTTGGAGAGCATAAATTAAAAAATCTCTAACCAGATTTTAAATTCCCAGTTGCTTTGGAAAATGGTATCTATTATAGGGTTAGGGTGCATTAAGTTTGTAAGTGAAGTCAAGCGCTCGTAGGAATAACTTTTTAAACTCGAAATGCGAGCTTGAGCTCGACATACTGTGACGTCAGCTCAAGAAAGGTCTTCCTCAATTGAAGCAAGAAGTATATGTTTATTTATATTTATTATTGTTAGGCAATGTTCGGAATGTTAGCATTATTTTGCCGATTGATAATTCCCAGTTCTCTGCGACGCATCACATAATTGTTTTGCACCCTACGGCTTGAAAACGATCGGGTATGGGCTTCTCATCGACATCACGACTCACAATTTGCTCACAGATGTCACGTGCAACTCACGGGGGGTTCGAACCCTAGCGTGTGAAAAATTATCAAATCACCACGGCCAAGGGCAACCCTCGTGTCTACTCGGGGACTGTCCGACAACTTGCCGTTCAGCGATCTCGCATAGTCAGCATGTCTGCGAATGATAGAGTCAGTAGCGTGCAGCGAAATAGATCGGAGAGGTCCAATCGGCAGAGTGGAAGCCGAGCTACGCATAAAGGACGGCGACAAAATCCGGGAAGCAAAAAGCTGAATGGTGAACCTGTTACGAAGACGCTGCAGTTGCTGATCCAACCTCAGCCAGTATGGCACGCAGCCGACATCCTGAATGCACTGCCAGATTATGAAGATAAGGAACTTTCAGGCGAAGATAAGGCTACATTGTTGAAAAGTGCGATGGCGCTTCTAGAATCCGAGACCGAAAAGTACATGGCGACATCCGAGGTTTCTTCGTCACAGAAGCAATTTTTCTCCGAAATTATGAATGCGGGCACTTTGTCGGATCGAATTTCAGCATTAACTTTGCTAATTCAAGAGTCACCCATGCATGCAACTCGGTCACTCACCGGTCTGTTAGCTCTAGCGAAGAAAAAGAATCGTACAGTAGCATTGCAGGCGGTCGAAGCGCTGAAGGACTTGTTCACCAACGGTAACGTGCTGCCAGATCGCAAGCTTGTCTGGTTCACAAACCAAGACTCAAAGTCACTTTCACTTCTTTCCGCTGTTGCATTTCAGACAGACGACAATGTCGACGTAAAGACAGCGAAGCTAACTAGGCAATGGATGATAATGTTCGCATTTGAAGATTGGCTCAAGCAGTTTTATTTCTCATTTGTCCAGCTTTTGGAGACACTTACTCATGACGCTGTCGTTCACGTTCGATCTAGCATTCTGAGCGATATCATGGACCTTATGCGCGATAAGCCGGAACAGGAAGTTAATCTTTTGCGGTTGGGTGTTAACAAACTGGGTGACGCGGATAAGCGAACGGCATCCAAGGCATCCCATCTTATTTTGGCTCTTGAACAAGCACATCCAGCTATGAAACGGGTCATCGTCAACGCTGTCTCGGAACTAGTGTTTCGACCAAACTCTGATTACCACGCAAGATATTATTCTATGATCACACTCAACCAGACTATCGTCGCCAACCGCGATAAGGACCTCGCTAATACTTTGATCGGGATATACTTTACTTTATTCGAACGACTGATGGCGGAGTCTAAGAACGCAAAGGACGAAGTTATGGCCGAAAAAAAGGTAAAGAAGAAAGGTCGCTGGAAAAGCAACAAGAAGCCACCACAATCCTCACCAAAGTCTATCCAGCTGTCAGGCCAAAAGTCAAAGTCGTCTCCCGAGGCCCAAGAGGAGGCTATAATGCGACTAATCTCTGCTATACTGACTGGTCTCAATCGCGCATTCCCTTATGCATCTCTGGAGGAAGACGTGTTCAAGTCGCATCTCAGCGTTATCTACCATGTTGCCAGATCTGGAAACTTTAATACTTGCGTCCAGGCGCTAATGCTGTTGCACCAGATTTCGTCGGCGAATCAGGTGCTGTCGGATAGATTCTACAGAACCCTGTATGAGAGTTTACTAGATCCACGTGTTATTAAGTCCTCGAAACAGGCGCTGTATTTGAATTTAGTGTTTAAAGCGTTGAAAAACGATGTTAATGCCGAGCGGGTGAAGGCATTTGCAAAACGCATGATGCAGGTTGCTGCCGAGACTGAGAATGTTGGATTTTGCGCCGGCGTTATTTATCTGTTAAGTGAGGTATGTTCCGTATGGTTCTACAGAAGGTGTGCGAAGCAAAGACGGTCTAATTGATTGCAGGTTGAGAAGGGAGCGCCTTACATCCGAAGTCTGGTCACAGATCCGCCGGACACTGGCGCCTCGGATAACGAGGACTTCAAAGACGTACCCGATGAGGGCGACGACGCGAACCGGGAATCCAGGCCATTAACCAGTCCTATATCTGTCCCGCAATACGACGGCAAGACGCATGATCCCATGCAGGCTAATGCATCTGCAACTTGTCTCTGGGAGCTGCTACCTCTTACTCGGCACTACCACCCGACCATAACACATTTTGCAACACGATATCTGGCGAATAAGGACATCGAGTCTAGACCTGATCTCGCCTTGCACACTCTCACGCATTTCCTAGATCGGTTCGTGTACAAATCGCCCAAAGCTAAGCTGGGCAAGACCAATGGTGCTGGGAGTATCATGCAGCCGATGACAGGGAGCAATGCATACGCTAGCAAGGAGGTGCTATTGCTATCTACGAAGGCCGCACGACAGAGCGTGCCGTCTGCAAATAGTGTTGACTGGAAACAAGTGCCATTGGAGAAGAGTCAGGAGAGATACGCACCCGATGAGCAGTTCTTCGCAAAGTATTTTGTTGGCAAAGGGCTGGCGCCGAAAAGTGTCAAGAAGGAGGAAAAAGACAGTGCCGATGAGAGTAGTGATGTAGAGATTGGAGACGAAGTCGGTCAGGGGTCAGACGAATTGGATGAAGATGAGGTTTGGGAGGCAATGGTGAAAAGTCGGAAGGAACTTGAGGGAGTGGATGAGAGCGATGATGACAGTATGGACGATATGGCCAGTGCGTTTGATTCAGATGATGATGGTTCCCATGAAGATATCGACGGAGATATCGTCGCAGACATAGGCGACAGCAGCGAAGCGGCCGAAGATGATGACATGAGTACAGCCGAGTTCTCCGCTAGTTATGACGAAATTGAAGAGGACAACGATCTGGATGATGATGACGAGGCCGAACTTGCAGAGATATTTGCTGCGGAAAATGCTGAGAATGACGACTTGTCTTCGCAGCAGCCGACGAAGTCGAACTCAAAACGAAAAAATACTGAAAGCGGCAACGATTACACATCCGACAGCAAGAGCAAAGGGAAACGCGCACGGAAACTCAAAGAATTACCGATATTTGCATCAGCTGATGACTACAAAGACTTGCTATCAGGTTCAGAGAGTGATTAAGCTAAATGCGTTGGCTCCGCGCGGAAGAAGTTGAGCATTTGCATTTTTATCGCGGTTTTTATAAAAGTTTGTGGTTGGGATCGGCTCGTTTACCCCATGTTATGTACACTATTAATTGACATGTATATTACTATAACAATCCTAAATACGCCAAACAAATGCCACTGTACACCTTACTAATTCTAAATCTTTATTAATTCTATTATTACGTTGCATATTAGCTTAGGCTGTTACGTCCACAATTTTTGGCAACGATTTGGCCCATTTTGGCTCGATGACAAGAACATCGGCCTCGACGACAATAATTGGTTCCTTTCCTGGCTCTGGCACTGTTTCAATGTGACCTTTAACCCACGCCTTGCGGCCGTCAACTTTGACAACGTTAGCTCTCATGACATATAATCTGTCGGTGAGCGCCGGTGAACGGTAGTTTAGGTTAAGATTCGCCGTGACACCGAGTTTAGAAGGCAGGGTGGGGAACGCACAGCGGCAAAGGCCCTCGTCTAATAATCTGTTGCTTGTTAGATCGCCAATCGAAAGTAAATAAACTGTGGCAAATTACGTGGCAAGAAGACCACCGTGGATAATTCCAGGATGGCCGCACAAATTCCTACCCAAGTGAACAACAGAGATCAATTCATGTGCTTCAGTATCATTCCAGATGATCGGAGGAACAGTAAGTTTGCCTGGGCCGCTAAGAACACCCGCGGTGAGCATCTCTTCCTGGAGATGCTCAGGTGCTGTAACATGTGGTCGCGACTCCTTATATCGCGGATCAGATCTGAGTGAACACACCAACGGCAAAGCATCGATTGCAGCATCGATATCGGGATCGTAGACAACAGTCTTTGGGACTGCGTCTTCTGGTACAGGCATCATGTAGAGACCTGCAGAGTAGCCGACACTAAGACAAAGAACTGGAAGGATAAGGTAGCGAAATATGCCAACGCCTATACGACGAACAGGGAAGACCGACGGAGCCCCGGCGGTTGCCAATTGCCGGCGCCAGCAGGTAATATCCGAAGATGAGCGACAGGATCTAAAACGAGTGAGCGTACCGACCGACCGCCAGCTGACGGTCGAATACGCGCGAGGAGACATATCTATTGAGATTTATATGTCGGCCGTGGTGTCATTGCCGGTGGTCCACAACTCCGTCGTCGGGATCCCGCAAAACGCGTCGTTCGCGAACAACAATCTCTAAATGATAGGGTTTCGGCAACATTGCCGAAGCAGACGACATTATAGCATCGATATTACATATCAATATAATACACTACTGCATTTATAGCCATTTTAGATTCTAAAATTTAAATTTGTACCCAAATGCTTCTGGCAAATTACCAACGGCAGCGCCGTTCCAGAGCCATGATCTGCCTCGGCACTTCCTGTGCCTGCAACCTCGGCAGCAGCGACGTTGGATCCTCGGCAATAGATCACCATGAATGCAGTCCATAGTCTAATATATCGCCAGATCTGGTTATCAAATTTGGTAAAATTTCCAATTGCGGCATAGACGACTTACAATTGCTCTGTGTTGTAGTTATGCCAAAATTAAATGACACTTGATACACTAGACCCAAAAAGGAATGGTCGCGTCTCCCCACGAATTCTCTCTCTTGTGGGTGTGCCCTAAAGCGCAACCCTACATTTCGATTGACTGTGACTGCTGAATTATCGACAACCACTTCCAAGCAGCGCACATCACGCAGGACTTACAGGAAGCTTGGATTTGCTCCCAATCAGCATTATTTACGCACTGACGAGCCAACTCGAAACAATATTCGTCAATCCGGTCCATAGATAAGAACAATGGGTATGCATAGAATGAATTTGGTTTATGGCAAGGATTTATTCTAATGCGGATTTGTCTGTTTTTGCAGGTCGCGTTATCCGTAATCAGCGAAAAGGAGCAGGCTCGATCTTTACCTCCCACACTCGTCTCCGCAAGGGAGCTGCTAAATTGCGAACTCTTGACTATGCCGAGCGCCATGGTTATATTCGTGGAGTTGTGAAGCAGATCATCCATGACCCTGGTCGAGGTGCTCCTCTGGCCAAGGTTGTGTTCCGTGACCCGTACAAGTACCGACTTAAGGAGGAGACTTTCATCGCCAACGAAGGTATATACACTGGTCAATTCATCTACGCTGGCAAGAAGGCTGCTCTGAACGTGGGCAACGTCCTCCCCCTCGGCTCCGTCCCTGAGGGTACTATTGTCAGCAACGTCGAGGAGAAAGTTGGGGACCAGGGTGCTCTTGCAAGAACTTCTGGTGGTTACGCTATTGTTATCGGACACAACCCAGATGAGGGCAAGACCCGTTTGAAGCTCCCCTCCGGCGCCAAGAAGATTGTTTCATCTCAAGCTCGTGGAGTTATTGGTGTCGTTGCTGGTGGTGGCCGTATTGATAAGCCATTGCTCAAGGCTGGTCGTGCCTACCACAAATACAAGGTCAAGCGAAACTCATGGCCTAAGACTAGAGGTGTGGCTATGAACCCCGTCGACCATCCTCACGGTGGTGGTAACCACCAGCACATCGGTAAGGCCTCCACTATCAGCAGAGGTGCTGTTCCTGGACAGAAGGCTGGTCTCATTGCCGCCAGAAGAACTGGTCTTCTCAGAGGTACCCAGAAGACAAAGGAGTAAATGGTGTAGATATGCATTACATATCATATGTGGGAACTGTGTATTATGTATTGATGAATTCAGCAAGGGACCAAAAAAGGTGTGTTTTGATATGTATTTACTAAAGTAATTTAAATATTACAGAGCTCACCGGCACTACTACTTAATCCAAATTTCTTGAACGAAGTGCAAGCAAACTGCAAATTTTATTAATTTTTGATTGACATTAGGCGAGTCTATACTCTTCGTGCAGAACTTGACAAAAAAAGACACTTTGATACCCGTCTATATGGTCCTCCCTCCCCTCTATTCTATCTTATCCTATCAAAAACTTTTAATAAAGGAAAATATCAGGAACGATTTTCTTGATTTCTTCAAATTTGCGGATCTCGTAGTGGCCAGCGAGATTAGGTGGGGTTGAATCCAACGGGTCAAGATACTGGATAGTAACTTTCCATCCAAACTCCTTGGCCCCTTTGATGTTGGCTAATTTTAAATTGTCAGCATTTCTGAGTAAGCAAGAGATCGTAAAGTGCGATATGACATACTGAAGCTGTCGTCTATGAAGTAGCATTTGTCCTTAGATGTGACGCCGGCATCTCTCATGGCTAAAGTCGGGTCATTAGACATACAAGGCGTCGTGATTATCAGTGGAGTGAACCTACCTCGTTCAAACATTTCTGGCTTTGGCTTGCAAATCAAAATAGGTTCATTGTAGTCGCAGTATGTCACGCCTGAGCATACGAACGTTAGCTGTCAGTTATTACTACGAGACAGAATTCAGCTAACCGTCGAATTGATCTTCAATGTCTAACGCCTTGATGACGCGCCTGTCGACCCATTAATATTGTGTCCACAAGGAGATACAGGAGAATATGAACATACGACGCGTGAGTCTTGTAGGCGTTGGTAAAAAGCCATAGTTTCACTTTTGATCTATCGATGGACTTTAAAAATTTCTGCATTACAGGATCTGTAAAAAGGAAATCAGCCGCCGGGACTAGAAGTGCCGTCCACAACAAGAACCACTCACCCGGCTTTAAAATATCTGCGATAGGCAAGGCGTCGTCGACTTTGCTGTTATATTCAATGGGATCTAACGACCGGTATTAACACCGTCCTCATTAAATACATATTTGACGGCGCGCTCTTAACTAACCGATTTCATGATGACGGACTGCGATACGAACGAACTTAGCGCGCTAGCTAAATAACCATTACGACCGTAAACACATACCTAATCCCTCAATGGCAAGTCCATAGTCCTATACCAAAAGTCAAAGAGACATGTAAGCACAATAATGTCATGATCGCTTTTAACCATCTTACTAACCCTGTAATACTGCTGATGCAAAATTCGAGCTTCATCAAAGTCTAATTCAAGCTTCTCCATGAAGTAATCATCAATAAGTTTTGCCATGATATCGTGAATTTTGAAAGATCGGGGATAGAGACCTGGTAATGAGTCAGCAGGAAACTTTACTTGATACGCGACCATCTGTGGGTGCCACACAATTGTCAATATCGAAGAAGAAGACGATTTTCTCGTCTTCGGCCGTAGTTGCAGTCATGTTTCTCTACTATAGGATAGATAATATGTGGTCGGCTGCAATATTATGTTGTAATTTAGGTCTAGTAACTAATGCTAGGGAAGAGTCATTTTTGAGTTTGCCATCGAGATGCAAACTCAAATCTGGCTGCGTGGGGCTTAAACTCGTGGCTTGACCCGGCCGCTCTCACGGTTGTGACAGACGCGCCGTATCCGCGACGCACTGAGTACGCAAATGAATTTTTTGATCAGCAATTCAGCATAATGTTCATAGGTTACTCTTACGAATGAATTATATTGTTTATTGCTCATGTCCAGCCATAATTAATCACGTCGCATATTTATCTAACGAGTACCTTACGGCATGTCTACAGAAGCTGCTTTGTCGTCGTCGGGCAGTAATGCTGGAACTCCGTATCCGTTCGATCCTGTCGCTGAATGCCAGAAACTTATCGACCTCCGAAATAAAGTCCTGGCAGGAGCTTTCCCCCAGTTCTCGATACCAACGATCAAGATCGAAGAGCCAACGCATGTTACTCCACCGATAAGTCAAACTCCTCCAGTACCCCGATATGAGGATGAATACAGAAGACGCGCGGACGCGTATAGGCCATATGCTCCTCCCCCCATGCCTAGGGACGATGAGTACCAGCCCACCGAGGACCTGAAGCGGAAACGAGATTGGGAGGTTGAGGATGATCGATTAAAGAGACGGCAATCGCCTGATAGTAGAGTACTGGAGCCGAATCCATATGACCCTCCGAGACACGTGCCGTACTCTCCAACAGAACATCCGCCACCACCGGTAGTGACAACACCTCCAAGATATGAAGAATATCGTTATCAGCAGCCGCTGCCTCCACAACCTTCGAGCTATGGACGACCGCCTGCGACAGGGTATTATGAGCAGCCTCGTGGCGGTGGATCTCATATGGCTGGAACCGTGCAGATGAACAATGCCGTCCTCCCGCCTGGTGTTGTGGTAGAAGACGGCTATACTCGAGACACGCAGCGAGGATATGAACTCTTTATTCCATCGGCTGCTAAGAAGGGACGATATCAGAACGCGACGTTGACAACTACTACTCCTGTATATACTAGCAGTGCATATAACCCTAGATATCCGTCATCTCGGGGTCCTCCGCCATCAAGCACCCCTCAGCCGATGATTTCACATTGGCCGCCATATGCACCATCCACTGGGGCATTGCCTTCACGCGATCAGCGCGCATAGTGGTATGACACGCAATTATATACTGATTATAAAGCAATGATATTTAAGATTTGAGTAGAGAGTAGTTGCTGCGTGGGAAAGCAGACTAGCAACAGCGAGTGTTGATGTACAGTAACTGAATTGTTGGCTATGCATGAGATGATGAATATGTATTGATATGATATAACTGCCCTTTGTTTATGGTATACTTCTTGTCGGTGCCACAACCACTGCGTGTGTAATCTTATGTTCTGTCATTGTACTGCCAACTTTGTTGCTTCTGAATGCGCGACCACATGCTGCTGGTCCGCAATGCCTTACTGATGAGTTTTATTCGGTGCACAGGATACGCGACTCAGCTTTTCTCTGATTGATCAACCACGGCTGAGCTGTGATGACAACGGCTACAATGTTGCCACGTCAATGATATTGCAGAGCGGGCTGCAGAAAGACTGCGTTGTAATCTCAACAGAATACCTTGTTATATAACATTACAAATACAATATTGTACAAATAACCATCCCAAATCTATGTTTCGTTGCCGACTCTAAAGGTACAAATATTCACCAAAACGTGTCACACGACAATTATACAATTTTCGGAGATAACTAGTAACACACTAGTAAGCAGGACTGTCATTATTGTTCAAACATATTGCTGGGGATGTTATGTAAAAGCCAAGTGAGCGAATACCACTTGCCATCAGGTCGTGCTCGTAGCTGCTCGAGTTCCTGGCAGCACTCGTCGGCGGACTTTCCCATCTCAATACCACGCTCAATCGCATCATAAACCGCTCTTTGCCGTTGGAATTTTCGGCTCTGTGCCGATCGTGCTCCGCCACGCCACGCTGTGCCATGCTGGTTCTCGAGCTGGCGGATGGATGGTCCGCCGTTGATGCCATTTGCGTACTCAGTCCACATGTCTTTCACACTCCGGACATTAATTGCCATTGCGTACATCAGTCTGCCCGGTTCGCTCCTGCTCTGCGGCGGGGGTTGTGGACGATGTGCGGCCGGTGGCGGTCGCTGAACTATCGTAGCTTGTACTTGTGTAGGTTGATGAAGTTGTATGGCGTTGCCAGAAGTGGAATTGAGGTCTGATGGACCATTGTTACTGGGAAGCTGTGGGACCGTCACAGTTCGCTGTAGCTGAGAATTTGGAGGGTTTGCAATCTGGGGAACCTGTGATACTGGCTGTCGGCGCTGAGGAGAGCCGTTGGCAACGGCATTAATGGGTACAGTTGTGGAGACAGCCGGCAAATCGCGAAACTGAGAAACTTGATCTAATACTCTACGCGATGCCTCGTTAATAACGTCCACATCGTGCTGAATATCTGCTATGCTTCGACTGCCGTATACGCGGTGTTGCAACATCTCCAACAAGGCCGTCTGGTCCACACGCATCTGCTGGCGTATCAGCTCAGCCTCCTGGAAAAAATCGCGCCTGATATTCTTTAATTCATCATTCGCTTCAGTAATCTGGCCTTGCAATTCATCGAACTTTTCGTTCACGCCCGCAATATTTTCGACGTACTCCGCTCGCTCTGCACGAACGGTCTCGGTTAAGTACTGGATTTCGTTTGCGAGTCTTCCTAGCACATTGTTGTGCATCGTCACCGTGTTCTGCACATGACTTTTTATCTCATTGATTGCTGACTGCAACTGGTCCTCGGCATTCGCGGAGGACGGGGGACTGTCGTTCAGGATTCTATCGTCCCATCGGGGCATTTCGCCCGTCCTTGGCATCTGGAAATAGTTAGCTGAAATGCGCGTCACACTGGACTAAACTAAGCAAAATAAATACCTAAATATTATACTAGTCACCACGCGTCGCTTCAGAGCAAATCGCGAACAATTGTTATAATTCAGCAATGATATTCCGAGTTGCCGAAGGCTCGAGCCATAGTTTTGGGACATCTAAAATACACACATGTTGTTGGCAGGGGGGAGGTTACTATTCTGGGGCGATTGGTTCAGCCCACTTTAACAAGTAGTCTTGACTGTTCACTGGTAATGAATGATTCGAGTATTTCGGGCAGACATGGGCAGTATCAATAGAATGAATGATTGTGAATAGAAGGAGAACATTAGCAAGCAGGTAGCAAAGAGTCTGTCACTGCCATGGCCAGATTCTTTCTGCGATTACACTATAATAGTGATAGGTGCCATGTCTGAACCATATTTTTAACAAAACTCAGCCAAGTAATATTTCCAAAAACTTTTTGGTCTTTGAATTTGCCAGGTATACGTCTAAATTCTGCACACATCTCGTAACAGGTACATAACTCCGGCGTAAACAACTTTCCTCGTCATTCGGGATATTGGTCAAGGCTTTTCCGGACCCAAGCCCATGAGCAGTTCGAACGTATTAAGGAAGCCACCATGTCATATTTCCAGCCCCTGACGTCGTTCACGCCGGATTACTGTCCATCTGAAGTTCACAAATGGCGCTCAACTCGTACGGGACTGCAAGTTGTTCTAATTGAGCAGGAGCGGCCCATTGTCGAAGGTTACTTTGCTGTCGCGACCGAGATCGAAGATGATAGCGGATGCCCACATACATTGGTAATTTGTCAGCATGAATATGAGTTGTTAACAGGTAGAAGCTAACCCAATGTCTTTAGGAGCACTTGATCTTTATGGGATCAAAGAAATATCCCTACAAGGGTCTGCTGGACACGCTGGGCAATCGAGCATTTTCGAATACGAATGCGTGGACCGCAACTGACTCGACTGTGTATACTCTGACAACTGCGGGATGGGAGGGATTCAGACTACTGCTTCCTGTGTACCTGGACCATTTGATTAATCCGACATTAACGGACAGTGCTTGTTACACCGAGGTATTGTAGTTAGCATCCGGTTAAGACCTTATTTCACTCTCTAAATCGCCATACAGGTCTACCATGTCGATGGCGAAGGGAACGAGAAAGGTGTCGTCTTCTCCGAAATGCAGGGTGTAGAAAATGAAGCTGAGACGATCGCGACTTTGCGCTCAAAGAAAATCATGTACCCAGAAAAATGCGGCTACTCGAGTGAGACAGGCGGACTGATGGGTGCGCTTCGAGTTTTAACAGCTGATCGGATCAGGCAATTTTATCATGGTCTCTATCGGCCTGACAACTTGTGTCTGATTATTGTTGGAACCGTTGATAAGGATGAGTTGCTGGAGACCGTCAGCAAGTTTGATGAGAGCCTGCCTGCGCTTCCGCCGACGGCCAATAAGCGGTAAATCTGCACTCTTATATTACTCACAAGTAGTCTAATGTCATATAGTCCATTCGTCGACTCGACACCTACACCTCGCCTTCCGAAGACAGTGATAGATATGGTCGAATTCCCCGACAAGGACGAAAGCTCGGGGCACGTTCTCTTGTCATTTCTGGGCCCTCCGAACCTGGATTTCCTCGCCAACACGGCATTGCATTGCTTGCTAATGTATTTGACCGACAGTGACGTCTCGCTCCTGCGTAGGAAGATTGTCGAGATTGAGAATCCTCTGAGTACAGAGCTGGAAGTTTACACGGACGATTTCATTGAGACCGGTCTTAATGTCTGGCTGCACAAGTGAGCGTTATCCTTACCATCCGTCGTAGGAGCGAAAGTAGTGCTGACAACAGCAGTGTGCCAACAGAACAACTAGAAAAGGTCGAAATCAAAGTATTCGAAATCCTACGCGAGCATGTCGAGAAGTCGGAATTTGACCTCCAGCAGATGCGTGACGTGATTGAGCGTGAGAGACTCCAGTATGTGCTCCAAGCTGAACGGTACTCGAGCACCTTGGCCAACTTAGCGATTGAAGATTTCTTGTACGGAAAGATAAATGGTGAGTCTTTGGCTCAAGCGAAACATTTATCCGAATATGAGACGATATTGCAATATGGTGTCCATGAATGGGAATGCCTTATTGAGAAATGGCTACTCAATAATCCACATGTTGCCGTACTCGCAAGGCCGTCTGCCGCGCTAGCGAAACAGCTTCGGAAAGGGGCAAATCTTAGATTGAAGCATCGGCGAGAGGAGCTAGGGGAAAAAGGTCTTGAAAGACTTGCAAAACAACTGCAACTTGCACAGGAGGAGAACGAGAAGAAGATCCCAGACAATTTATTGTCAACATTTCCCGCTCCTGATCCGGCCAAGGTCAATTTTATAAGTTCAGTTACTGCGAAGGCAGGACTAGCCTTGAATGGCTCAGAGTGAGTGGCCTAATGTAGATTCAGTTTCTCATCATGAAAACTGACTTCATAGTCCCAAATCTGAAATTCAGGATATTCTAGACCAGGATTCGGCAAAAGGACTACCTCTCTACGTCCACTTCGAACACGTAAAATCTAACTTTGTTAGTATTAGTCTGCTCCTCTCTTCAGCTGTTATTCCGCAGGATCTCCTTCCCTACCTCTTCATCCTACTCGGCAACTTCTATTCAACACCAATTGTTTTGGATGACGGCACTACTCTCGACTATGAGGAGGTCGTTAAGCAGTTGAAGAAGGATACTATTGCGAACAACTACTACATTGGGTTTGACGGAGAATTTGAAGAGATGATTTCGTTTGAGTTACAAGCTGTTCCTGAAAACTACGGGAAGGCAGTCGAATGGTTCAAGCGCTTGATCTGGAACAGCAAGTTCGATCCTCAGAGACTGCAAATCGTGATCGAGAAAGCACTTATGGGACTCTCGGAGTCAAAGCGAAGTGGCTCATATATTGTCAGCTCAGCCACTAAGCGATTACTATTAACCAGTCGCTCGGCCCGACGATCGCTTGACGAGCTTGAGATGGAGAGTTTGCTTCTGCAGCTAAGTAAAGATGTTAAGGTGGACCCTAAGCCATTGATTGCAAACCTGGAACAATTACGTAGCCTTTTGTTCACACCAGAGAATTTCCGAGTGATTATCTCTGCAGATGTGAAGCAAATGGCTAAGCCTGTCTCCAGCTGGAACGCATTTTCATCTCGTACTCCCATTAATCCAACTGCCAAGTCGCTAGTGGCCGTTTCCAGGTCCTACGTCAATCGCAATGAAGAAGGGGCACATTTAGGTGGCAAGGTTTACCTTCTGCCTGTACCATCCACTGAGTCGTCTTACGCGACATTATTGGCAAATGGTCCCACTGATTTCAAGCATCCTGATATCCCAGCTCTCGCTGTTGCTGCAACTTACCTGGAGGCAGTGGAGGGGCCTTTTTGGCGTGGAATAAGAGGTAACGGTCTCGCATACGGTGCAAGTGTACTACGATTCATTGAAGGTGGAAATACTGGATTCAGAATATACCGTGCGGCAGACGCTCCAATTGCAATCCAAAAGGCCAAGGAAATCGTGGAGTCGTACACATCTGGTGCGGCAGATTTTGAACCACTGCTCATAGACAGTGCGATCAGTATCATTGTGTCGGCAATAGCGGAGGCAGACAACAATTACTATGCCGCTGCGTCCCGCAAGTTCTTGCAAGAGGTGTTGAAGGGACTCGGTGAAAATGCGAATCAAGCGTTTTTGTCAAGTGTGCGGAAGGTGACGGCCGATGGTATGAGGCATGCATTGAAAGAGTTCTTGGTGCCGATTTTCAAAGTTGAGACGGGGCATGTGTTTATTGCATGTAACCCTGTCAAGGTCGCAGGTATGAAAGAAGTGTTTGAGAAAGATGGCTATGAAGTCATTGTTGATCCTTTCGATGCGCTGAAGAAATGCAACGGGGCGGTTGGAGTTGATGGGACTGAGCTTGACTTGGATGAGGAGTCGGGTAGTGATTACGATGAAGACAGCGACTATGATGACGACGAGGACGAAGATGAGGATAGTGAATACGAGGAGATGGAAGAATAGAATGCTATGTCATGCATATCCCCACAATAAAAATTTGAGTTCATCTTAACAATAATTGCTACATCGGTGACAACATTTCATACCACTCCTAAGGTTGTTAGGAAAATAAGCTCCCTTACGCCTCAAATATATGATAGGTAGAATGCCAAAATGCACGGATAGTTCAACTAATTTGCTTGATTGCCGAGGCGGCCGAATGACATCATTCGCACTGTCTGTTCACAGATGGCGTATATTACAAACTATAAGGATTTGTCACACAACTGATGATAAATTGATTGTTTCCGACTGGCTCCAGCCTTGAAATGAGTGGAATGCCAGCAAGCCTATATATCTCTCACACATATCCGAATTAATTACTCAACAGTGTAAGGCTCCCATCCCAATTCCTCGTAAGTCCAACCTATGACGATATCGTGACCCGTCGGAGTACCACCATTGATCTGGCAAAGTCGTCGATGCATTCCAGGTGCCTTGTAGAAGTCATTCAAGAAGGTGATATCTTCAGGAGCTAGCTCCGGATAAGTAATGTTCTGCATAATGCGATCAAGATTGGTACTCTTCGGGATGACTACGAGATCCCGGCTAACCTCCCAGGCCAAGACAACCTGAGCTGCTGTGCAGTTGTACTTCTCTGCTAGTTCCAGTATGTGCGCGTCCTTCAGGATTGCTGGGACATACTGACCGAGCGGCGAGTAGCAAGTGGTGAGGATGCCATGAGCGTTCATATACTTGACCAGATCATGCTGCGGTAACATCGGATGGACCTCGACCTGATTCGTAGCGGGCACAATTGTGGCCACCTTTAGCAATTCTTCCATTGTCTTTTCGGAGAAGTTGGAAACACCCAAGCCTCGGACCAGATCCGGATACTTTTTCTTTAGAGCTTCCATCGACAACCATGTTTCTGGCGGAGTGGGTGTCTTGGTGTGCTTGCCGTCAAGAGTAAGTGCTTGTGGCCAATGCATCAAATACAAATCAATGTATTCGCAATTAAGCCTCTTCATTGACTCAAGGAAGGCCTCCTCGACATGAGCGTGATGAGTTGAGTGCAGCTTAGTGACAAGAAAGATCTCTGATCTAGGTACTCCGGACATCCGGATGGCCTCCCCGACAATCTCCTCGACACCGTAGACGGCAGCTGTGTCAATGTGCCGGTATCCCTTCTGAAGGGCGTAGATGATTGTATCCCGCATTTCCTTCGAGGCTGTGGAGCCAACCTGACCTTGCCAGGTGCCGAGACCCACGGCAGGCATGTAAAAGCCGTTGTTAAGGAGATACTTCTTAGTGCAGATGCTCATTATTTATTGTGTGGGTAGGAATTGACTCTATATATTTGAATGTAGAAAGTGATTCAAGCATATTTTAAGAGTGGATTTGGGCAATTGGCCGTATTTAACCTGATTTTACTTAACGCCTAGCTCCGGACAGTAGTGGGGGGTTTACCATATCACCATCGGCTGCGCCATAGGGGCTTGAAGCCAAGGTCTATCGACCTATAAAAGTGTGGCTGGTGTGATGTCAGGGTCCATGGCGGCAAAAAGTGAGACCGGCATCATTGCTTAATCCAGTAGTGAATGCGCATTTTGGGGATTAGTCACGACCCGGCCCAAATACCGCAACAGGTGGTAACTAATAGCCAGTATGATAGCAGTTCTCGACGGAATAGACTCAGCCGTGGAGTGACCCCGAATGCGGATATCGGCCAAGCTCTATAGTCCAGATCTGCTTCCATTGGTAAAGGATCCCCAATGATTATCTCTTCATATTCTGCAGCTAAATATTACCCAATTTGGCCTATATAGATTAGTCAAATTATCCATTTTCGCGGAAGCACTTCTCACTTTCATTAAAATCACTTTTTCGTACGTGCTCAATTGCATAATGGACCCGCCACGACCGACGGCTCTCATACCTGCACAGATGGAATAGACGAAGAAGCCACTACTAAAGATAGACTCGACGACTCTCCGATTGAGAGTTCTGATAACTATCTACCTGATACTGATATATATTCGTCAGATTCTCCATCGCATACTACTTCCAACCAGACATGGTTTTATAGACCATCTACGAAACTACGTTCGATTAAAGACTTGCCCACTAACAAGTTTTAATATTACGATGAGAACTCTGCCAAGCCACCATCCGTAGCAGGTTCGTTTTTCACTCTGTTCAGTACCGCCTATCTCTCAACAAACCCTCTCTGAATTCATAAAATTTATACTAGGCTTGGCTGAGGGAGCATCGTACATAATCTGCAATAATTTATGAAAATAATTTATGAAATTCGCGTCCAAGTATGGCATGTTTGCGGCATGCTCATATCAACTGAACCGTACGTAAATGCTTGAATATATCAGATAATATACAAGTA
The DNA here is from genome assembly GCA_003705905.2 of Lipomyces sp. NRRL Y-11553. Classification (NCBI taxonomy): domain Eukaryota; kingdom Fungi; phylum Ascomycota; class Lipomycetes; order Lipomycetales; family Lipomycetaceae; genus Lipomyces; species Lipomyces sp. NRRL Y-11553. The sequence goes on along the minus strand of PPJW02000009.1, from coordinate 157,248 downwards.
GCCCTGCTTTTTTTTCATTACGAATTCAAAATTATGAAGTTTCCCACCATCTACTACAACCTAGAGAGCAGGGTAAACACAATTAGACCTCTTCCGTTCAACTTCAATTATCGTGACTGGCTTTGAATATATTCGGCCAGGGCATCGATTGTAATCACCCCTATACCGTGTTCCTTTCCAAATTCAAGACAATCGTCCCTTCGGGCCATTAAACCATCCTCATCTTTCACAATTTCGCAAATAACTCCCACTGGTGCTAATCCAGTCAATTTGCATAGATCTAAGAAGTTGCATTAGTAGAATGTTCCTTTATCATTCAATGTACAGAAGCACGTACCTACGGCAGCCTCGGTATGACCTCGCCTCCTCAGCACACCTCCATCAACAGCTCGTAGTGGCACAACATGACCGGGTCTCATGAAGTCATCAGCAGTAGCCGCGGAGTCAGCTAGTTTCTTGCAAGTTAATGCTCGATCATGTGCCGAAATTCCCGTCGTAGTCCCTTCTCGGAAATCTACGGTGATGGTGTAAGCAGTTCCGTGTCGGTCATTATTCTTTGCAACCATAAGTGGCAGGTCAAGCTCGTCCGCACGTGCATTGGTTAATGGAGTACAAACGTAGCCGCTGGAATGGCGAACAAGAAAGGCCATATTCTCGGTTGTGGCATGCTCCGCTGCCAGTATTAGGTCGCCTTCGTTCTCTCTAGATTCATCGTCGAGTACAATTAAAAATTGTCCATTTTCTACAGTATTAGTACTGTCCAAGGGATAGACCAAAAGATGACTATAAGACTTACTGAAAGCTGCCAGAGCTTCATGTATCGGGGTGAACATGTCGGTAGATGTAATTAGTGCTTCAAAAAAGCCGTGAGAGTAAGGAGTAACTCGAGATGAACGGTCGTGAAACTCTCGCTTCTAAAGGTTCTATATATATATATATATGTGTTTCTTTCTCGGAGGGCCTCGGTAGGCCGGCAGATCAAGGTGCTTACTGAGGATCAGGTAATAAAAGGTTATTACATTGATCTGGAGATTTTCCAGCTCGAAAGTGGGCCTCGGGAGTCAGAGTTAAGTAAGCACCTAATTGGTATTTAAGCTCGGAGCTTACGACTTTTCCGTATAAGCTGGAACTTTGATGGCCTGCCTACTCTCCAACTGACGTAGCGTCGCGTCATCGTAAATACAGACTTTACATCTTTCATACTGTAGACAACCTTGCAGGGTTGTGAGATTATTTGAAACAAGTAGCCGCCATGAATCGTATATTCGGTGCTAAGAAGACGGTACCAAAGCCGACGCTGGACGATGCTATGTCGAATGTAGGTCCTTGAGGTTGATAGCAAGTCGACGACACTGAATGAGTTACTGATAATCTAAACAGTTGGACACACGGATATCCTCACTGGACGTGAAACTATCAAAGATAAATTCAGAACTGTCGGTCTACCAACAAAAGCTCTCGCGGATGAATGAAGGTCCTGGCAAACAAGCTCTAAAACAAAAGGCTCTCAAGCTCCTAAGACAGCGAAAAATAATTGAAGCTCAAAAGGACTCATTACATACTCAAAGCTGGAATATGGAGCAAGCGTCGATGACTACGACAAATCTAAGAAACGTGATGACTACAGTTGATGCAATGAAGGAGGCCAATAAAGAACTGAAGAAACAGTACGGTAAAATCAACGTCGATAAGATCGAATCCATACAAGATGAGATGGAAGACTTATTGGACATGTCTTCTGAGCTCCAGGAAACTATGGCTCGCTCTTATGCCTTGCCAGACGATGTGTCAGAGACGGAGCTGGACGCCGAATTAGAGGCGCTAGGTGATGAGATGGCTTATGATGTTGAAGCAGAGGGAGTCCCCAGCTACATGATGGAAGATGGTGGTGGTTTGCCACAATTCGTGGACGAACCTGTTCAGGAGGACAAGGAGGAAATTAAAGAAGCCGCTTAAGCCGGTGATGTGCAGGTTACTTTGTATTATGTTCAGTGCGGATGTCATTTATCCATAAACTTCTATCATATTAGTATTACTGCAGACGTCTTGCGGCGAGGAAATAATTTCCGATATCCCGTGGACCTGCGAACTTCCACCCCACAAATGGTAAATATATGCAGCCTGCACTTCTAACAATATCCCAATGCTCTCCTGACCCCGGTACATTTGTCTTATGCTCCGCAAACCACTCTCGCAACTCTTTTTCGTTGATATATTTCGACCACGCGTGGGTCCCTTCAGGTACAATGTTCAAAATTTTTTCACCCATAAGTATAGTCGTCAGGTATGCGACAGCCGTGCGATTGACAGTCGATACAAAAATCCAACCGCCTGGTCTCACGCGTTCCGTCGCTGCCTGCAGCATCGAAGATGGATTCGGCACATGTTCAAGTACTTCAAATAAAGTGATCGCGTCGTATCTCTCTTCAACTTGTCGCTCACTAGCTGCCTCGGCAATTGGCAAGTCTAACAGCGAACAAAGCTTATATTGTAGTTTTCCACCGGACACCAACGCCGGATCTTGTTTCTTGTGCTGCAGCGCAACAGCAAGCACCTCATCTGACATATCAATTCCAGTGACTGAAGCTACACGGGGATTTCGAGCTAGCGATTCGGTAAGAATGCCTCCGCCGCACCCAACGTCGAGCATTTTGAGGCCAGACTCTCGTGAAAGGGACCGTATGCCGTATCTGTCAATGGTGTCGAAAATGAATGATATCCGCAACGGATTCATCTTGTGTAGTAATCTCGACGGTCCATTTGCATCCCACCATGTCGAAGCAAGTGCGTTGAAATGTAAGAGCTCGTCAGCTGAGAAGGTTGCATTTGAGTGTGCTCGTGTCTGCTGCCGGTATATATTATTGATATGCGCGAAACTAAACTTGCCAGTATCAAATCCTTGTTTTTTGCTCGCTGTTAGATGAAATTCTCTCAGCAGCGGAAGCTTCACTATTATTCGCGGATTCTGCATATTGAATTACCGAAATTCGGTGAAATCGTGGTTGGATCCGAGTGCTGCTTGACGAACTTATTGGTTTTTGACATATGCCGACATGGGTCTGGCCCAGTATTTTCACACAACCAAAATGATTGCACAACCTCGAAATAAATGGAAAATTAAATTTTTAGAGCCAGCTACACTAGGAAAGTTCTGCTCTCTTCGTCGTTTTGCTTACCAAGGAAACTTTTGTCAGGTATGTATAGGATAGAAGTGGCCATTTAATTATAACTTAGTGGTGCTTAATCGTGAGTCCCATGCATATTTGACAAGCATCATACAATACTAAAATACAATAAAAGTATTATAGAATAGTGGATTAGTACATATTCCTAAACCACTCCCTTTCACGTACCTCATCCCATAAGCATGTTGACTGCCCATGAAACAGACAAGGTACGAAGATCTGTATACATCTGTCCAGTTCCGACAAACAAGACCGGGATACCAGTGGAATATGTCATGTTAACCATGCTTCCAATCATATCACCAACTGTATCACATTTGCTAATTAGGAAAAAGTCAAGGTTACGACTTGGGCCAAAAGCAGCATTAAAATTCCGCGCCTGCTGGACCGAATCTGTGCCTACCAGCGCTTCGCCGACCATCACAATCTTGTCCGGATTAGCGTATTTTGCAAATTTTTCAAGCGACGACATAAGCCGAGTATCATTGTGGCGACGACCAGCGGTGTCGATGAGGACGACATCGAAGCCGCGCTCACGACCGTAAGTGATGGCATCTCGAGCAATATTCGCTGCGTCCTTACCATAGCCCTTCTCGAAGAGCTCAATCTCGCCTCCTTCACGTTCGGTAAGCTTTTTCAGATTCTGCGCATGCACACGTAGCTGTTCGACTGCTCCTGACCTGAAGGTATCACAGGCAGCGATTAAGAGCTTCAAGTTGTTTTGCAACAACCAAAATGCAATCTTTGACAAATTTGTTGACTTTCCAACGCCATTAACCCCAACTACTGATATGACATATGGTCGCGGAGGATTTGCTAACTTTAGCCGCTGGATCTCGTGCAACAAGTCGACAGATGTAGATGGAGTCAAAATCTTTCGTAGAGCATCCTCCATTGCAGCCCGCACTGTTTTCTCAATCGGCGTCCAGCTGCCAGTCTTCCGACCCACCAAACTTTTACTGACCACATCGCACAAATGCTGAGCTACTTCTGGAGCCACGTTTTTCTTCATTAAGTGGTCTTTCATTCCAGCTAGAGCTTTATCCAAGTCCTCCTCACTCAAAACTTTGTTTCCAAGAATGTTGCGGAAAAATCCAAAACCGGAGGCAAGCGCTGCAGTCGCTCCGCTCATACTCTCTGGTGTCTTTGAAGAGTCTGTAGTGGCAAGAATTGAGTTAATTTCAGACGAAAGATCTTTCAGAATGAAGTCTCCCGATTTTGTTTTAGACCCCCAGCTTTCCACATTCTCATCATCCAATAGCGGATTGTCGCTATCTTTGCCCATCGCAGTAACATCGCCATTGGCATCGCCGGCTGAAAAATCAAGCGGACCTTCTTCGTCGGAAATGTCTCGCGCGGATCCATCAGTATCCCACTTCCTTAGCTTCTTCCCAGATTTCTTCGCGGGCACTTCGTCACTACTTGAACCAAACGGCGACTCCCGTCCAACTCTGGTCTTAATGCCACCTCGACCACCGCGTCGGCCACCGCGCTTGCTCAAATTTGGCGTCTTCACGGCCGCCTTTTCGATTTTGACACCATCACCGGTAGTTTCTGAGTTTGCTGCCAGCAGTGGACCTTCCGGCGCATCGTCGGACTCTTTGTTACTCGTGAATTTCTCCCGAAAATCTTCACTGGAGGGCACCGCCTCTTCAGCTGCCTTGCGGCCTGCAGCAAGACTCTCCAACTCGGCATATCGCACAGCAAAGTAATCGTCAAACTTGCACACGGGCAGCTTTTCGGGGTCTTTATTCTTCAACTCCTCGCCGTACAGAGTTGTGAACAATTTTTTGACGCTGGAAAGGAGCTCATCTATGAACGAGATCTGAAGAAGAGACTGATACACCGCCTTGTGGTTGTTAACTTAATTGCCGAGTATTGCAACAAATCGCAATAATAAACTTACAACAATAATGATACCAAAATCATTCGCAGTCGTCCATTTCACAGTATACCGGTCCTTTGTAAGCGAAATCCGTTCGCCCGCACTTCTGCGATCCTCGATGAAGATATCGGTTACCAACGAGTCGACTGTGGCAGGGGGAACAGGCTCATTACACTTCTGCCATAACACGATTCCACCCGTAGTAAACACTGTAAAATAATCAATCATTGTTAAAATCGTCCTGCAAGCTCTGAAGAATCCGATATATCGAAAATGTTGATCGAATTTTTCTTAAGTTACGTGTGTTCAACGGGCATGAAGTACAAAACCCTTAGTCTGCGTCCTCACTGGACGTTACTCACCTAATGCAGTCGATTAGGCTCTCATTCGGACCCACACAAAATTCTGGGCCATCTTAGTTTACGAAGGTGCTGAATTTCGTTTGTGCAGGCGATAGATAGCTTTGGTTGTTCTATTTATTGGCGGGAGCATCGAGGGATATATAGATACAGGCATTATTTGCATCTTGGCTAAATTACTACATTCTATAATGGCGCTACCCAAGCGAATCATTAAGGTTAGTAGTCGCCGTGATAATATCCTGAACTTTTGTCGCGTCTGTGATCATATGCTAGAAGAATCAATTTGCTAATAACGGTAGGAAACGGAACGTTTAGTTAGCGATCCTGTTCCCGGAATTACTGCAGTGCCTCACGAGGACAACTTGCGATACTTTGACGTCACTGTTGATGGTCCATCACAATCTCCGTATGAAGGTGTGTAATACCCGCAGTTTAGTAGCATGATCTGAACCCATTTACTGAGTTGGTGTTTTTTTAGGTGGTGTCTTTAAGCTCGAGCTATTCCTTCCTGAAGAGTACCCGATGGTTGCTCCTAAGGTCCGGTTTTTGACCAAGATCTATCACCCAAATATTGATAAGCTAGGACGTATCTGCCTGGATGTCTTGAAGAGTACGTATTTTTCTGCCGCATCCTGCCTTATAAAATTATGTGGCGGCGCTGACTAGATAATCAATATAGCAAATTGGTCACCAGCATTACAGATCCGTACAATCTTGTTGTCTGTACAGGCTTTGTTAGGAGCTCCTAATCCTGTGCGTAATTCTAGCTGCATATTGTGCGAATTGCTAACGTTGAGATCACTGTATAGGATGATCCTCTGGCCAATGACGTCGCGCAGCGGTGGAAGGAAGATGAAAGAGCCGCCATTAGTACTGGTAAGTTGTTGTGTCCAAAAGAGTGTAAGTGGAGTTGCTGACTGGACATAGCACGAGAATGGACCAAGACTTACGCGCAAGAAGATGCTGCATAAATATGAAGATTTATTACGTATAAATGCCAAATTTTATTTGTAGAGAAAGAAGTGCTTGCAGATCATATGAGTAGACAGGACAATGCCAGTCGCACTCGGTCAGAGTTGGCACCGTGATGGAATGTTGAAAGACAATGTCATGCTAAGTATGGGATCCACTTTAGTGTACAGTTATCACTGTGCTATTAGCATCTATATGGTACGAGAATCGTGTTAATATGCAGTGAAGTCAGTTAGTTTGAAACTGTTTTGTTATGGTAGTATATATAACTCGGAGAAGTGGGCGCTATCGTTGTTCCGTTATGTACTTAATCGACGTTTAGTTGAACTGGTTCGACAATACGAATAATATCTGGTCGCATCGGTCTCTCCTCTTTGAGTCCAAAATGTACCACTGACATCTTGCATGAACGTGTATTATATACAATCGTGCACTATCCATTTAAGCATTTAATCAATTTTTCTCACGTTTGATTTAGCGTACATGATAGAGATACATGTTTTTATTTTACCAAAGAGCAACGCCGGCCGAAACGTAAGAAAACGACTTTTCTTCTCTTTTAAATGCGATAAGTTAAAATTCGCCGATTAAGTAGTGAGCTCCATGATACTGCAATTCTTGTTAGCAAATTCACGTATCCTTCGAACCCTTTGAGAGTGACAAAATGCCAGAATGTGGTACGCACCTGCTCACAATATCGAAGTTGTTTTGTCGTAAGGCTTTGATCGCCTTTGCCCGTGACACACCAGCCTGGGTCATAACAAGCTCTATGTCCTTTTGCTCCATGCCAGAGTCATCCACGTCGGCTTCCTCCTCTTCCTCAGCCGGAGCCTCTGCTTCCTTCTCTTTTCCCTTTCCTTTGTCTTCAGGGGCGGCCTCGACAGCGGCAGCTTGGGACGCGGCCTCAGCAGCCTGCAATTGCTGGGCAATATTCGCTTGAGCGGAGGCGCTCAAGTCCTCGATCTTGGCCTCGCCGAAAACGATGTAGACACCTGATGAGGCGGATCTGTAGACATCTGGGTTCGAGACAACGAACAGTATGTTCTTAGAACGGCGAAGAGTAACACGGGTGATTCCAGGCACCTGCTTCAGGCCCAACTTAATGACGGCCTTGCGCGCCTTCTTCTCGTTGCGGGAATAGACGGCGACAGAAGCACCAGGGGGAATCGTGCCGTCCTCGGCAGTCGGAGCCTCGTCGCCTGACGAAGACGATACATCGTCCTCCAGGGTTGCATCGTGAGAGTGAACGTGCTCCTCCGGTAAGTCAGTTATTTCTTCAATCTTTGCGGACATTGTTTAATTGATACTGGTTTGACTGAATCGTTAAATCTTGAACTTCTAGCCGTGCAAGATGGCGATTGTGAGACTCGAGTCCGTTGTAGGGTTTAAGCTGGCTGACTGATATTACTAGTTGTTCAAGCGAATAGGGTAAGCAAGCAGTCACGGGCTTTGCTCGCCATTCTCGGACAGAATTACACAACTATTGTACAGCCAGCGCGATTATTCCGTATGCGTTCAGGCTAGTGGCTCTTGAGCACCAGCGATATGTTCCCCTAAAATGGCCTGGGTAAGGGTGCACAAGGCTCGGAAAGCTCAATTCCGTGCTGGCTACCAAGAAGACAATGGTAAGTGCGAATGCGACAAGCCCATTTAACCAATAGCAAGAGGTATAGAAATACATGAAAACTAAGTGAAAAAATAACCGTATCCATACAACAACAATACGCACGAACGCCGGTGTCCAAAGCAAAACATAAGAGGAGATATAGGCCAAAATATACAAAGCAACCATTTCAGCCGAGGTACCGCTATCTGTGTACTATAAAAATAACAATGCCAAAATCTGCGCGATGAAAAGAAATAGCATTTTAAATATATGCCACTGTATCAATCAATGCCTGGTGACCTATTTATTTATAGGGTGAAAAAAGCGGTTCCGCTGCCAATAGTAGCTGAAGATGGCCCTTTAGGAGGGAGTTCGTTCGATGGAGATGTGGCTGGTGAGCTAAAATTGACATCAATATTCTCACATGATACATCTGTATGATGTTAGTCTCTGCGAATGAACCCTGGAGCGCTATAGAAATAAAACATACCAGACAGCTGTGCTAATGCCGTCATGTATCGGCGAACAAATGCGTCAGTGCGGTGTAGGTCGATTTCGAGTTTCTTTTTCCTTTCTTCAAATTTGTGAATTTCTGTGAAATATCAGTATCGCCATTTCAATAAGCTTCCAGGATGACAGATCCGGTACTGACCAGTCGGGTCATTCCGTATGCTCTCGGCCAGATTCTGGAACTCCACATTCTCTTTAACTATCGACCGACGTATCTCTGAAGATCTCCGCATAGACTTGCGCAATGTGGCAACCAGATACTTCATCTGCTCGGCATCAGGAAGGGCAGAGAGGTCGAAACCGGACATGGTTCGCGTGAGCTTGTGAGACGAATGATGATGCGACCTGGCGGGGACGACTGTGTCGCCCGTGATATCGAGCTGACTGCCGCTTGGAAAGGCCTCACTCATTGTTAAGAGTGCACAGAACGATATGCTGGATACAAAGGACACTGATGGAATCAAATAATGGCACAGCTAATTGGAACTGCTTGGTGAAGCTCCGCTTAAGATGTTGGCGATGGCGATGCACTTAAACGCGTGGCCGCTCGCTCGTCCCATTGCTGCATCCGCATGGGCCACTTCATTCACCCCACGACGATACCCTAACCCAATCGCTATTTTCTTTAAGGCGATTTCGTAAATGAACCAATATATAAGTTAGGCATACACAAGTATGCAATCTGACTCTTTCTGTTCGATCTGATTACAGAACATGAAGAGATCTAATAAATGGCTGGCAGTAAAGACTGTCGCCATGCTAATGCGGTCGAAGTAGCAACGAAGGCAACCTTTGTTAGTGCGAGCGAGTATATGTATCGCTCAGCATCTAGACACGCAAGGATTTTTCTTGGTATGCACAAAAATGTATGCTGCTGCGGTGCCAGAGTGTCGGGACTACAGTATATGAAAGCTCTGATTTTGACACGCGCACACGTAGTATGAGGGACTAAAATAGGACATTACTAGACTCTGTTACCTTTTTGTTTCACATGATCCAACACGACCACTAGCTGCACTCGTTATTTCACTTGTAGGCCTTACACATATGTGAACTCCGTGAGACTACCACCGACAAAGATCCGAATAATAGTTACAAATCATTTACAATACGTATGAAAAAAACAAAATACAAAAACCCATGCGACGTATGACGAATGCGACCGATCACAAATGAAAGTAAAACCATGAATTGTGCCGACCAGACCTTAGATCTCGTCTAAATAGTATGGCTTATCAGAAATCTTTTCTCTTATATTTCAAGGCAAATTCGGTACATACCAATATCGAATTCGAAGTTGCATTCCTCGTCACCCTCGTGACCATATGTATCGGTCTCATTAATCTTAGCCGTCTCCGGCTGTGGCCAATCTCGTCAGATTACATCAAATTCACAATATCGCGCTAATTAAATGACATACCAGCTCGCCGTAGTTCTTCAAACTTCGCGCTTCATCGGCATTGTACTTCAGGATAACGTCTCCCTGGTTATCCTGGAACTCTCTGAGTGACAACAGGATAATATCACCCTGATTGATCCAGACCTAAACCACTAAATTAACAATATGGCCCGTACAAAACAAGAGAGGTGCGTACTTTCTTACGCAGCTTCCCTCGAATGTGAGCAAGCCGCTTCTCACCGTCGAAGCATAACGCCTCCAGACGACCGTTTCCAAGCATTTTCACGACCTGGGCGTATTCTGTTTTGTTGCAGCATTCCTGATTAGCTTTCTACTTCTGCTAGTATAAAATATTCGCATTCACGGCATTTCCACTTTCACTCGCCACCGCGGTGATCAGCCGACAGTGTATTGATAGAGATTATATAGTTACCTTGTCCATCCTCTTTGAAAACAAGTTCTCGCTTCTCGTCGTCATTCTCATTTTTTCCTCTCCGACGATTCTAATATATTCTGATTAGTTTATTACTCTTGTTGACCAGAATAGTGTGGCATCGGGAAACTTGAGAGCCAAGGTCGTGTGCTGCATAGTAGCTACTATAAATCAGACTTACTTTGCCACCCTACATCACAAATGTTAGCAATTATTTCTGAAGTCACAGGCGACAAAATTGTCCACTTCTTGACGGAATCAATACGCACTTTTCCTTTATTCTTGGGCATGATTACGAACTCTTCCGACGGCTTTAGTTAAACTAATCTGTCGTTTTGATATGACTGAAAGTCACTCCCTATGCAGAATCCCAGTTGTCAAATTCACAACCTTCTCTGCAATGATTTTGAATAATCTGACGAGCGAGTATAAAGATTGGTGTCAAATGTGAGGTTCTTGACGAGGCGAAACGCATTGCCGATTTCCAAAAAAATTGCACGGATTCGCCGTCACGGGATGAAGTGTACGCCAGCCTAGCGCGTGGACAGATAGTGACGCGGACATTTCAGCATGATCTTGTGGACAGCGCGATACTCATCTGTCACAAACAACAACTCTTGACCACGACTCTTCTTGTTAGATATTTGCAACCTCAGGCATAGAATAGAGACACAAAAATGTTCCACCAGTCACATCGGCCTCCATCATCGCCACCGCTTCATCATCCCATCCCGCAGCATCCCATTCCGCCCATGCGATCACCCCCTCCAGTGCAGCACGCGGTGAATACCAATCCATACATACCACGGACAGGAGCTTCTGGATATGGCGAAGGAGGTGCAGAACAGGGTCGATACGGAAACCTGTTCAATGACGCCACTGCACAGGTTGGCCTCCAAGTCGGCCGAAACGCTATGCTTGCGGGGCAAGAATACGTCGAACAGAATTTCGGGAAATACTTCTCGATGTCTATGCCTACATTAAAAAGTTACTTTAATGTTTCCAATAGCTATGTTTTACGGAAGTTGTTTTTGGTACTCTTTCCTTGGAGGCATAAGGTACGTCGACGAATTCAGAAGGTTTGCAAAATACTGACGTCGGTAGCCGTGGGCCAGACAAATGAAACGATCAGAGGTTTCGGGAACTGTTGAAGGATTCAAGGACCCCAGGGATGATATCAATGCGCCGGATATGTATATTCCAGGTTAGTCATGTCGTAACTTCTCTTGAGCGTGATCGCTGACTCGAATTGGCTTAAGTTATGGCGTTTACCACATACATCCTATTATCGTCCATTCTAGCCGGTATCCATGGTGTTTATCATCCTGAAATCCTTGGTTATATCGCGTCAATGGCATTTGCTATAGTAATTTTTGAAATTCTCGGCTTGAAACTGGGATGCTACCTTCTCAGCATTTCAAACGATTCCCAGTTAATGGACTTGGTCGCATATAGCGGTTACAAATTTATTGGGTAAATTGCCTATTAAGTTTATTACAATGATAGCAGTGCTAAGGAATGGTAGTGTTATTCTAACTATGATTGCCGGCACTTTTATTCCGGGCCTCCTAATAAAGTATATCGTATTTCTGTACACATTCGCAGCGAACGCCTTCTTTTTGGTATGTGCAAATTTGGCAGCGGTTTACTATCGTTACTGTCGAAAGAGTGCTAATTGATACGTTATAGCTGCGTTCCTTGAGGTACGTTGTCCTACCCGAGTCAACCGTTAATGCGGCAACATCGATGACCACGACTCAGCGCCAACGACAAAGGCGAATTCAGTTCCTGTTTGCCTATAGCTTTATGTGCCAGTTTGTATTGATGTGGCTGCTTGTCAAGAGTTAATTGATTTGAGGCAATGAGATGGTTAGAGTTGAGTGCCCGTTCTCTGTGTTTTATGTCAGACTCTATAGACCATGTGATTTCACCAACGATGAAAAGATGAAACTAGTTTATCACCTGTGCTTGTATAATAAATTGTATGAATCTCCTAATTCGCGAATGTACTCTACATTAGATTCGCAATGCATTTCTATCGATGCTGAGGCCGGTACCGACCGACTCGCCAGTACGAAAGAGTGCTGTCTTGTGTCCTGTAGGAATGGCCGCAGGTTGAGCGGCGTTTGGAATGCCTTTCCGCATTGCTAACAGTCCACGGTTAGCCGACAAAATTCGAATGCGTCTAGTCCACACTAAAATTGACAAATTCGTAGTCATAGCTTGTAACCAGGCGCGAAATGCATTTGAAACTGTAGTAACGATTGCTGGCGTCGACGGAGGTATTCCTGCAGTCAAGAGTAGGACACCCATGCGTGTTCGCTTATATAGCGATCGTCACTCCACATCACACCATCTTACCAACATTTTCTCAATACGCGCTTTGCATCAGTAGAAAGTTCCATTTCCCCGAGCAATGGCATACCCAACGCCTCTCTGCGCTGTCCCACGTCAACTCAGTCCCACCGTCTCGATCCTTTCGACCCCCTTCAAGCGAGCGGGTCTATTTCAAATCGGTGCGCGTTCGACATTCGTATCTCTACCTGCATCGAACTCTGTCGTCGTAATCGCCCCGGTTCCGTACGGAGACGAATCAGCTGCAATTATTGGTACTCGTGATGTCAGGTTCCTTATCGCGCCAGATTTTGAACATCATATGGCATTGAAATCCTGGAAGGAGAAGTACCCGTCCGCTAAAATCATTGGTGTCGAAGGACTGAGGAAACGCAAAGCTCCACAAGGAGTACATGTTGATTACGAAATCAGCCTTGCTAATAAAGTCATATCACCAAGCGAAGAAGGAATCGACGACCCCGAAGTCAACGAAGTATTCAAGTTCGTGTATTTTCCCAGTCACCAAAATAAGGAGCTCATCACGTACCATATCCCGACTAAAACTCTTATCGAGGCCGATTTGATGTTCAATCTTCCGGCTTTGGAGCAATACTCAAAGTCTCCCACAAATCCGCTTTCCGGTTTCACTAGACTTTTCAACGTTTTGCACCCGGACTCGGGTTGGCACAGGTGGTTGGTCAAGAGTGTGCTGAGTGATAAGGCGGCAACGAAGATGGGTCTTAACGCGATTCAATCCCTAGATTACGAGACCATCATTCCATGCCACGGTGAAGTGATCACTTCGGATGGCAAAGGCAAATTTGATGCTCTGTTTTCAGGCCTTATGTGATCTCCGTGATTGAGCAACGGAACTCTTAAATTATTACAGTTGTCATTCGTTTCGGCGGTGTCGTGTTTGTTTGAAATACAAAGTAATATATATAATTGAATCAAATAATACATTGTAGAATTCATCCACACTGAGAGGAGAGGAATCAGCTGGTTCGTGATTGAATAGCTAGTTGCATATTACAATTTCGTTCTAGGGAGGGGAACTGGAATCGTAGTGCCGATCACTTATTCACTTTTAGCTGATTTCACAATATTATTTGTACGTAAATACATTGAGCTAGAAGCAACTTTCGTGGTTAGCATAGGTGTTTCTAAATATCGAATCTAAGCACAGCCTCTAGACTAAATTTAAGGTTTTAGGCTGCGGTGCCCACATTGATTTTATTGTTCTATGTGACCTTGGAAAAAGTAGCAAAAATCTTCCTCGAAAAAGACGTGCTCATTGCAATTGTCCTATTACCAGTTATTTAGATCATGGATTGATGGCAGTTTAGCAAAAATTAATTAAGTCGACCAAGCCTGGTCTAACAGACTTACGGGTTTAAAGCTAAACCCATAATGAGATAACAGCCAAAACAATGCAATTATATTTTGTCTCCGACTGCAGAACTTTGTTTATCAGCGACGCGGTTGGTGCGTAAAGAGCATATACGTCACAAATCATAGCCTGATCGGCCAGTCGGCCCGCCGGAGAAGGTCATCCGGTCGGCCAGTCGGCACTCAAAGTCCCCGACTCCCCGTCGCCTGACGCCGCGTCCACCTCCACCAATGGCCCATGTTCAAGATTATATATATGGTAGGCAAGTCTTTTCCACAGACATGTTAGATTGTCGTTCTACACTGGCATCCCATAAATCAGGTCTAATTGGTTATCTTCTTATTATTGGAACCAGAATACTCGATGTCGCAGTCTACAGCTGAAATACTGGCTTCGCGGCCCGCCCTTTTTGGCGACTATCCGGTTACTAAGGACGACATCGCTGGTTGTGTTGTCTGCATTGTCTGCTTTGCCGTCCTTGCGGTTATTAATATGACTATTCTACGACGAAATTTGGCCCGCGGGCACAAGTTTATCCCATCCGGTGCCATGTTCGGTCTTTGCATGGCCAGAATCGTCACGTTTTCTATGCGGTTGGCATCCGCAATTCATCCGACCAATCTTAATGTCTCAATCGCTGCCAGCATTTTCATCGCAGCAGGCGTGGTCATCCTTTTCGTCTTGAATGTTCTGTTCTCTCAGCGCCTATTTACCGCTCAGCATCCTTCGCGGGCATATGTCGGCTCCGCGTTTTACAACATCATGAAGCTGTTCTATATCAGCATTATCGCCTTCCTAATTGTGCTCGTCGTGACATCCGGTGTGTACTATCATACTAATGCGACAGTTATGCAAGGAATTGCGCAATTTCGCAAAGTTGCTATGGTATACTTCACCGTTACAGCGTTTATGCCCACCCTGATTGTCGCCGCCGCGTACGCGATTCCTCGATCTGAGCAAGACAGGACCTGGCCGGTCCACTACGCGCATTGGATAGATAGTTACTCGGGACTGTATTTCCCGGATCCTCGGAAATTGCCTTCAGCCGTTGAATTTTATGCAGAAATACCCGAAGGAGAGACCAGGATTCCGGTGCAAGTTATTCCACCACCAGACAGAGGGACGCGAAAGGTTTCAATTTTTCTTGTCCTCTTCGCGTCCGTTATTCTCACGTTTGGCACTGCTGTGCGTACTGCGGCCACTTTTGGGCACGCAGCCGAGATTCAGAAGCCGTGGTACGATTACCGGGTGACGATGTACATGTGCATCGCTCTCGTGGAACTAATGGTTGAGATTTCGTGGATTATCGGCAGAGTTGATTTGCGATTCTATATTCCCAATAACGACAAGTCTTGGAAAAAGTTGGCGACAGCACAAGGCACTGAAAAGTTGCCACATATGGACGTCGACGAAGAAGCTGAGGTGGACACACCTAGGCAACTCTCAGGTGAACGGAAGAGCTTTTAGGATTAATGGGCACGGTTGTATATTTTTAGATCTGTTGAGGCATGATAGAAGCATACATATAGATTTGGTCGTGCATGTATATTTTTGGATTCTTTGGGCATAATTCAAATATTACGACTGGGCTACCTCCACTAAACAATTGGGCCTAAATAAGCTGTGTTCCTCTCTGAAGTACGCGATATTGTGTCTCAGGTTTTGCTATCATTGTAATAACAATAACTATGGGTTGCAACAAGCACGACCTCGTCCACGGGATCGATTTAGGGCACTGCCCTGGCCCTCGATTGTGTCAAGGTCAAAAACGCGTCGCTCATGCATACAACACCTCTTTCTTGCTTGTTTATCGCTCTTTATAAGACCAATAGCAATGTGGTATACCGTTTCATTTAATATACACGCTGGGTTGAAAACATGATGAATATTCTAGCACCCAAAACCTAAAGATCCCCCGTATATGTACCAGAGTTCTAAGTTCGACAATGCACAAGCTATCTACTAACTAACCGGTCCTCGTCGTCATTCCTTTCTCCTCGCCTTCCACGGGTCGAACGCCTGGCCCAGTCTGGTATTCCTGACTCGGCATTGCCCGCCGTCGACGGGAATGAACTGGAAATAACATAGTCATCTTCGCCTGGCTCGTACGGACTGTGGTACGCATTCTGGTCCTGGAGGGAATAATTCGGCAGTCCTTCATAATTCGTCGGTCGATTTTCTGTCGTCGCGGGAGTTAAATTTCGGACCGCAGGCGTGATGAATGATTCCTGGACAAAGGTTCGCTGAGCGGCCGGCAGCGAGTCCATGCGACTCGGGGTCTGTCGCGCGGCAAAAGAATTTGGATGGATGTCTGACAGGGGCCTATACTCTGGTTCTTGATCAGACTTAGTCACTGCGGATGCGTCAGGCTTGTCGAACGGTTCGAAATTCGGATCTCTGGCGAATTTGACAATATCAAGCTGAGAATCATCAACGACTTCAAACGCACCATCAGCGATCGTCATTCGCGTGCTACTATAATCCTCACCAAAAGATATCCCGCGGTATATATCTGACAAGAATGGCTCGCCTGTTTGCTTGACCATCGGCACAATCAACCGCCTGTACAATGCCGGATTTCCAAACTCGACCCGCAAGTCGCTATCGGATGGCTTATTGTTACTTTGCCACGTTTGCAACTCATCATTCTGCACGTCCATCATGTCGTACTGCAGAGCTTTATCGAAAGATTGCGAACAAAATATCTTGAAAGCCACAATTGCTGGTAGAAGAGGTGCCATACCGACGGCGATCTGCCAGCCGCCTTGAGTCCAAGTTACAAGAAACATGACCAGGTTTCCCAACAAACAGGCAAAGAGCACGCGGTTGAACAAATAGGGCCAGAACAAGCCTCCACTCTCGACCTTTGTGACAAACACGTAGAGGAAGGAATAACGCTTCAAGAACGAATCGACAGTGAAGTAAAACGCCGTGACCAAAAGCACTAGAGGCTGAATAGTGGTGAAAGCGAGCGCGATAGTGACGTAAAATAATAGCCAATTATAGTACGCGGCATATTCAAACGCTGGAGGAGCGGTCCACCGTATCATTTGCCGGGGAGTGGGCGCAAGGAACCTTCGGGCAAAGGAACGGAATAGCAAGCTATACACTTGCATGAGATCCAGTACCGCACCAAAATTGACGCGAATAATGTACATGACCCAGAAGGACGATACGCCAATGATTGAGTTGGAGAGTTGCTTCCCGAGATCCAGGGTGATGAATATTTCCTTCGCAGATAATGACGTTCCGGACTTTGAGAGCTGAATCAGCTGCGTTACTGCAGACCACGCCACACCGAATATTGTGAAAATGAAAAGGTTATTGAAGACGAAAAAGATGTACAACTTGTGAAGAGTGTTTCGTTCTCTGTGCGTCTTGGTCATGGCACCTTGCCAGGCGGACATTCGACGCATGATTATGGGAAGTATAAGGAAAATCGCGGAAGTGACTGCGGGTGATATGAAACCTTGGATAAATTGGAACAAGCTTGGATGCCGGTTCATGTATGCGCCAAATGCGTTCCAGAGCTAATCCGTCACGTTAGGTTAAATCAAGAACGAGAGCAAAGACAGCGCACAACTTACAATCCCGATTCTTGAAATTTGTGATAAGAATGTACCGATAAATGCGTTAGGCGCGATCCACGAGACACAGAGAATGAAAAATAGCAGATTTCCAATATGTTGTTTCTGAAGACGCTCAGGACGAGATAATTCTATGTTATCCCAAAGAATATCTTCTCTACTAGGGCAAGCACGTATGCGAGCAGAACCAAGGACACTGTTGGACGCATTTGCTCGAGCGACGATCTGAGCGTCTGCAACTGTAGGATATGACGCAAAGCCATATGGCATTTCCTTTCGACTGTCGATATTCTTTCGGGCCATTACTATTTTTGCTTCCAGATCTTGAATACGCCTGATGAGGTAGTCAATTGCGTCGACCTTCCCGCCGGAAGGATTTCGATCACTCTTGTCCGGGTGGCACATCGGTCGGGACATGGGGATATTGTCAGGATGTTTGAGGTACTTTGACAAAACTTTTTCCAGCATGAGCACGAATTTCTCTCGTTTTGCCACCAAGCGGCCAAGGCCAGCGACATTCCTGCCAATAGACACTTGGTCAACCTTGCGCGATTCCTTGGCTGATACTAAAATCGTAGCTAAGCCGGTGTTTGACCGATGTTTCTTGGCAATCTCTGTCACGATTACTGATCGAGCGTGTAAGGACTGTCGGTACTCTGTGGACGCAAAATAACGTTGGCGCAGGCTCAACACCTGGCCATAGGTCCGCCACAGGAAGAAACACACGATGCCGTCAAAGACATATGCAAGCACGACATGCGCGATCATAGGATTTCCGGACACCAAAGTCGGCGTCATCAACAGGAACGCGTCCGACGCCGACGCAGTCGAAGCGTCGGGATTGCGGAGTGAGAATGTGACGTTTATGGGTATGGCAACCAAGATTCCTAAAAGAGACAGACAGAGGAAAATGTAGGTGCACATATGCATGAACTTGAGGTAAACGACCATATCAAGTCCCATTATATCCACAAGCTCGTGTTCGGTGAGCTTTCCTATCTGATGCATCCAAGCAAATATGCCAGAGTTCAGTTGCGGCGGCGATATCGTTGATGAGATCGACATCGAATCAGACTGTCTGCTCAGACGGGTTTTGGGAGAATATATGACTGTGTTTCGTGGTCGCAAGATGCAAAATAGAGCAAACACGACTGTGGCCGAGCCAAGGGAGGTAAGCAGACCGACCCATACTGCTTTGCCTGTAAATTTTGCCCTGTGCTATGTTTTAGTAATGGAGAAACTGGAGGCCCACGACTTCAAGACATACGAGACGAATGAGTTACTGAGAAGGTCCTGGTAATTGAAGGACAGACGTTAGATATCATACATAGTTGATGATGGCCAAAATCATCCATCATTCGTTTTGTTACTTACCAAGAGGAGCTGGCTCTTGTCTGGTGTGTTGTCACGTATAATTGATGATATATTCATGTCACTATATCCAGTCTGCAGAGAGTAGTCATATGTTCCAACTGTTTAGTTTAGTGACAGGGACGAAGGAAAGAGGGAAGAAAAATAACATTATGGGCAGTTTGACGCACCCTGACGGGCGCCGCCGCTGCAGCACTGACCCCCCGAAGGAGCCGAAAGGGGCCGAGAAATTGCGGCAGGCACTTCCTATCAATAGCGACTTTCCCTGAGATTTAGTATGTGGCTTGCTATTAACAGACACTTTTGAGCCGAGCCGCACAATCCAGGGGCATTGTTCTAATTTCAGACCTGGCTCAGGGTTGGATCTCGCTTAATTTGGGGCGACGACCAGTTTAATAATTAAGTGGGTCCTTTTATTTAAAATGACCAATTCTGTATGTTCATTATACCTAGTAAAAATAATAATAACGATAATAGTTGCACACATTTTTAACCGCTAGCGCCAAACGATCTATAGAAAAAATCCAAACACGATTGATAAAAGTACATTTACACCATCAATTCATCATACACTTAAGTTGGTGCTTGACCATAACTGATCTGTTAGCCATCTGGCCGAAAGACAGTGTGGAGGCTTGGAAATTGGCGAGATTCTTTTTCGCTGGCCGGGCGACTGCCAAGAAACCGAACAAGCCAGCAGCAGCAGGCATCTTTCTAATCGTCGTCGTCGAGAGCTGCCGCAATCATTTTGCCGGACAGGTATGAGTACTGTTATTCCACATATTAGTAAAAAATTCCTGTCCATTTTTGAAATGAAAACAAGTCCTTACAATCTTGACCCATGTGGCCTCAATTTGCGGTGTAAAGCTCTAAATCCATTTAGTGTGCGGTGACACAATAAAGACTGAAATTTTTTAAAACCTACCTCACCCAACCTATCCCGCAGGGTTTGAATAAAAATTACGCCCACGAGCTCGAACTAAAATAATTCACGTTAGTAGTGTTTTAGATGATTCCGAGACACTTCCCCGGTTCTTACCTTCTCGGGTTCGATGCCCATAACAAAAGCGTGACGGCGACCCAAGCGCAAGAGTATCTCATCCAAGGCATCGACATTTTCGAGCATTGCGAGGGTAGCCTGAAATATGCCAGAGAGAGCAGCAGATTGCCGACCAATATCGGAGAACATGAATTCCATATCTGGGCGAAGAGCGAACAAGTTCTGGTAGAATTGGTTGAAGAACAGACTGGCAGGCGAACCGGAACTGTAAGAAATGTTATTTGCCGGAGGCTGCCCTATAGCTCTGATGAAGGTTGTTAGAGCTCCATCACATAGTAGTACGAAAATGGCATATTGAACTCACTCCGTCCATAACTTTTTGACAGCTTGAGCATCCTCAGGTGTAAGGTGAATTTTGATATCTTTGAATCTTGGACGTTTGGGGACGGCGGATGCGATAGATGTCGCGACTGACGACGTATCTGACAATGTAGAGATGGCAGAACCGGAGAACGACTTAGTTGTACTGGACGAGCTGCGTTTGGAGGCGTTTGTAGACGGAGAAGTAGGGACAGCAGGTAGCGAAGGAGGACGAATAGTGGAAACTGTCGGCTGGTGTATGTGGGCCTGCTGCGCGCCAAATTGTACAGAGGCCTCTTTCTTGGGCGGCTTGGCCTTTGATTTGAACTTACTGAATATTCCAACCATAGCCGTACTCGACAAGCAATAAGGATACAGGGCAGAACCGGAGAGCGGGTAGTTTTACGTTTATATAGGAGACCGAATTATCGTCGTAGGTGGTGTCCAAGCTCTAGGCTAGGCCGCCTGCAGGTCCACACTTAAATCGATTCGTTCAGCCCAGCCTACCACGCGAAATTGTTTTTTTGCATTGTAGATGACTTGGTTAGGCTGTCACAAACAATTTTTTTAAATCTTTTTTGGCAATAAACGACAAATCACAGCGCAAAAGAAAATGGGCAATGCAGGGCCGGTACTGTATGTACTTTGTACTCAGATTGTGCCTGCCGCCGCAGAAGATGCAAAACGTTATCGGAGGGACATTATTACATTGCCAGAAGAGGAAAACTTATAAAACTCAGATCAAATCGACTGCACAAGGCTACGTGACACCACAGCACACATGGCTACGAAACGGATTTCCCCGTCGATGTTCTAGCATCCGGTAACGAATTATTTCCCTTGGCCCCCAAAAAAAGGTCCTGAAATGATATCAACTCAGTTAAAAACAGAGGACTGCTCATCACGCCACGCAAAGCTGTGGTAGGCGCAAGCAGGTGTAGAGGGACCTGTTTGAGGTACTGAGATCCTTGAATGCAGGGATAGCGATAAATTTTGGCCCCTTACTTCTGGAGCCGAGTAAAGTTGGCCAGGCCGTTGGAGTGGCGGGTTGTGGTGCTCAAGCCCACACGAACTAACTTTCTCTCCGATAATTTATTTCGAATAAATTACCTGCTGACTCTGGTGGTGCTAGTGGTGTTCTGTATAATTAATGGCGCGTTTAACTTGCGATATTATTCATATATTTCACCGCAATGTAGAAGGATCCCTCTCTCACGGCCTGTCACAACGGCATTATTGTACTAAGCTCAATTGGGCTAGCCTTATCTCAGCTTTTCTAGCTAACGAAGACAGCGAGAGGGATTGACGTACTGATGGTGTATGTTTGCCCTTTCTTTCGCTCGTCGCCACCGACCTCTAGTTCTCGTTGTCCGTCTGCGATTTGCGTATTCAGGATATCCCCGGAGCTAATGACATGCTGTCAGCTCGCCGGAAGAAACAAGCATAGGGAAGAACATCATACGTGGGAGGTTTTGGATATGGTAACGCCGTTTGCGGACATAGGATCTCAGGCAGGCCTTTAAGGGTAATTGATGAAGCTCGTTCAGGAATTTCTTAATGCGACCGCATTTGTGGCCTGCATGGATGCTTTTCTACTCTGCGCTGCTTCTCCTTTCTGCTGCCGCTTTCATTTCAAAAGTAGGAGGAATTCTGGGGCTAGAAATGAGAAGGAAGAAAAGAATTCCTACGAAGTGGGAACCAAAGGATGAAGAGAAGTGAGGCTGAGTTGCTTCATATTATCAGGTGGCAGCTCTAGGGCCCCAAGCTGAGGCCTTGTGTGTACAAGTCGTGGCAAAGGACCGGTACTCCAGAGCAAGACGATTAACACCTAAGTAGGTGGCTACGCCCATTATCTTCAGAAGACTCGTTGTTAAGACTTGTAAAGGTATTCCTCCCAAATCCCCCTCTGTCCATTCTGGTCAACAGTCCGAGCGTACTCATACATGACGGCATACCTAGCACAGAAGCAACTAGATCGACATAGAGAACTGCAGAACTGCAGCCATTACCGATGAGAATTTGCCCCATCTTCGTTCCCGCACCAGCAGCACTAGTCTGCAACCCTCCCCGGTAGATTGTTCGGTAGTGGCACCGAGATACTGTTACTGTGCTCGACCTGTCAAGGTTTACGTGCGACTTTTCTGGTTGCCAGAAGTTGTATAAATGCAAGACGGACCTAAGAAGGCATCAAAGGGAACAACGTCGGTCTCGATCGCTGCTGTTCTAGGCCATCTCAATCGCTACTAGGTGGGGTATTAGTCTGTAGACTCGCGCTGCGGTTAATTTCTCTTGCCGCTTTTGCTTTTGGTGCTTTGCTGTTATCTTTGAAGAGACAGTTGCACACGACCGTGCAAATCCTGAAACTTGTAATATAAATCGATCAGATTCATATGACCATGACTATACAGTACTATATCATGATATCAATTTTATAATACGAGTTTATTTTTACCAGGGATTGGTTGCGCCGTCATACTGGTTCCTCCACCCAGCCTTGTCCCACCCCTTGATTAGGATATTGAGGAACTGCCCATTCTGTTCCTTCCCTGCACCCATAATCCTCTCCAGGGAAGCCTTAGCGCCTTGCTCAACAGGTAAGTCCGCCACCTCGCCACCCAGATCGGTGCGAAGCCACTAAACGTCAATATTAGTAGTCTGTGTGGTGAAGAGGGGCAACTGAGTACATACGCCTGGACTGAGTGCAAAGAACGTGAAACCTTCTTGCTCGTAATCGAGGGCGTACTGGATGGTCAGGGAGTTCAAGGCTGCTTTGGTGATCTTGTAGGCTGGGGCTGGCAGCGGATGGAAAGAGCGAGCTAGTGCGATGGAGCCCACGGTGGTTGAGCTTGGTCTTGTTAGAGTTGAAATGGAAGGGGTTTAGCGGGTGGAGTATCGTCTTACATGTTAACGACTTTCTTCAGAGTGCCTTTCTGTAGGAGTGGGATGAATGTTCTAGTCACCCAGTGGACGCCAAGAACATTGGTCGTGAAGCTTTCTGTGAGATTATCCCTGAGTGTTTTAGTGATTTGCTAAATGCGTTTATAATGAATACTCACATTGTATTCACTCCGTTGGGCGAGTATTGCAATATCCCGGCATTGTTGATCAAGACATCTAGTCCCTTGCCGTCCAAGTTGGCTTCCACTTCTGCCTCTGCTTGCTTTATAGATGCTTCGTCGGCGACATCGAGTTTGATAACAACGACTTGGCCAGATGACTTTTTGGCGAGCTCCTCTAGTTCGGGGGCATATCCTCGTGCAGTTGCAAAGACTCTGCTGACCTCTGAGGCGGGGAAGGAAGCAAGTTGGCGGGCCAGTTCTAATCCGAGGCCTCTGGAGGCTCCAGTGACAAGATATGAAGCCATTGTCAAACTTGAAGGGTAGATGGCGCTGTAAAGGATTATGAGTTGGTCTGTAAGGGTGGTATAGGACTGCGCGAGCCATTCTTATAACTTACGACTCGAAATCCTTGGGCGCTGGCTGACAAACCAATATTCGGACTCACAACGACAAATCAATAACTATCATATTTTAAAGGATATATTTTACGGCTTTAACTTTCGGAACTTTTTCGGCTTCGAAAAGCCGAAAAAGTTAAAGCCGTAAATTAAAATAACTATTGATTTGTCGTTGTGAGTCCGAATACTGATTTGTCATCTTATTTTAAATAACATTTGTCATCACATTTTAAATAATAACCAGTAAGTCCGCATCAAGATCGGAGACGGAGTTTTGGATCACTAACTCCAGCCGATTTCTACGACAGAATATGATGTTCATGTGATGTTACATCCAGCAGGAAAATGCGGGGATCAGAACGGAACTCCGTTTGGTTCCCAATTACATCCAAACGCCATGTCACTTTCAGTTAACTAGTAAGTCTAATCAAAAGAAAGTAGCTGGAACCTTCCTATTTCTTCCCATTCAGTTTTTGCCTCAGGTTCTCATTTTCGACAAATTCTCACATATCAGCAAGACGATCTCGTCACCCGCGCGGACTCTTTGTCTTAACGCATCCCATTGGGCCTCAATATCGGTAATGCTTTGGTTCAAATACTGTTCACCTTCACTTGCATTAAGACAACCACCAGACCCTGTGATTTTGTTCTTGCATCGTGATTTTGAACTTGCGATGCAAGAACAAACCACCCCCGAATCTGATGGCCATCTTTGCACACCATCTGGCCCAAAGACCAGATGACGAGGAGGCAAGCCTCAGCGGTCTCCCTCACTCTGTAATTTGGGCGAGTTTGCTCAGCCCGAGTTCAGTAAACCTCACATGTTTGTATGTATATATGGATATATACATAGACAAATAAAAGAAACAAAACACTGTTCCATATTCACAGTTGAGTACGAGTCCCACACCAGCGAACTGGCGGGCGAATCACCGTACATTATCCCCCGTGCCCACAGTTGAGTACGAGTCCCACACCAGCAATCCGCCCCGCAGTACGAGTAGGGCGTACAAGTTGCTGACCCATGCGATCTCAACGCTTTAATCATCATCAAGTGCAGTTGCTGAAACCTCGGGCGAGTAAACACGCCCTTGTCCTACGGAATCAGGGAGTTTGTATCATAGTTCGACAGAAAAGTTTGTTTCGTTGCAAAGTGACCTGCTGATTGGGTCTCGTACCACAGCCGCACGCTGTCGTCACATGAACGCCCATATTTCACATTTGTGGCAAGTCGTCTAAATAATCATCCAACAAACACATTCGATCCCCATCCCTGGCAGCTTCATCGAGTAGTGGTCATGTCCATCTCGTTACCATGGTAAAGCCCGAAGGCGCCCAACTACAAGACCCTTCCCCATCAACGGCTCCGTCTGTCAAACGTGCGCGCTGGGCCCTGACTGTCACTCCCGTTCCCAAGAGCCAGAAACCGCCAGGCGAGCTGCTCACACTCGAGGAAAAGAAAGCTAATCATATCGTGTCTGAGCAGAAGCGGCGGCAGGCAATACGCGAAGGCTTTGACAGGCTCACCGAAGTCGTTCCTGGTCTCACCCGCAGTCAGGGTCGCAGTGAGGCCATCGTTCTGCAAAAAAGTAATAACCCTTGTCGATCGAAATCTGCTGCGTTGTAAAAGAATGATTACTAATCTGCTCCTGTATATATAGCTCTTGCTTTTTTGAAAGGCGAACTTGAAGAACATCGAAATCTCGTCCAGCGCATTGCAGAGCTAGGTGGTGTGATCCCGCCGGATCTGGAGCAACAGCATTTGAACGAATATGAACAAAATGTCGATGATGGTCCATCGGAAGTGGACGACGATCAAGGGGTCTCCCCTGCCTAGCACTGATTGGCTTCATATATGAAGTTATATTGTACATATTTTAAAAAAGAAGGATCACAGGCGTTATCAATGGTTTTATTTGGCTTGTCTTCCCTTTTAGTCGCCGATTAGACTGTTACGTGGTAATTAGTTAATTTGATTGACTGCGAAGTGGCCTCCTCCACACTACCGTATCGTTACAAACACAAACTATAGTACAAGGGACGCCATATACACAAGCACCAACACGGCAAACACCGCCAGCAGCATCAAAGCCAGCACAATTGTGACAGCACCAAATTTATAAACGTACAATTCCTTCAATTGGTCGAGATAGAACAGCATCACTTTACCCGTCAGCTTCGACTCGCCCACTGTTCGCACTCCGAACGCAAAGGGTACCTCCGCAATCGAGGAAGACGGAATTTGGGCCTTGATAAGAAGATCGAGCGCGATCTTAAATCCTTGAGCGTTCACATTGTTCGCCTTGATAAACTGTATTTCATTAGATCCACATCAATATACGAAAGGTGCCTACATACATAATCCTTTTGTATTCCAAAGAACCCGCTCATGGGATCGCTGACCGTCGTAAGAGGGCGCGCAAGCATTCGAGCGCCAGCGGAAATAATGCGTCTGATCAATGGCCAGTCCTTATCCATTGATACCTCTGGTGAGTATCTAGTTCCCAAAACAAACGCATTTGCCTTCAATGCATGAAAAAAGGCCGGTACACGTTCAGGCGGATGCTACGGCCGTAAGTTTTCCTTGTCAACTGTTAAGGCAAAAAAATTACTGAACCTACCTGGAGATCCGCATCCATGCATACCAAATACTTGCCATGCGCATCTGTAAAGCCCCTAACAACAGCAGAACTCAAACCTCGCTCCTTCGTGCGCACAATGATATCAACATTGTACCCTTCCGTCTTGAGTTTCTCGACCTCTTCGACAGACCCGTCGCTGCTGTTATCGTCCACGAATATGAGCTCCGTGTTCTTTGGTTCATCTAGCGCTGCGAATAGACGAGTTGTTAGGGGACGGATATTATCCCGCTCGTGATATGCAGGAACAATAATGGAGAAGTCGACCATTTTATTGATGTTTGAAAGATTGTTGTGAGCAGAAGTTCAAACAAGGCCAGTGCCGACGAAAGGGGGCCCGGGGGCCACACAAGAAGCTCTCCGAGACGCGGCTTGTGCGGCTCACATCGCAAAGTCCCATACTACGACCCGCTCGTTACCATTAGAATGGTTGCTTGTACTATCCCGATTTCTGTGTGTGGGATGGGCATTTTACACGGCCCACTATCTGTCTTCTCCCGCCCCTTGATGACTCGCTCGGCAACCTTTGCTACGCAATACTGCTCTCAGCGTCAGACCGTGCAGTGATAGAGGTTAGCATTAGAG
Source organism: Lipomyces sp. NRRL Y-11553 (assembly GCA_003705905.2). Lineage (NCBI taxonomy): Eukaryota > Fungi > Ascomycota > Lipomycetes > Lipomycetales > Lipomycetaceae > Lipomyces > Lipomyces sp. NRRL Y-11553. Next base: position 130,173 of record PPJW02000009.1, on the reverse strand, counting down.
TCGTCTTTATGGCTGCCTAAACTTTTCTCGAAGTGTCAATAACCGTCTCTAATAAAATCTCATGCATTTAAGTTATGTTAACATGTTCTAAACCATACGCATCAAGGAGCAGCACCAGCTTCTGCACCCATTGCAGGAGCAGTGCTATTCGAGCGCCTTTTTTTCAAACGGCGCTCTGTTTCAATAAACACTCTAATACCCACATCGACACCTTTCCATGGATCTTCTTCATCTTGCTTGATTTCCTCCTCGCTCGCTCTCAAATTTTTCCCCTCTGGTGCGACCTGGTCGCGCGGGTTCGGCCCAAAGTCCTCGGGCCACAAGTCAAGCCGGTCCGCGTCTACCAACGCCGCCTTCGCCTTCCTCTTCCGGCGCTGCCAGTCCTCAAAATCCTCACGATATAGCCCCCATACGCAATTTACGCAGCCGCTCATGCAGCAGTTATCAGGCTCTGACGGTCGCGGTGGTACCTTTACGCCTAAAATATCACGGTATGTTGACTCTAGTGCCTGTCGTCGCTGCGGTCCGGCTAGTCGAGAACCAAACACGATCTCTGTTGTTGTAAGCATCGCTACTAAAGCCACTTATCCAAGTACTTACTCGCTCTTTCTTGTGCTGTCAGCGGCCTTGCAATGCCAATTCTCTCTGAATGAGGGTCGAACACAGTCTCTTTGCTCGGTGTAGCTGCCGAGGCTCGATCGAGCTTTGCCACTTCTGCCTGCACATCCTCCTTTTCGACTGCGTGCGTTGGATATTTCTTGGACACTACTTTTCATCAGCTCCGTGGGGAGTAGGAAAGAACACCACAGGTTGCCTACAATCGTAAAACTTGTACGGATTCAGCCGGCGCGCCGTGATCGTCTGAAACCGTCGCCGACATATCTGAATTCTGCACACTACTTTCCACGACATTTGGGTCGATTTCGTGCAAACAGCTATCCCTGACAATGTTCAAAGTTGAAATGTTCAAAGTTGATGTAGTAGTGCGGCGCAAAAACGAAAAATGTACTATAATCTAGACCAGATACAGAGTTTATATACAATCTCTCGAACAATCAATAGGTATCGTTTCGGTAACGTAATAATTGTTTCTAAACAGCCGCATCGATACGCAGCAGAAATTCGTACTTTTGGATCACCAGGAACTTGACTTCAACCCTGAAAAGCTTGTATGAAAGAGGCAAGGTTCTGACAACGCCACAAAAAGCGGATGTTGCAACTCGCGATTCGATTTGCAAAGGGCCCACTCATGACATCCTGCTAATTGATAGGGGGAAGTGATTAAAAATGCCGCCTGCGAAGAAAGGGCCGAAGCCATTTGAAAGCGGGCTCAGGCGAATCGACCACCAGTCGAAGGTCACGACGTTTTTGCAGGCCAACGCAATCAATCAGAAGAATTACTATACGTACATTTACATTTCATTGTTGCCATTGTCTAAGTCCTTGGGTGACAAATGTGGTTGACCATTATATAGGGAATATCTGAAGCGGGATGACCAAGCAATGATCTTACGACAGTTGGCGGAGGATTTGGCGCGCGCAAAGGAGCCAAAGGAAAAGGAAGACCTTAAACACAATGAAGACGAGATGGACATTGACGACAAAGATGAGCAAGAAGAGGTATTATCTGACAGTAACGTAATCACTAGTTCCTAGTTCATGGTCTTACGATATAAACAGGAGGCTTACGGATCAAAAGTGATCGTGATCCACCCGGGCTCGCGGAATATAAGAATAGGCCTCGCTTCTGATCCGTATCCTACCACTATACCGAACGTGATCGCACATAAAATGTCGCCAATTGAGGTTGAGCAAGCGAATAATGCGAGTCCGCCATTTAAATCGAGTTCGGATGAAGATGTGAGTAGTGATTCTTCGTCAATCTGTGACTGAATAGCCGGTAATCGCGCGATAGTTCCTACACGTCAAGAAACTGTTGTCTCAGGATTTTAAAGAGCGAATGAGATTTTACAAACGGAGAGTTGCCAGTAACTCTCATGATTCGGTTCTATCGTACAACAAGCGTGCAACTCCAGAGGATATCCCGGATCATAACGATCCTTATCGGATAGAGTGGACAGATGTCTCCACTGCTCCTAATATCATCGTTGGAGAGAAAGTAGGCTTGGCGGTATCGGATGAGCTAGACGGAACAATATCTAACGTGTCGCAGGCCCTAAAAATTCCACCGTTGTCAAACCCTCGTTATAGACTTCGCTGGCCGATAAAATGCGGTTACTTCAATGAGACTGATTATAAGTCCACTCGTCAATTAATTGGCGACCTATCCATTATTTTAGAGCATGCAATTAGCACCGAGCTCAACATTCCAGAGAAAGACCTTCCGTCGTACTCAGCCGTTCTCGTCATATCCGATCTATACGACAAAGTCCAAGTAACGGAGCTGATTGATATGCTGTTCCGGGAACTTCAATTTTGGAAAGTAGGTATAATCCAAGAATCGGTCGCTGCCACATTTGGCGCTGGCATATCTTCGGCCTGTGTGGTAGATGTGGGCGCTCAAAAGACGACGATATCATGCGTTGATGAGGGCCTATGCGTTGTTGACTCAAGGTATTTCTTTACACGAATGCGAATGGGACACATGCACTAACTTGTCAGGGTCTACTTGCCGTACGGTGGGGATGACATCACGCTCACTCTCGCAAAACTGCTCGAATTATCACAATTTCCGTACAAAGAATTGAATCTTAATTATCAATATGACTGGGCATTAATGGAAGAGATAAAATCCAAATTCGCCACGACAAATGATGCCGAAATCACAGTACAGCTATACAACTTTTATCAGCGGACACCAGGAAGGTCCGCACGGAAGTACTCCTTCAAGACGTTTGATGAGGTCATGCTTTCTCCCATGGTATCTATTCACGTAACGATTTCTTTTTCCTGTCGATTACTAATGTTGCAAGTCATATTTCTTCCCAGATATATTTGAGAACGAGAATAAGTTGAAAGACAGACATACTTTATTTGAGCGATCTAATGATATCTACGACTCAACTTACAACGATCCTTATGTAAGTCAATTTACTGTGGTTCTTCTATATATTACTTACAGAGCCGAATAGTCTGAGGCGCAAATAAGTCTATATGCGCAATATGTCCCAAGCGTAGACGCAAATTTGACACTGTTACAGCAACAACAGCCAGCTTCAGCGACAACGCCGCGTGCATCCACGAAGTCCAACTCACTCGCCCACCTTCAGGATGAGACGCCGACGTCGTCAGCAGCAGGTACACCGGCGCCTGAGGTGGCCCCAGCTGCCATTACAAACCTCTCAGCAGCAGCAGCGTCGCTTACTGCCGCGACAGGTGTCGCCGGAGCGTTGGCTGGCAATGCTGCTACTCGTGCAGCTGCTGGTCCATCGGTCCAAGCTCTATCTCTTGCGCTAATGAACACCCGTGTCGCCATTCAGGCCCCTTTAGATCACGCTGTTATTCAGAGCATCACCCAAGTCAGCAATGTCGACGAAGCTCGCGGCAAACGCATGTACGAAAACATCATCCTGGTTGGGGGCGGTGCCGCCAATATCCCAGCCTTCAACCGTCTCCTGGAAGATCGCGTGGCGATGTGGAAAGGCTGGGGCACCGGATCTGTCGCAGTTCTGCCCACGCCTAGAGATATGGATCCCATGCTTTTGGTCTGGAAGGGTGCATCCGTCTTTGTGAAGCTAAAGATCGCCAACGAGGTCTGGATTGGATCTCGGGATTGGGATCTGCTAGGAAGTAGGTGCTTGCAATATAAGTGTTTGTTCTTGTATTAGGAATTATAACTAATTGTTAAATAAATAAATAGCACGCCCTCTAAGGGTGTGTTTGGATCGCTGCAACCCCATCTAAATATAAATGGAAAATAATTGGAAATGCACCCTAATAATCTAATATTAAATTAACGCTCGAATTTCTCATTTAGAATTTACCAGCGCGGTCTGGACCTGTGTACCAGACTCGTCGCTACTCACTCTACATGGCGAGTCCTTTATCTGTGGGATATATCACGTAACGATCGGCCCCTCATGTCGCAAAAGATTGATACCGTCAACGGCGTCCACTCCTCACCATTCCGTGATGGTATAGTTGCTCTGAATGGTGCATTTTGGTTCACGACGTCCGGACGAAATCACGCGGAGTTCGAAGACCGAAATTGCGAATCATGCGGCGCGGTCCTGGTGACGCTACACGAGCCGAGGCTTCTCCAGCCGCCTCGAGGGTCTGGGGTTGAACCAACAGCTAGCTATATTAAACCCGGGCTTCGGTCCTGGTCAGCCCCATACTCTCTCGAATCGTTTTAGTAATTATTGGTTCTGTTTGGAGTACCGGGCTTTTTCACGACCGGCCCCTGTCTTAGTACGCTGGTAGACTACCTAAATATGACCCCCGACGACACTGCGCCAGTAGAGAAACTTTTGAAGATCGAGCAGCTTGATGTAGATCTTTACAGAAGCGTGGAGCCATTGTACATGGCTAAAGGTGCACGCGGCCTTTATGGCGGAAATGTCATATCGCAATCACTAATAGCGGCGATCAAGACAGTTCCCGCAGAATACAAGGTCCATAGCATGCACTGCTATTTCGTGTTGGCCGTATGTCGACTAAGATGATGTGAGGTATCAGACGGTGTTCTAATATGGCACAGGGTGATCCCACTTTGCCCGTTCTGTACAAGGTCCAGCATGTCCGTGATGGTCACGTATGTGAATAGGCTAATAGAGCCAGATGACTTTGATTTGTAACATAGAGCTGGGCATAGTCTTTTGTCACGCGAACCGTTCAGGCACGACAGAGAGGAAGATGTATCTTCACTACGACAATATCATTTCAAGTCCCGGAAAACACGCAGCTATCGCATCAGCCCGATTATCCGGGAGCGTTGCTGCCACAACCTGAGGAGCTGCCTGATTTCACCGCTGTTGTTGAAGAGCTTCATAAGAATGGAATTATCGCAAAAAGCGAGGTTGCGTCTGCGGAACAACTATCGTCTATAATTCCGACAGAAACCCGAGTCGTCATTAGCGGTGAGGCTAGACTGTGCGCAGAAAGCAGTGCAGAAGATGGCTGATCCCCTAAGTTCATAGATTATCTTGAGGCCCGGCCAGATCAGAAGAAAAACTACATGTGGGTGCGAGCCAAGGGCAAGATTAAGAATGAAGAAGCACATGCGATGGCGCTGGCATACTTCAGCGACACCGGGCTCCTGGGGACGTCAGCTCGCGTCAACGGAATAAATTCGCAGGATATTGCGATGATGGTCAGCCTCGGTAAGTTTCGCTTCAGCACATACAAAAAATTTGTGTTAATGGTTAACAACGATATAGATCACAGCATTTACTTTCATGTATGATCCATATCAGCTTATTTTTGCTAATACCAAGCTAAGCGTCGTAGGCTCCGTTCAAGGCAGACGCATGGATGCTGTATCAGATGGATGTGAGTCTCACCTATCAACCTAATAGATATGAATTTGTTTCTAAGTAAGCTATAGTCGCCATGGACTGGCTCTGGTAGAGGTACGAGTCGCAAGTCGAACGTGGTTGATTCGGTCACTGGTTAATATAAATGTAAAGGGCTGGTAATTGGTAAAATTTTCACCCGAGATGGCACTCTTGCTGCGACCATCGTTCAAGAAGTATGCTGTTCGTTTCATACATTATGACCGATCTAACGAATCGTACAGGGTGTTGTCCGGTTTGCTCACACCACGGCGAATACGAAGCCAAAACTATAGATCACAAGCAGTAGGCTGCGTAGCATATGGCTAGGTCAATTGAGACGATTTCATTACGCTCAAAGATTTCTGCACGAGATTGATAACATCCTGTTCATGAATTCTATGCATAATTTTCTTCACTTCTTCGTGTTCTGCTGTCTGAAAATGAATGACGGGAACGTCGTACGCCTTTGTCGATTAGCACTCCCTGTGAAATCAACGCATTGTAATACCAATATTGGGTACCGACGTATTTATCGAACCATTCTTGGTTCTCTGGCTTCAGTATATTAATTTCCGAGTATGTAAATGCCGGTAATCCCTTGATTGCCGACGCAATCGATTCTTTGGCTTCGTCGCAAAGGCCACATTGTGGGCGTGAGAATATCGTCATAAGAGGATATTTCTTGGTGGTTTCTGCCAACCAAGATATTACAGTAGATCGCATTGCATTCAAGAAATTCTGTACCCGATTAGGCGTAATGTTGTTATTGAAATCGTTTGCAAACATATTGGTAGCCTGTTAAATTTTACATCAAATACTACCCTGAATTGGTTTAGGTGTGAATATAACGACACACTACCCTGTGATCAACTTCTACAGTTCTATCAGCCAGGAGGACTGAGAATTAAGGACGCTGATAGATGTAGGAAGGGTTTGCATGTTTTTCTGTGTCTGGTAAATTAGAACAATTACTGCGCTAAGCAATGCATGGGCAATAAAGTAGCAAATATTGTCTTTGACTTCGCATAGGTTCAGTTATATTAACTTGAGATCATATACGGCCTCATCGCGCTAACAAATGGCAGAAATATGGATGAAGACGATAATATGCTCGATCGCTCTGAAGATGAGCGAGAAGACGACGTTATGACCGGTCAAGATTCTGTTTCGGCAGTAGATGAAAACGACAACGACGGTGACGGCGACAACGAAATCGATGTTGACGAAGACGACGATGACGATGAGGATGACCGGGACGGCGAGGGCGAAGCAGATGGCGGTGACGACGTAGAAGGTGATGGGGAGCAAGATGGTGAAGGAAACGGCGATGAATATGGGCCGGCACACGCACACTCGCAACAATCGGCGACAGATCGGGTCAAGGACATGTCAGTTGTCCTCGACAGCGAACCTCTGTGGCTATATTCCTACTCGCATTCCAGGCAATTCTCGAAAGATAAGCTTATCGAAGGTTTGGATACATGCTTGTCATACGATATTGCCCCATACGTGGCTGCACCAATGTCTACTTCGATAAATTGCATAGACTTACCACAGAGCATGCGGTGGTTATTCACTGGCGGACAAGATGGATTTATTCGCAAGTTTGATTTTTATCAGTCCGTGAATGGGAAGTTACCCTTGACGGTAGCACAAAAACATCCATTCGCCGACACAATCACTAAGGTCTCATATATAATTCGCCATTGTTGTACTGATTGTTAATATATCTGTAGGCTGGTGTGCTAGTATCATATTGGGAAAACGAAGTGCCATTTGAACCAGATCGTATGTGTGCGACTATGTGTATGACTTTTAAGGCTAATGACTTTTCTAACTGCGCAAGTTATTACAGTAACAGGTCCCCCAGAAGAGCATGACATGAAAATATCACCCGTCTATGCGCTTGCCGTTCAATCACAGTGCCTATGGCTTGTATCTGGGCTAGAGGTATGTCTTGTATAGTTCCATTACTCCAAGTTGTAGCGCTAAGTTCTGTCTTTTAGACTGGTGGTATAACCTTACAAACTATCAGACACTCGGAAGGTCACATACACGCGCATCTGCAAAAGCATACATCCACAGTTTCTGTTCTCCGTTTAAATCGCGACGAGACTTCGGTTATAAGTGGAAGTTGGGACAAAAATATAGTTGAGTGGGATCTGAACCAGGGGGATGTCGTACGAGAATTCACTGGTAGCACAGGCCAGATCAGTGTGATCGCATGGAGGCCTGACAGTGTGTCCGCAGTACCGCTGGTGTGCGCTCCAGAGAAGGCAGAATCAAAGACTGCGCAAGCCAACAATGCCAGTAAAGAGGGCAACAAGCTGTTAGAGACAAAGGCAAAGGACGAAGACTCTGACCTTGGCTCATTGTTTGGTGAAGATGAAGACGATGATGATCTGGATAAGATGGCATTGGACTCTCTTGTAGACGATGCAGGAATGGTAGTCGGTATTGAAGGTGACTCGAAAGTCGATGAAACGAACTTTGCGGGCGACGGGACACCCTCCAATGGAGTCACGATAAATGATGGGCAAAATGGAATCTCGAGCGCTCAAAAGGAAGAATCAGAGGTCTGCTCGGCTCCCACAGGACCTACCATTTTAGCTACCATGAACAGTCAGCTGCCGGACGGTAGACGAAGTCAGTCAAATAATATCTTCCTTACGGCTTCCATTGACGGAAAAACCCGAATATGGGATAAAAGAATGGCACTGTGTATATCGGAGATCGGTTTGTCAGCAAATGTCCCGCCATGGTGTATGAGTGCTTGTTGGTCGCTTGATGGCAACAACTTGTATATCGGCCGCAGAAATGGAATCGGTAAGTACTTTCATTGTGCGAATGGCTTTCCATCACTAACATGTTTCTAGTCGAAGAGTATTCGGTCCATGCGGTTGACAAGCCAGTGCGATCGCTGAAGCTTCCAGGAGGATCCGGTCCTGTCAGCTGTGTGACCCCTATGCCGAATGGAAGACATCTGGTGTGTGCGTCGTTTGATAATATTAGACTATACGACCTAAAAACTTCTGCAGCCGCGGGAAGTATCGCTTCGCTGAAGAATACAGTAACCAGCAAAGTACCGTTCCTCATTGTTCCAGGCCACCACGGTGGCACGATATCGGATATTCTGATCGATCAATCATGTCAATATATGGTCACAGCGGGTGGAAACCGTGGTTGGGAAGGCTCCCCCACGGAAGTCATGTTGGTGTACGAGATAGAAAAAATTGTATAGTTCTTTTGCTGTGAATCAAACTCAGTTGTACGGAGTTGGAATGGATCATTTGTAAATGCGATATATAAGTAACGTCTCTATTGTGTCAAAGTCTAGTACAAAATTTACATCTATCTATAAGATTGGTACAAGTAGAATCTATAGAACCGCCTTCGCAATTGGAGTGTACTGATCCCGGAAAACAAAACCATTTGATCGAAGTTCAGTTTGGTGGCGATCAGGGACTAATACATTATTTCTGATTATTACAATATCTTGTTCCGAAAATTTCAGGTAATTGAGCAAGTACCCTTCGGCACCCCCGTACTCTGTGTTAATAATGTCGATCATTCTGTGCATCGCCTCAAAGCTGAACGATAGTTAAAATAAGGACAGCAGATGCAAAGTATGGCACATACGTTGAGCTCATAATAGTTTCAATAAAATCCGGGCATTTGCCTACAAAGAGTTCTGATATGCTTGATAGCATGCGAGCATACTCATCCTGAAGGCCAAACTTCGACATTTCATATTCGCTATTGCAATGTTAGCGTCTCTCCAAAAATGGAACATATGCCTTATACCGAGCAATATCATCTGGACCGACATCAGCTATCATTAGAATCAAAGCACATATGACACCTGTTCTATCTTTGCCGGCTGTAAAGTATATGATTAATTCATGTTCAGATAAGTCAGACCAGTACGTTACCACCAACCAGTGCAATGGATAATAAACGGCTCATCTGGCTTGTCTCTTATGTGCTCTAGGATTGTACGATATGAGTTAATACCGACCTCTAAAAACTTTCTATATACAATCACAAATCCTTCGACGCCCAGAGAGAGTCTTTCCAAGTTTGTCACAACCTCTTCCCGGGACATGTAGCCGTCTACGCCTAGAGGAACGTGATATCTGTTTAAGCCTTGAATCTCATAAACACCATTCATAAGACACTCGTGATGTGACCGCAGATCAAATGACTTTGAAATATTCAGGTCCTCAAGAGCAGCCTTACCATTCTCTGTGACCCCGTTCATCTGCGCGGCTCTGAAAATGAAGCCAGCCCGAACATATCTACCATGCCGAGTATTCCAGCCGCCCAAATCACGACAATTGAGGACGCCATCAACTGATTTCCAGCGGGTGACGGCGCCCACGCAGTCATTTCTCTCAAGGAAACGCTTGCGCCGTGACTCTGGAGCAATCCAGGTCGCGATGATCTCTACAACTTGGGGATTGTAGGTAACACGTTCGCCAGTCTCCAGGTTTCGAGCGTAGAAGTTGTGGTCGGCTTCGGGAATGAGCTTCAGCGTGTGCCGATTGCCTAACAAATTGGCGTACATTTCCGAGTCATTTACAGAAATATGGGTATCTTTGAGACCGTATACAGTTAGAAATGAAGTCGACTGTGGCAGACGCGAAACATCGTTCATGTTTGGTTTCGCAAGGCTGTAAGTCTCATTCGCTGGGATAAAGATCCGCTGTGTTTTCATATATCGAGCTACATCAGCCCAATGTCCTTTATCTTCCTCCCAGGTCGATGATTGGCGAGCCACACGGTCACGAATCTGTTCCGCCCGGAATCTGCCGCTACAATTTATGATATTGGGAATGGTGTGATCGAAGCGCACTGCATAGCAGAGTCCCGCCAGGGCGCCTAAAAAGCAGTTAGCTGTTCGGGCTCTTCAATAGCAGCAGCCGGGTGTACCTCTCGAATGCCCTACTAGAGCTAGTACATAAAGTTTCCTAACGTCCCTAACATAACGAAGAACGTCCTTGATATCGTGAAAATCTTCGTCTAATGTGCGGCCGTTGGGTGACTCTCTTTCGGCAGATTCTCCGCAGCCGCGGAAATCAAACCGAAGCGAATACAATCCCAACCGATTTTCGGCAAGCTTATGAGCCAAAAGTTTCTGATAGCAATAGTTCTTGTGCCCACCGAAGCCATGCATCATAATGGCAACGCTAGGCGGGTACGAAGGACAGTTCGGCGTCGTAAGGATGCCAACAATCGCGCCGGACCTTGAAGTGGATGGTAGAGAGAACGATATATTGACCCGTTCCTCAGTAAAATTTGGAGCCTCCGGCGGTTCGACTGCCATTTGTGCTAGACAATCCTCACTCATCAACTACTCGCAAAGTGTAACAAATTGCACGCTAATTTTTATCTATAGCTTACCATCCAGTCTCAGTTTCGTGGCAACTGAGATATTTCCAGAAACCCTTGCCACAACATCATGGATCTGGATCGCTATATGCCTTGCGCGATTCCGCTCGCGTCGAAACTTAGGGGGGGCTATATGCTGAAATCAGACTATAGATACTTCCGTGTTCTGTCACTGCACCAATGTTGCTAATAATCTCGAGAGAGGAAGATAATTTGAATATACCCAATTTCTCATTGTAACTAGCCAGTTCAACCAAAATGCGAGATAAATTCATACATAAAACCAAACCAAACCAACCAATCTAATCGCCCAATATAATACAAATGCAGACCCCAAATACAAATTAGTTATATTTACACAATCTAAGGTCAGCTGTTATCAGCGCTGGAATTGTTCTGGACATGTTCCAGATGGGGTGCCCTTGGCATTCTTGGTGTCGAGGACCGATTCCGCGATCTCGATGACCTCGGCGTTGCCGATGAGTACTGGCTTGTGAAGGTTCCACTGGCTTGGCTTCATCAAGAAACCAGTTCCGAAGAGATTATCCATGTGCTCAAGGGCCACACCGGACGTTTCACGAATAACGAAGAAGACGAAAATTGCTATCAAGATGTTGAAGACGCCGAACAGTAGGAAGGTTCCCCAACCAATGTTCTGTATCGCTATAGGAACGAGACGGGAGATGCAGTAGTTAAATGCCCATTGAGTTGCAAGACCCATCGCTACGCAGTACTCGCGAATGCGGTTCGGATAGATCTCAGAGACATAGGTAGATGGAACGGGGCCCCATGACATGGAGTAGGAAATACAGAATAGGTAGACCATGACAATCATCCCGATCGTGGCGGACGATGGCGAAGAAGCTTTTGTGGCCGGGGGCTTGCTTGCAAGAACAATACCGATCACTATCATCGTAGCGGCCATGGCGATGGCACCAATGAAGAGCGGGAGACGGCGGCCGGCGCGCTCAACGAGGAAGAGGAGAAACATCATGGAAAAGACAGTTTTGACAATGCCGTAGATACCAGTGGCGAATAGTGAGGATGCAGTACCGGTAAGACCCATCATCGTGAAAAGAAGAGGAGCATAATACGTCAACGCATTTGTGCCGGAGAGCTGCTGACCAACCATGATGATGAAACCAATTATAACCCGAGTCCTGTTTTGAGGAAGGAACATTTCAGAAATCGTGGCACCATGCGACGCACGAAATTCCTCATCAATAGAGAAGCAGATATCCTCGTACTCTTGTCGGAGCTCCGGGTCCTCTGGATGGGTCATCCGGATATAGGACAAGTTATTGAGACCCTTGTCGCGATGTCCGCGCTTTATGAGCCATCGAGGGGACTCCTTAATGAACAGAACACCAATGAACAAAAGCGCACCAGGAACAAGTTGAAGGCCCATGGGAACCTGCGACAATCAGAATGGTCGCGAAACATTTAAAGTCAATATCAAACTTTTACTTACTCTCCACTGGTTATGGCCCTCGGGCGAAAGCGTCTGTTGGGTGCCATAATCAATCCAATAGGAAATCATGATACCAAAGAAGACAGAGAAACCGTAAGCCGTTCCTAGTTTACCTCGAATTCTTCGTGGCGCAACCTCGGAAAGATAGATAGGAGTAAGCATAGAAGCTGCACCGACACCTACACCGGAGATAGCACGGCCGGCGTAGAGAAGGTTAAGATCGCCAACCGGGACGACCTGGAGAACAGCACCAAGGTTGAAGACGAGCGAGGCGAGAGCCATACCCCATAGGCGACCGTAGCGGGCGGTGAAGAAGGACATGAAGATTGTACCAAAAAAACAGCCCGCCTGCAACGTTGCAACGATGGTACCCTTGATGTTTGCGCTATTGGAACTGTTCAAGCCGAAGTCACGCTCGAACGACGACATCTGCGTGGCGCTGCCGATGAAGCCTATATCATTCGTCAGGTTGTTTGATCGTAATTAATGGACGATTTATAATTAGATATATCCAAATACCTGTATCATAGCCATAAAGCAGGCCGCCGACACAGGCAGTTGTTGCGGTGATATAGAGTCTGTAATTGGACACCTTCTTTTCTTTTATATGTGTTGAGCGCGGACGAACGAATGCTGACGAAGTGACGGTAGACGTGGTAGCAGAGGGCTCATATATATTGTCCAGTACATAGTTAGGAAATTCTCGTGGGGCCGTGGGGTCGTGGGATCCGGAGAGAGCCATTTTCCATAGCTCGAGAAGAGACCTAGCTTGGGGAAGTCCGGGGCAGAGTTAGTGCCTCGTCTGGTTAGGGTTGCCATTGAAAGCCCTAGAACAAGCCGAAAGTTTCCTTACTGGGAAGCGATCGCCGGATTGCTTCCTACATCGCGATAATACTCCGAATTGCCTAGAACATCACGACGCTGAATTTCAATTATTTTGATAATGTCAGGTGCAACTACTGTCAGAATAATACCTTGTTGTATATTCTAACTTTGCCTCAGAGCCATGTCATATTCAAACCAGAATTTCGGGAGTGGCGGCTCCAACAATCTTCAGTTCTACGCGTCGAACTACGAGATGCCGGCATCGACTAGTTCCGCGGAACCGTATTCTCGGGGCGGTGGCATTGGTGGGGGAATTCCGACATTTGGTGGCAGTGGGGGAGTACCGGGAGCTTCAGCTGTGGGTGTGGATGGAATGTCAGCAGCTGCTAGTGGTGAGCGGCTAAGTGGTGGATGGCTGGCGGCTTTTGGCACGGGAGGCTATTCCGATGAGCCACCATTATTAGAAGGTGAATTGATCTCGTTCATTGGCATACTCTACCGATATATCTAATGCGGCGGATTAGAGTTAGGAATAAATTTCGGGCACATCAAATCGAAGGTTAGTTTTAGTTTCGATAATTCTTTTGTATCGACCCGCTATTAAACTTATCTACAGACTCTTACTGTTCTAAACCCATTAGCAAAGGTGGACCAGAACATCATGGACGACTCCGATCTTGCTGGTCCTATACTATTCTGTCTTCTGCTTGGCACATGTTTGCTATTTTCAGGGAAGGCTCATTTCGGGTATATTTACGGTGTAGCATTATTGGGAACCATATCGCTGCACTTAATAATGAATTTGATGGCAACGACTAGCAGCATTGATTTTATCCGAACGGCCAGTGTCTTGGGCTATTGTCTCTTGCCGTTAGTCTGTGCCTCGGCATTCGGAGTGCTAATTTCGATGGAGTAAGTTTCTGACACACTTGGCTGTGACAAGTGCTGATGTGAATTACTAGTAACCTGATTGGCTATTTTATCTCGACTCTGGCCATATTCTGGTGTACGTATTCGTCCTCAGCAATGTTCGTCGCCGTACTTCAGCTCTCAGACATGCGTCCACTAGTTGCCTACCCACTGATGCTTTTCTACAGTGTGTTTGCTGTAATGTCAATTTTTGCAGACAAAGCTTAATTAGCTATGGAAATCATAAGTGTGAAATCTAGTCGCTACCGTTGTTGTATTATAGATTACGTTTTGTCACGGAGTTATGTATGCTATGTAGGAATAGCTATGTGCACAGATGCGATCTCTTAACAACTGGTCATACAATCATGAATGCAACATTTCATCAAAATTAAGTTAATCAACGACCCTCCAAAATCTCAGAGCTTTCCAAGATTTTCCTTTATAAATCGCAACTTTTATCTAATCGACATACCGACATACCGACATACACCGCCTCATTCTTCATCCTTTGATTGCATTGGTGGTACACCCCCTAGAACACTGAACTGACCTCCAGCTCCTGCGAGAAGCATATTAACGCCTCTCGTAGCAGTGTTCTCGATCTTAGTCGGGAACTCAACGTCTTCACCGGCGGGGCCTTGACCAACTTGATAAGTCTCTCCGAAACCCCATGACCATGCAGAACCCTGCTCTCTGGCCAAAGCAATACTATGGTGACTACCAGAAGTCACTAACTTGAACTTCGTGTCATCCGCGACAGCAACCTTGGTTGGAATAGGGAGAAATCGCGGATTTCCCCCGGCATCTTTCACTACATTATCAGGAAGCGCATCCCTTTTGATACCAATCTCAGACGAGTCCAGACGTCCAAATGTATATATGTCGCCATTCGACGACAATACAACGGAATGGTGTTCTCCACCAGCGATGCTAATGATATCTTTGTCCTTGAGCGCGTCCACATACGTGGGAGATGTGACAACGGCGCCATCCTCGCCTGCGCCTTCACTGGGTATGCCGCACTGTCCATATTGATTCAGGCCCCATGCCATTACACGATTTGATGTATCAATCGCAAAAGCGTGAAATTCACCAGACGCTATGAATTTGATATTTTTGATACCAAACTCCCTCGGATGAAGCGACTGCATACGTGCACGTTCGACGACGCGACGACCCAGTTGGAACTGCTGGCCATTTCCCCACGAAAAGACCTTGCCATGCGTAGTAAGGGCCATCACATGATCTTTTCCTGCAACAATTTGACACACTGGGTAAGGAATCGGTACTTGGACTGGAGTCAATTGAAACTGGACTTCGTCGCTAAAACCAAGAACCCCTTCATTGCCCTATAATCAAGTTAATAATGGCCTCTCCGAGGAAAACATGAGTGGCTTACTCTAAAGGTACCCCATGCCCAGAGCCGTCCTTCACTGGTAAGTGCCAATGACAAGCTGTCAGACGCAGCGACCTGGACAAAAACTAAGTCATCAGGCAAATTCTCCACCAATGCCGGTGTACTCTCCAAAGGATTCAAGTCGCCATCGTCATCATCACTGTCGGCATCCGCGTCTCTCAACAAGCCTTCTTCCCCACCTGATGTGTCCCGACCTAGTGCACCATGATCGTTGCAACCCCAGGACCACAGCTTTCCTCTCTTGTCGATCGCAAGTACGTGCGCACCACCGACTGCAAAGTCAACAATCGCCACTCTATCGATTGGCAAGAAAGGGTTCAGCCGCGGCCTCTTGACTTCTTTGTTCTTTGCGTCTGGACCAAGACCAAGCTCAGACATACTACCCGTTCCACAAACATAGATATTTAGCGGTTCAGTCTTCAATGCTGGGATAGGAACAATGGTTTTGCCAATAGTTTTCTTGAGCTTGTATGGAGGCGCGAAAACTTTCTTCGGCATCAACCTAGCTTTTTTGTAGCCATTTGCCATGGGTTCCCGCTTCTTTAAGTCAGTGGTTTCATTCTTATCGTTGTCTGTAAATATTGCTTCAACGATCTGCGTATCCAGTGCGGCATGATTCCGGTCATCATCTGTCGCCGTGTCTTCAACAGGCTTGCGATTTCCGTCATTTTTATCCACACCATCCGGCTCAGTAATTGTCGTGAAAATCGAGTCTGTAGCTGTTGCAAGTGAATCATTCACCGATTTGCTTGTGCTGCTGGCAACAGACGCTATGGAACGACCATGGTTTGAACGCCGGGCCGCACCCTCGCGGGATCTTGTCTGCCTCTTCTCAGAAACGTGTTCAGTTTCTACCTCTGCATCGGGCGGTTGCTTGCGTTTGCGTCCCGGTGGCATTGCTAGAGATTAGCAGTGGAAGAAGTGGGTCATGAATGCGTCAAGGGATAATGAGCTGGCTCGGATTAAGCGCGCCAACGAAATTTCGACTCGCGCCGCACGCCGTCGGCGGTTGGATGAGTTTTTCGTTGACGTTGAACTTCTGGTGTCTACTTTTACATCTTTACAGAGTCCGCTCCGCACTCACGGTACTGCTCAGAGAGCAACTCATTGTGGGGAGAACGGTAGGACTCCATTTAATGAATGCTCTTAGAAGCTTGCAGTCTGGCATCTTCGGACAGTTCCTGGACTGATACAGTGCACATCACCTCACCTTGCGAGCGAGAAATGGGCTCTGCCTAGAGAACTTCGAGGCTGTTGTTCGAATTGTCGGTTATGCTGGCCGCTACAATAAGGATCTGATTTGCATTATAAAAATCCAAAGTAACATTTATTCCGCGATACATTTATCCATGCAAATAACAACCACCCCATGTATGCAATTTATACAACAAACCACGATTCAAAACTAAGCAGTCTTCTCCAAGGCCTGCATCTGTACCAATTCAGAATACTTCCCGCCTTTGACCAACAGTTCCTGGTGTGTGCCCATTTCACACACGACACCGTTATCAAACACGTAAATTACGTCTGCGTTCTGGATAGTGCTCAATCTGTGTGCAACAGCAATTGTGGTACGACCCTTGGCTGCCTGGTCTAAAGCAGCCTGGACAACTTTCTCGGACTCAGAGTCGAGAGCGGAAGTAGCTTCGTCAAGAAGTAGGACCTTTGGCTTCCGAATGAGCGCACGAGCAATCGCAATGCGTTGCTTTTGGCCTCCGGAGAGAAGGACACCCTTTGAGCCACAGAGTGTGTCGTAGCCATTTGGCAGTGACGCAACAAAATCGTGAATATTAGCCTGCTTGCAAGCCTCAATGACGCTCTCGTCTGTGATATCATCTGGTTGGAGAGAGCCTAGCTTGACATTATCCCGGATAGAACCTGCGTAGAGTACTGGCTCTTGCTGTACCATTGCTAGATGACTTCTGTAAGAGTTGATTTCCAATTTCGAGATATCCTGTCCATCAATCAAAACTTGACCGGCTAAAGGCCTGTAGAACGACTCAATAAGTGCGATGGTAGTACTCTTGCCACATCCAGACATGCCAACCAAAGCTGCATACTGCCCTTTCTTAACCGTGATATTCAGTCCCTTTAGAACCGGAACCTCAGGACGCGTTGGGTAGCGGAAATGCACGTCTCGGAACTCAATGTCACCTCTAACATCGTCCAGGACTTCACCCCCACCAGACCATGTATCTATCTCGGGAATGGAATCCATCAGGCGCTTGATATTTGCAGCAGCAGACTGTGCTTTACCCATATCCGGTGCAAACGAGAACACAATTCCTGCAGCTTGTGCTCCCATGATCATCGACACGAATGTGATGAAAAATTGAATCGTGGAGTACTCTCCCGATCTAAGGAACCTACTTCCCCACCAGAATGCGAGGCCCATGATGAAAAATCCCATACCCTGCGATAGTCCAAATAAAATCGCGGACTTATTGGTCGCCGGTCTCGCAACCTTGATTTGTTCCTCGAGAGCTTCGTGATAGACGTTCCAGACGTCATCCTCGCGAGTCAATGACACCACTGTGCGAATTGCCGCCGCCGCTTCGCATGCCTGAGCAGCTGACTTAGCGTGTGTTTTTTTGATCTGTTCTTCGAACCTAGCCTGCATCGCGAACCGGAAGAAGCCGCAGCCAATAAGAACGGGCACACAGGCAGCACACACTATAGCAATTTTGGGAGCGACGCTGAATGCTAGGACAAGTCCGGCAACTACATTGACAGCCGCATTGAGTATTTGTCCAAGAGTAGCTCCGGAGAGACCTTCAACGGATTGAGCATCACGAGAGAGAGTAGCTGTAAGTGCGCCAGTCGAATTCTCATCTCGGTCGAAAAACGCAATATCCTGTCTGAGAATCTGACGAAATGACGTATATCTGATGCGGCGCACAAGACGCTGAGCAACATATGCTAGTGAACCATTTGTAACAACAAACGCCATACCCTCCACAAATGCCATCATGAAGAAAAGTGCAGCGAAACGATCAACGGTCGCACGCATCAAATTAGGATCAGTACTGTTCTGCTGAAACGCCGCGATACAGTTGGCGTAAAACACAGAAGTGACAGGATATCCGATGCCGTTGATGAAAGCGGAAATACCGCCAATTGCCATCCAGTGATGTTCAGGCTTCGAAAACTTGAAAATCGAAACTATTAGTTGCCAAAGAGAATACGATTCTTCTACTCGAGATGGTCTCTCAGCAAGAACGAGACTGGATATAGATCTTACGGAAGCGTTCGTCTTTGTCTTTATGAGCTTCAAATCCTCAGCAGCATCGGCAGGAAATTGGACCATTTCAATCAATTTTTCGTCGTCGTCAACGGCAGCTTCCGCTTGGCCCAGTAACGCGGCTCGCTTCTCCTCGTTCAGCTTATCAATCTGCTGTGCCTCCACTAAACCGTAATATTCGCCCTTCTTGTCAAGCAATTCATTATGTGTCCCCATTTCGACTATCGCCCCCCTTGACATGACCACAATCATGCTGGCATCACGAATAGTAGACAGCCTGTGAGCAATAACAATTGTCGTTCGGTTCCTGGCCGCCTTATCGAGTGCATCCTGCACAACACCTTCACTCTTTGTATCCAAAGCAGAAGTTGCTTCGTCAAGCAGGAGGATTTTGGGGTTGCTGACAATTGCACGGGCTATAGCAATTCGCTGTTTCTGACCTCCAGAGAGCAAGAATCCGCGCTCCCCAACGTCCGTATCCAAGCCATCTGGAAGCTTATCTATGAAAATCATCGCGTTTGCTTGCTTCAAAGCATCTGTAACTAGTGCACGTTTCTCCAGTTCCGACGCGTGCTCGTATTTAGTACCAATCAAGCCATGGGCCACGTTTTCGTAGATTGAGCAGGAGAATAGAACCGGCTCCTGTGATACGAGCGAAATCTGACGACGGAGCCATTTGACGTTCAAGTCATTAATATCATGGCCATCTAGTGTGATGGTGCCCCCAACCGGCTTGTAAAACCGCTCGATGAGTCCGACGATAGTAGACTTTCCCGACCCACTGGCACCTACTAACGCAACAGTAGAACCAGCTGGGATTTTCAAGCTGAAGTCACGAAGAACGGTTATATCAGGGCGGGAAGGATAAATGAATCGTACGTTCCGGAGCTCGATGCTGCCGCCCACTGACTCCAAAGTGGCACCAACTGGCGCACAAGAGTCAATTGCGGACTGTCTCTCAATAGTGGCAAAGATTTTGGAGGCCGCTGCAATTGCATTTGTGATTTGCTTGAGATGTGGCGAGATCTGAGATGACGTGAAGGCACCAATCATCATTGCCATAAGAACGGATACTACGTTATTGACACCGAGCTCACCAGAGGCTAAAAACCGGGACCCTTGCCAGAATGAGAGTGAATAATTGCAGTAAACGGAAAACCACATAGCACCGATCATTCCGCCCTACGTATTATTAGCAGCGAACGCCAACAATGGGTAGTTAATGAAATATACCAGAGCAATCCCCGCTTTAAGACCCCACTTTTCTGTAACTGCCAGATATTTGTCGTAATCCAGGGCAAGTCGATCTTGCGCGCCAAAGGCCTGAACATTGCGCACAGATGAAATAACCTCTTCAGCCAACGTACCGCCGACGGAGTACCCCATGAGAGACGCGCGGAAATACTTGATCATATATCTCGAAGCTGTCGTCATAGTGATAACAATGAGGACGATAACAGACAGTAATATAAACGTCAACTTGTAGGACCGCACGAACGCGACGGTAAGCGCCGCCAAGAAGGTTGTAAGGTTGGTTATCGACTGACTAATTTTATCGGACATTCCTTCTTGCACCAGGATGGTGTCGGCCGAGATACGGGTGGTAATTTCTCCCGACCCAAGCCTGTCGAAGTAACCGATATTCTGACGCAGGGTAGCCTTAAGGTATTGTTCACGAATACGAGCCGACAGTACTTCCCCTCTATCCATGATTATAAAAGTACCAACGTAGGAGAAGATTATATCCGCGATTCCGATATAAACAAAATATCTATTTGATTTAGCATCTCCTGATTATCATTATCGCAAGGGTACCAACAGAGCCAGCGTGCTGATTTGCTGATTGAAGTCGTAATCAGTCACATTTCCTTCAAATCCATATTTATAGGTCGAGTTGTAGTAATTATCAGTGTATGTCGAGATATATGCCATATCCTTATGAGTTGCGTTATACATTGTAGTGTTGTAGGATCCATTGGGTCCAAGGTCTGTAAATGTCTGTGTTACGTTTCCAAAAACAACCTCCATGGCGGTCAGCACAACTCCCAGTCTTCTTGAACAATTTTCATACGTACAGTCATAAGTGGACGCATGACACCCGACAACACGGACGACAGAAATCCTATAGCGAGAAGGATCTTATCCGTACGATTTGCGTAACGATACAGAGTCCAGAGTGTGGCATTGAACTCGGGGACGTGAACCTGCTCCCGAAGCACCCTCGCGTCATGCTCGGGAAGTGCAGAGAACTCGTCGACATCGACATAAACTTCAGACTTGCCGCCTGCCGCAGACTTGAGCGGGGTCTTTTCGGTAACGGGCTTGCCATTGTCTGATGTAGAGCCTTCATAGCCTGCTTTGTCGAAAGAAGATGGGGAAGAGAGTAAAGAGGACTTCTCGTTCTCGTCAGAAGATTGGTCGCTGGAGCCAGACGGAAGCGACTCTTTGCGTTTAAAGAAGCCCGCCATTTGTTCAGGTTGGTAAGACAACTGTAGCAAAGTAGCGCAACGAGAAATGGGGACCCGTTACGAGCGGTGGTAGTGATTCTTGAGAGACAACGACTGGGGTCTGATAAGGCTTGGGTGCACACGTCAGCCGATAGGCGATAAGCTATGGCACGAGCCTACCGAAGACCAAGTCCCTGGTTCAGCAGCGGATGGGCCAATCAATCAAAATGGCGATCGGCATATTTAAAGTTTTACCGAAAAACTTGTCTATGGTCACCAAACCCTAAAATTTGAACGCGCGATCAAAATGATGGAGATTCATAGGGAGTCAAATCATCAGTAAACTCCCTAAATAGACCAGGGCTGCTCCGAATATTCGCAGTTTGTCCTGGCAACGAACAAAATTGCGAAATTACTCGTTAACGTATTTATTTCATGGGCGAACCGGTCACCACCAAAAAAATTCTTCTGCAACCACTATTTCAACGCGTCATATTTTATCAACAACATACAGGATGCCTTATGCTAATGAATCTCAAATTCAACTGGCTGTACAAGCATATAAATCGAAAAGTGTTAAAATCAATTCGACGCGCTAATACAGTATACGGTGTCCCTTTCTCTACTCTTCCCAGACATCGTACCCAATATTGCATTTATTGCTTATTGCTTATCTGATATCTAAAACAATACAATATAGGCTCATGCAATATTGCAATATTGCATATTGCACATAAGTGTACGCGTTAGGTCCAGTTCGACAATTGATTTGTGTAACTCCACTGTCTATCAAGATGGAAGCGAGACACTTACAAGTAATCATTGACTAGGATACGTGCCCTTGATTCAGAGTGCTTCTCCTAGACATGGACCACGTCTCCGCTCAAACCTAGGTTTCAGGGTTGATGAAACCCATCCTTCTGTAGCAATTATCACTATACGTCGATTACTAATGCAATATGCAATAACTATACGATTTTGCAATACAATATATATTGATTGCAATATGATTAAATGCAATATTTATTGCATATTGCATATTGGAAACCATGCCTGACTCTTCCAGAGCGTATAAGGGGAACCACCCATCAATAACTGAGGAAGAAACGTTGGTTAAATGGCTATTGGAATCTGATAAACGTGGCTTCCCTCTCAGACCTTTATTCCTTCGTGAAATGGCCAATATTATTTTGCTAGATCGAACCGGCAGTTCCATCACACAGGTTGGCGTCAATTTGACCACCCAATTTGTGAAACGCAGGCCAGAGTTTTGACCTCGATTCAATCGTAGATTTCATATCAACGCGCCAAAATGGAGGATCCTGAGGTGATCAAAGAGTGGTTCCAGCTCAAATGCGACACAATTATCCAATACTATAGATAATGTCGACGAGACTGGGTTTGCTATGGGTCTGCTAAAGGTTGTGAGACGTCTGCTTAACGCAGAGAGACACTCCGTACAATCTAATCCATTTACAAAAACTCGCATTGTTGGCATATATCGGCTTCTTATCCTCCCTGGACACAGCAGTCATGTCAACGCGGAATTTGATCGATAGCGTGAAGAGAACATGATTATACCCTTCTGTATGCCTGCTCATTCATCTCATCTCCTGCAAAACAAAATTAAGCACTAAAGATCGTCGATATACTGGTAAAGCGCGCTCCCGACCCAGACGAAGCATCTGAACCCTGAGCACGCGATTAGGCTGCGGTGAATAAATGACTGCCCCGTATTCGGAACAGTCGTAGTTGGTTATATCGAGGTTCTCGTTATTATACCAAGGACACAGTTGATAAATAATATATTCCTTAGTTTCTTTCGCCCGAGTTGGTCTGTGGATAAATTTATTTTAATGGAGTTCTCTAGACGGCGAATTCCAACAAAACGACAGGTCTAATTAAACAGGTCCTCCAGCATAATTAATATTCTAAAGAAAGTTGATACTAGATTCCTAATTAATTATATAGATAAAATCCAAAAGCTGGATCATATATATGGTATCTCGGATCTACGACTCTTATGTTATATTATTACATTAAGCCATCCATCCGTTTGTGTCAGCGGCAGCACCAGTTAGCGGAATCCGGAAGAGTCCGAAGAAGGCACGGGACAAAATCGACCATCGGACACAGAAACAATATTCAGCGGAGTACGGCTTTAGCAAGACACAGCAAGAACACCCCTTGGCACAGGCGAAGAACGGTAAAATCTGTAAACAAGATATTGCAAAAAAAAACCCTGGCCACAAAAATTATGACAACTGCATAGAATGGCTGCCAAGAAAAATATTCGGTATATATCAATTTCAGGTTGAGCAATGTGCAGAGGCATGGACTACGACCATTGCTGATTTCCCCTTTCTTTGGTGTGTTGGGAGAAAAACAAGTTTAGGAGGACAGGGTTCAGGGTTCAGGGTTCAGGGTTTAGGGTTACATTGCAAGCGATATTGACGAGACTAAGGCGCTGTAATCGGCCTAGAAATACACTGGTGAGGGGAACGGAGTGCCCAACGCGCGAGACCTATATTTTATCTCTCACCCTGGTCCGCCCAATTTCAAATACAGCAGTTGCAGCTTGGGCCTCGTTAGCCATTCCGAAGACCCTTGACTAGAGACGTAATATCCGTTGACACGGTGAGTCGAATCTTTATCAAACGTCGGTTGTCGAGCTGATAAATTCTGTTCTGGACGTAACAAGCATCGCGGGGTGCATTCCAACTGGGCACTGCTGATCCTGTACGAAGAGATCGCTGACGATCCAGCAACTTTTATAACAGAGTGAAACGCGGAAAAGAGCGAAATACAAAAAATGCGAGGACGAGAATGGTCATCATACAGACGACTAATGTAGAAAAAGCACATATGATGGCTCCTTGCGGAAATCTACCTCAGTGAGCCAAGCTTGCTCCTAAATTTTTATTTTTGGCCATTGCAATCTTATTAGTCACCTCTAAACCTACATCTCAAAGGCCTCTGCTCGATCACTGGCGTCGGTGTTGTTTCGAGCTTTAATCATTTCGTAGTCGTCTAAGAAATCGTAACCCTCCCACGATACTGTTCTGACGTTATTGAATAATTGTACTATAACTTTGGTTTTCGTACTTCTCGACGATTCTTTATGGCAACGAGAGCCCGAAACGAAGGTTAAGATAAACAAATGCTTTGCAAAATTCACCTCATGCGTGACTTATAGCTACTAAAGAAGGAAGTATGAGTGGTGACTAGTAACACTTTGTACCTCCCTAAGCTAATGTTTCGTCACTGGCTGCATCCAGGTTGATTCGCAAGTTACGCAACCGACTTCGAAGTATCAAGAAATTCTGTTGACATCTGTTGCGGTTGATGCGC
Organism: Lipomyces sp. NRRL Y-11553; assembly: GCA_003705905.2. Lineage (NCBI taxonomy): Eukaryota > Fungi > Ascomycota > Lipomycetes > Lipomycetales > Lipomycetaceae > Lipomyces > Lipomyces sp. NRRL Y-11553. The sequence goes on along the minus strand of PPJW02000009.1, from coordinate 105,662 downwards.
AACGTTTGTCATGGCAATTAGGTCCAGTTTTGGAGCACGCGGAAGAAACCGTACAAGCACTCTAATTAGCTCTGCTGAATAGTTGTTCCAAGAGCATCAAGCAGGCGTAGCTGCTAAATTCGGTGTGAGCTATCATCAAAGACACGTCCCTGGAGGCTTCTCACACTTTCAAAAACTCTAGCACGGCGGATCTTTACGGTATGTTATGCCATTACAAACAATCCTGATATGATAACTCATCTATTAGAGCATGTCAGACATGTGTCATCAGATATGGATATAAATGGGCTTATCACTTCCTAAATTGATTCGGCGCGTTTCAAAACTGACAACTCATACATTGGATCCTATAGACATCGACAAGCTATGTATGAGAACATTGACCCGTGGAAAAAAACTGACGGTCAAGACTTGTTCCAGGGCGTCACAGCAATTGCGTTCCAATTTCGACAATGAGACTCAAGCGCCATTTCCCATCGTCGAGGCTCCGGAGCTGAATCAATTACAGTGCTGCGATTGCGTTTATAAGGAGTGACTTTACTGCCAGTGAATCGGTACATCGACTCTGATGGAGGCGTTGTTGACACACAATGGAGGTATAGTTTCTGCTGAGTTTGCTGGAGCTACGGAAAGTTCGCAGATCAACAATGAATGTGGCAATCAGAATGAAAATTAATATTTACTACTGAGAAAGATGATTGAAAATAATGAGAAAGGGCCTAAAAGGCCTCGTGTTGCCCGCGTTAAACATAGATTAGGAAAGTAAAGGACCTGATGAAAGCAAACATGTGGAGAGAATCGTCTGAATCAAGCTCTGGAAGATGAGAATTTGTAGTACAAGTGATTGAAAGTGTAGTATCAGCCGGCCCCCTGGACTAGCGGCTGAGTCATTCACTGGACTTTAGATTTAAGACTGGATCTTTTTTCCATTCACTGCAAGGAAGAATGGAAGAATGGAAATATCAGAACTTAGAGCCACAGTTAAGAGCAGCACTCCGAGATAATTACATCGTAATAGCTCAATTAACATGTGAGGCAGGAGAAGCGACCAGTAAGTTTAAGCTTGTGTACTTGCCCTACTGTCGATGGTTGTGATTCGTTGGCGTATTAGCAAGTTTCTGAATATGAGAGAGTTGCGGCACGTCAAGGTCGAAGCATTCGATGCAACCTTTCGGCAAAGAGTCCGTGCCGCTTAAAACGCTCCCAACGTTCAGCCGCCCTCCTGGCCATCCTCATAATGACCTGAACTATGTGGAAGGTTCGTAACATAACCCAAATATTTGTCACGGGAGAGGAGACGTCATATATAAGCGCAAGCTTCATAATGCCAGAACATGCAACTGTCCATATGTTTTTTATTCGCCTAGTACGTTCCCCCGTTCAGATTTTCTATGATCATTTTAAGGTCACCAGTTGCTTTGAGGCTCTATGATTTTATATAATTTCATAAGAGTCAGAACTATGTGCAGGTGTCATTAACCGTGGACAATAGAGATATATTTTACCACCAAAATACGCTGGGCACGCCGTGCTGCGAAGACCTCGAAGTACCCGCACTTGTGGAACGGAACCGCGAAATGGCGTGCTCCTCTGGCCGACTGAGCAACCCCAAGAAATAGGCCTAATATTACTGAATACTTTGCAACGAATACGCATAAGAAATCATACCATGTTATGGCGCCCGACAACACAATACGTCACCTATTATAAGGGATGGAGGTATTCGCCCGTAATAGCGATAATTATAATGCCATTTAAGGATGCTCCGAATACGCGAATATTCGGTATTCGTTATCCGCAAAGTCCCAACCAACCAAACTCCGAATAATATTCAACAATTCTATTCGGGAAAACCTGAGCAGTGCGAATATTATTCGGCTCAATGGTAGTTTACGTGTTCTCCAATATGTTAGGTCTCGCTTTAATGACCAGCTCCTCAAGAGCCGACACCCCTTCCCGCCAGCCTTACAGCTGAAAAAAAGGCGACGTTACTAAATCCGTCTCCGCGATAGTATCGACGGAATCTTCGATCGCTAGGAGAACGTGCTAATCCAACATAGGCTAACCAAAAGCGAGGAAAAAGGTAGTTAATAGGATAAATGAAGACTTTGTTTCCGTAGTAAGCAAGAGTTATTTGTCGGACGATTGATGCTATCGGAGGGGCTCGTAGTTCACCTTTGGCTGGCGCATATAAGCTACCAATGCTCAACATAACAGTCATGTTACTGCAAATTTGATACATTTTGCAAGGATAAGCATGGAGCTCATGCGACAATATGTGATGCAGTCCGGTAGGAAATATATAGGAAGACTTCCTATATGTCAGCACTTGCTGTACGAAACACGACTCAAATATAAGATTTTATGTGCCCACTTAGCAGGAACTGGAGTGGCCCTGTTTCATAATGGTTAGATGCTTCGAAACATCACCTTCCAACTACATATATCATTCCAAGTTCCTATGACTAAGGGCCGCGCATTCCCGAACATCGCTAGCCCCGTTACAGGTACTGGCCATCTATAGGAGACCCGTCAGAGACGCCAGTGGCCAGATATCGGCCTTGACAGGCGAATTAAAATGCATAGGAGAAGGCGCCAGACTCATTATTGGAGGCGTGGCGTGCTTCAATGGCGACGGATAATGCCCGGACCTGGATGCAGGGGGTTCACGAAATCTTGATCATTTGATTTTCTTAATGTTAAAATAAAACTCCGTGGTTGGTATATCCGTTTCAATAAGCATATTAACTTAGCTAAGACTTGATAACAAATAAACAAACGAACTGGGAGGATGCTCGTTTGTGTCGATTTCTCTTAGAGAAAGGAGTCTACAAGGTAAGTATGAAGTGATACAAAGACAGTGGTGTAGGCGTGTGGTCGCCCTTCACAACCTATTTCTGAGGCCTATTGTAGTAGTTGTTTGGTACTTACCTAGTATGCGACGTTTCAACTGAGATATTGTTAGAGGGAGTCTGGGGGGTAGGCCGGTGACTTGAATTATTGTAGTTCAGGTATATCTGCTCCGGAACGCGTTAAGTGTCAGAGTGGACTAACAAATAATATTTGCGGAAATATTTAAATAGTGCATTTTGGCGGGTATGTTGCCACGTATGCAATAGCCACTGAAACTTTGACAAGGGAGAAATGACTTATTTCGAGAAGAACAAGACCTTTCTTAGTAACACACTATTTAGAAATCAGAAATTCAACTACATCCGTGGAGTTACCAGAGAAGGCGATCATTCAGAATCTTTAGATTGGATTGGAATCGGAGGTCTTTTGATAGCAGTCAGCGCCTGCAGAGCTCCCAACGGCTAGTCGCCATATCGTAGTAAGATTGGCTCGGACAGAATTTGTAGGTCAATTTCATCCGTTTCACGACGTAGATATGATCTACTGTGTAGCTTGTTCCGACTATGATACCTCTTCTTCAGTTCGTGTAGTAACTAGTTATCATTGGTTAAACCGTTCTACATTATACTCGTGATTGGGCTCTATCTAGGGCCGTAATTTTATGGACCAGCAATGATGATCTTCACGACGTGTGGTAGTGCTGCACGTCGATTGCGGTCAAGATACAAATGGGGTAGCAAATTAGCAACTTTACATCTCTTCAGGCAAGAAGAAGTGTACTATGCCTAAAGTGGGAAATCGCGTTGGACTTCGTAGATCTTAGCTGTTCTCTCGCAGTAAGGAAGGTAGACTGCAATCTACTTAATTATTCTCGAGGTCATGCTTTATGCCGCCGGCAGAGAGCTTAGTCGAAAAGACCGAGAGGATGAGACCCTCCCTGCAGCCTAGTCCTTTGATGGTTTTATGGTGCTTGCTCCACCCAAGCGCCTTTGCCAGAGGTGATAACAATGCAAAGAAACACTGTCATGTTCATGTGAGTATGACCACACATTCAGCGACGCGACCTCGCTTGCATGCTTGCACGATACATCAGTGACACTCTCTCTTATTTTGTTGGGACGCGACCATTGCTAGTCATTCGTAAGGGCGTGATTGCAATGGATGGAAAGTACGTGGTCTCCTGCGCCGCTTCCAAGTCGAGTTAAACTTTCTTTAAGCATGGCAGGACTCTCTGATATGAAGCGTGCACTCAGGCACCTAGCGTAACTAACGGTCATTGCTACCAAGAGTCGTCATCTCGAAGGTGAAAGGTCACCGTGGTCAGAGAATGCCCAAAGCAAGTTAGGAATATACACCAACTAGCTGTATACGCTTACGGCATTCGAACGTGCGTGCACCTTCTTAGTTAATCTTTGTCGATCTGGCGCGAAATTTTCCTACTACTTCAACGCACGCGATTCGCCAAATAAACATCACAAGGCCCAACTAACATTCCCACAGATCACCAACTATAATTATAACTGATGGCCATATTGCATTCTCCATCTCCAGTTTGAGTTCGCCGCCCACACTCACCAATTATATTATTGCCAATGAGCATATCACAAGAGAAAAATGCAAACCTAGACTGAGAGGACAATAACCAGCGTCGTTTGATCCGTTGCGGTATCAGTCAGACGTGCCAAGATTGCGACAGTGATTATCAACGGACTCCAATTCGGGGCTTGCATCATTATGGTGGACTCTTCTCTGGGATAGATAGCTAATGTGGTCCTTGCTAGCATTTTACATTTATTGTGCAGTGTCATTCTGCTTTGTCTGGCCCCTTGTTATCAGTAGATATTTCGCCCGGAATTCACGCGGCGGTTCGAAAATACTAAATTTATTATCAGAGCAACTTAAAGTGGACAAACAAAGGTATAAAGAGTTCGGGGGTATGACGTCGTCACCTAGTCTAACACTTAACTTATAGGCGTCGTTGGCGGTTTGTAGAAGGTAAGGTTTGCACACTTGCATAAACACTTGCATAACACTCAATATTTTCCCATTACACACGTCGCTTTCCTGATTGAGATATGACATTCCATTGTTATGCTAATGACGTATTTTCTATTTTCTCATTGCGCGACAACGTAAGCTTTGGGATAATCGCGACTTAACCACAATATAGCAAAAATAGGCAACTTAGCCAAATATATTTTATATTAACTTAAGTTATTGTCTATTAACGTAACTCCCAAACGAACGTTATGCTGTCCAGGACATCGCGGCCAACAACCAGGAGTTACATAACCACAACAGCATAAACTACTTAAAATTTACCGCCGCCGGCGTCTTCTTCAGGTATTTTTACTACAACCTAGCATGTGCGCGCTTACTGACCTGTCTCGCCGCGGTTGCCACACGCGCGCCACAGCCTGCCGACGACCCCCCTCTATCAAACTCGTAGCCTCTTCTATACTAAGGGTCCCTCCCTCCTTGGCGTAAGCTTTTTTTTCATTTGCCTTCTGAGTCTCGTCGAGTTCGTTCGCCGGTAAAGCATAAAGCAATACTGGTAGCCAACCTTCTAGTATACTTTTAACATTTGGTTGCGTCGTACATTGCCGTCGGTGAGCTATCTTGACACCTGACAATCCGATTTTTATGTATTCGGACTGCGAAGTAGCCTCTGTCGGGTTTATTGGCGTTTGAGGGATCCAGGGTTGGGCAGTCTCCTGGTCTGGCCAGGAGGTGCCCTGCCGTGTTGGCCACTAAATTTATATTTAGATTAATCTCCTCCAAAACCCTATCTGGATTAAAAAGAGCCAGTCCGGCACCTCATAATCCTCCTTGGATGTTTTCCTTTGTCATTGCTTCCAGGAAAGCGCTAATAGACGCTAATAGGAAGTCTTCTTTGGCGACGTGGGTGATCCGCGCGTTGGCCAGAGCCCTGGTACGCTCCGAAAACACCCAACGTCCAGCAGCTGGAGCAGATCAGACGAATGAGCCGGCATGCAGGGCGTGGTAAGGATGTTGATTTAGTGGCAGTAGAGCTCGAAGGGGACCGAATAGTGACTTTCATGGCGTTGAGTGCGGATCAGCAGGCGATACGCACCTGCAACCTGAGTCTTAGTGTGATCATCGAAGTGTTAGTCCATTCGTTAAGGCCTAAATCGTTGGTTGTCCACCGGTCCTTGATGACTGCAAGGCGCCAGCCCAAAGGAAAGGCGTTCCCAGAAAACCAACCAGCTTTCAAGGACATGCGATTAAGAACGATGAACGGCGGGATCGCCCACCGAGAGCTCGGGATCACAGTTGCCCATTCCCGTTTCATCCTTGATCGCCCGTCCGAGGTCGTAACGACCGTAGCGACGCCGATAATGCCCATCAAAAAGCCGGTCTCGTCAAAGTTGTAAATATCGTCATCCACGATCCCATACTTAGCCCCGAAGTTCTTGACAAGCTCGAACCAGTCTATCGGCCATATCTCCTACACTACTAAGCCCCGGGCGAAAATCCTTGAAAATCAAACGTAAGAAATGCAGTCAACCAACGTGTGCTACCTCTTCTAAGTCGTCAGTCAAGCTTTTGCAAATTTGGGATGGTATTGACGTGTGCGCGTCGGCCAGCGCATCGTTGGCTGCGGATCGTATGGTTAACGTTGCGAAGAAAAGTGGTGGTCAAGGAGATAGATGGGTAACGCGGCGACAAGTGGAACGTTTGTTTGGGTGTTACTTACTATTTAAGTATTTGATAAGTTATTATTAATTAGATTATTAGCAGACGAATCTTCAAGAGAGCTTAGGAGAGATTCATTCTTGCTTCAATACATATTTTTCCAATTTCACCGAATGGAATGGACGGACATATTGCCAAGCAAACCGAGTGAAACTGTTGATCGGACAACCAGCTATCGAGTAGAAAAAACACTCTATCGCACATTTTCGTGATTGTCCCCTAATCGTATTCCTTCAAAATATTATTTAGCACCTCACATCCACGAACAACGACACCCCATTTGATGTGTGTCAATAATGCGGCTGAGTATGCCACTAAGCCTATAACCAATTGTTGTCGTTCGCTAGCCGTCGATTTAGTCACTGCAGGCGTGCTGTTACGATTACCTCTCGGCTCTCTGCTTGGATCTAGCATCATCTGATAATCTGCTCCAATAGGTTTGCTGCCAGACCGTTGCATATAACCAGTTTCAGATGATGGATGAGATTCAGTCATCGCTAAACCTTCCCTCATATCACAACCGCCGTCTGGAGAAAGACTGTCGCCTTGTGCGTTCATAAGGCGAAGATAACGAACGGCATCCTCTTTTGCGAGTGTGTATTCAATATGCTGACTTTTGTAATACTTGCGATTGTTTCGAGACAATGACTGGTGACCTGATTTAGGCAGCGGTAAATGCTCACCTACTTGACAAACCTCATAAGACCAGATTGTGAGAGTTGCGAGATACACCCCCCACGGAATATGTACTGCTTGGTCAAGTAAGCTCTCATTCTCGGCTATTCGGCGCATGAACTGAACCGAGTGCCAGGTCGCCAGACGACCATCATCGGAACGAGCCCACTGATGAACAGACTTGTTCGCGTTCTCACGATCTACGGCGCGAATCTTCCGGCCCAAAACGTTAGGAGAGCCGGCATTGATACGCAAGCTCATGGTGTCGACATGTAGAGCAAGCAGACCGAGCTGGAACATGGCCCAATTGGAACAAAGCATTGGAGAGTTATTATAATCGTTCATAGAGCTGAGTAGAGAAGATAATGGCAAATGTCCTTGCTGTTCTTGTAACCCTTGGTGACGGCCTACTACCGACGTGTCCAGTCCACTAGATTCCCCACGATCATTTACGCCCGCCTCGGCAGGTAGCGGCAATGAATGAGAGGCGACCATAACTGCAGACGTAATGGACGGCAGATTGCTCTTGCTGAGTTGATAATCGAAGTAGCTCTTCCAATTCGCGAAGGAAGCCTCCAGCCTTTTCTTAAACTCTGTCATGCGGCGCTTGGAGACGATTCCCATGTCCAATAACCCGCGCCATTGCATGTCCCAACAAATACTGAGCAAGCCATGTAATAAAATCAGACACGAAAACTGCGAGAAGTTAGCGAGTTGGAACTCTGTCTGATCTTCTTGCGACAATCGGATGAGCCTTTTTAAACTGTGCAAGAAAGAAGGCCACACTGGTTCTTGAGTGAAACCATCACTAACAGTGGGACCGACTATAGTATTCTCGTCAGCTTTCCAAGCCGCTTCTGACGAACGCCACTTCATCATTCCAGCTGCAGCGACGTTTGCCTGCTCACGGTGCATGCGGTAAAATTCCACTCCGTCTGCCGCTTCCCAGCAGGCATCAGTAGAAGGTAACTCAAGGCGGACTTCGAATGCCGACAGAATAGGACTATGCCGAAATAGGGTTGCATGTTGAGTGTCGCATATAAACGCAAAAAACGCAGTTCTGACTCGTCAATATTTTTGCCTGTACAAGATTCTTAAGTAGCAGTTACCTTTTGGTGGTTTCGAACTCAATCCACTTCCTCCACTGATGATCTGCGAAAACAGAATCGTTTGTCTCCACCACAGGAGGCTCTGTTAGGCCTTTCAAGTATCCAGAAAAATGCATTAGAGCAATGTTCGTCCCATGGAAAAACTGGGACATATCGTATTGCACGGTACTTCCCAGCATCTTGTCAAAATAGTTTGTCAACAAGAGCGTCTGGTGCACCCAAAGTTGCACTTGGGGTTGGTCTTCGATCATAAGGAACACAATTGTCCTAAATTTTCGATGAATAACAATTGCAAGGTTGGAAGCATCTCGCTGAGTGGAATAGGCCATGCCGATCGTGACGATCGCAATTAACAATGCTGGCTCCACTACTGTAGGGTCGAAAGTTGCGCGATGTAATATCGGATATAGCGGATCAAAGTGAACCCAATAAAGGTGAAGGTACTGCTTCATTGCCGAGAGCGAGAAATACGGGTTGTCGGGAGTGACTTCCGGAATAGGTTTCAACACCTCGATCATTTTCATTCGAACCTCTTCACTGGTCTCCTTGTCATCTTTCTTTAGTCTCGATGACTCCGATAGACTACGCACCAGGGGCGAACGCATATCTATATAATACTTAGTCGAGGTCATTGTGACAATAACAATAACACGCACCAGATGGCGGGGAATTGCGAATATTACTGTTTTTCGCAGCCACAGGGGTCACACTCGCAGTCGCGGGTACCGCACAAGGTCCTTCAGAGTTGTCTTCATTTGCACAGAATCCGGTGTCGCTAACAGCACTCTCACCAGTAGTGATCGTTTTGGGCAGCTGTTGCGATAGCGTGCTATGATAGCCACTGTTCCCGTCAAGTAAAAAGTCGGAACTGCCAGTGTCAGTGAGTGGGGCGGTGACCTGCTGTAGCTGCTGATTCTCCTGCTTAGGGATCGCAGGTTGCGACGGAATTAAAGTCTCAGGCGGTGAATCGGACCAAAAATCTGAGCCGAATAACCAAGTGTAGTGGTCTGACAAGCTGAGATCGAAACTGTCCAATGAGAATGGCGGCCACTCTGTCGCCACTGTAGATGCAGGCGGTGCAGCTATGACGGCAGGGTCTGCAGAGTTGTACGATATATATTGGTCTGCAGAGGCTATTGGTTGTTGCGAATGTTGTTGTTGCTGCTGCAGTTGCGAACTCTGAGGCTGCTGCGATTGCGGCAAACATTGTTGAGAAGGTCGTGGCTCCGGTTTGTCCGACTGTTGGTGTTGATGAGACTCAGAAGGACGATACTGCTGCCGTGAGGGTGGCTCGTTCTGTGCCTGCTGCTGCTGCAGCAGTTGCGGCGACGGAGATTGCTGTTGGGCAGCGGGAGCTGCGGGAGGCACACCCGCGAAATGCGTGGTATAAAACATAAAATCTTTGCCTTGCTGTTGTTCCCGCATTTCCTGCTGGGGTAGCAGTGGAGAATTCATATGCTCTGTCCTGGTCGAATCATCATATAGAAGTTTTATCGGTACTGAACGCAAAGTTTGATCGGCGCCAGGCATTGTCGCATCATTTCTCAACGGCGAAAGCGATGGAGAGGATGCAGAGAGGTGTACTAGAGTCGGGGAACCGTGCGATACGCCGTTTGTGGCAAAAGGTGGAATTGGTTTGCTAGTCAACTGCTGGTGATCAGGAGAGGGGAGCGGTTGCGAGCGTTGCGGTATAGGCCCATGTGCACGAGAATGACCGGTTGTAGTAGTGGACAACTGAACGGCAATGCCTTGCGAGACAGGAGATTGCCGTGATATCGGCTGCTGTTCTTTGTATGCCGGTGACGGTAACGGCGGAGGTAGCGGCGGAGGAGGAGGTGGTGGTGGTGGAAGAGGGGGATTATCGCACCGGTCGATGGCGGAGATGCTTTCAGAGACATGTTCTACGGCCATATTAACAGCACCGCGATTATACAACGCCGGTGGGAAGGGCTCCACGGATGCGGACACCATGCGCTGGATCGCTTCACGTTTCTGGCGCTTTTCGTGGGATTTAGTAGACAGGTGCTTTTCGAGCAAGTCTTGCCTTGCGAATTGCGACGGGCATATTGGACACTGGTACGGTCGGACGGGCAGATCTCATCGCCTCGTTAGATATATTACTACACATAGATCATAGAGGACATACGATTGGCAGCGTGGCGTGCTAGATAGTCCTTGCGATTGAACATCTTGCCGCATCCAGGATGCAGACATTTGAACTTCTTGCTGATCATCTTGTCGGATACTTCATTTTCGCGTTCAGAAATAAATCCTTTTCCGGCCATAATATCAGGCAACTATTCACAGCATTGCTATTCACAGCATGGCAACTGGCGGTGTAAGTTGCTTGCAGTCATAGAAAATGTGTAGTTGTGAATTGGATAGATAAGTGTGGATGCGGAATCATGCACAGATTGCTTCCTTAGTTAATATGATAGAACCCAGATGCCTGTTCCCACCGCAGGTTTATTAGAGTTTCATTGGGCGATGTCGAAAACACTTATAGCACGAAAAGGTTAGGGTTATCCCGCACCCGTCAGAAATGCACTCTACTAACGTGACAAAGGAAGACTTTTCATCGCAATGCTGATTATTTCCTAGGGTTAGGGCACAAGCGTGCTGATTCCTTTGGCTAAACACTAATGTAGGCAGACAGTGTTCTCAACTGTGGGCAAGAGGGGCAGCCTCGAATCGGGAGTCTGAGTGGCCCTGAGGCAAGCCACTTGGTACACTGCCGTTTCTAGCAGCTCGTCCCTACTGGGGGTTAAGAGGAGAGTCTGTCAGGGACTCTCCTCAATACGCTGATTCGCCCGGCAGTTCACTGTGTGGGACTCGTACTCAACTGTGAATATGGAACGGTGGTTTGTTTTGTCTATATATATACATATATATACATACAAACATGTGAGGTTTACTGAACTCGGGCTGAGCAAACTCGCCCAATTACAGAGTGAGGGAACCGCTGAGGCTTGCCTCCTCGTCATCTGGTCTTTGGGCCAGATGGTGTGCAAAGATTGCCATCAGATTCGGGGGTGGTTTTGTTCTTGCATCGCAAGTTCAAAATCACGGGGTCTGGTGGTTAACCGTCTTAATGCAAGTAAGTGAATGTGCATCCCCTGACAGGGTAAATAGATAACCCTAACCTTCTCGTGGTGTAGATGAACTTTTGTGTTAACACTTTAGGTGGTCTTAAACGGTCGAAGGTCATACAGACAGCAGCATTGGTCTAAACATTGTTTCGCTGTGTGTCAACAGTATCATAGTAGTGCCAAAATATACCTTTAAACTGTACCCGACTCACGCGCTCGCGGGTCAGATGTTTTCGAACCCATTTGTGTTTTCGAACCCATTTACGCGTCCCAGAAACAATGTCTAGATAGTGAAAGCAAGAGCGATTATGAATAAGAGGGAGATGTTGAGGAGTAGCCGAGTAGGTTCGCGTATCACGATGACATAATGAATATTGCGGTAACATATATAGTTACACGATTGCAAATATGTAATTAGAAAGGAGCATAACTATTTTAAAAAAGCCTATTGGATTGGCGGCTGTCGTGGATTGCTTTCCGAGATCCACGTTGAAAGTAATAAAAGAGATATTAGTCTTTTATCTAATAAATACATTCTTTCCGAAAAGTCGGGATTTTAGCATTTAGCTATAGAATTACCATGGTTATCCAGGTAGTAAGGTACTATCAAATAAACGATACCTGATTTAATGAGTCATCTTTGAGACAAGCATATGACTGCAGAATCGACCAGATAACTAGCTTCTGAAGCCATCCATCAAACTGTAAAGTCGACGAATCCACGTGGAGGTCTACTTTGAAGCAATACCGACGCACCGCCTCCTTCGGCCTATCGGGCCTGGAAGTTAACTTGACCGTTGAAGGATTAAAACGTCCTAAGCAAGCGCCAAACTCACCACGGCAGGAGAGAAGCAACAGTATATTGCACTACCAGCGACAGCTCGCAAGCCGGACGCAAAAACAACTTAGCCAGATAGCCAGCAACTGCCGAATAAAGAGCATAATCCATTACTTTTATTCGAAACATGGAGAACGGCGATATCGAAAACCAATCGGAAGAGAGTTAACAAACTGACACAATCCGGACATCTCTGTAGAGTCCGCGTTTCTCCGAGTGAAGCGAACTTAATTCATGGTCCTGTGGCCGCGCGTAGACAGTCCATGGCGCAGTTGTACGCCATCGACCACGAATTGTTACCTCGTTTAGGAAAGCAGCATTGCAGTTGCGACGACTGGCACCGGCGTTTCCGACGTTTCGCCAATAATTAGGACTCTTGACCGGTTGCCAAAACCGTTCCAAGCCTTAAACCGAACCAGGATTGGTTTTCTCGTGCTGGTGTAAGTATGACATGCTGAAACCGGTTTCCCGTCCCCAGCCCTAGACCCAAGTTTCGCGGACTTAAGGCCCAATTGAGTTCCTCGAACGGCGAAGGTTGCCTCAAAACAAAGTTGTTCGAACCAACCAGGGTTTGACTTAAGACTTATCATGAATCATAAAATTGAAATTGTGAACAAGTTTAAATCGATCCTCTTCGCCTTTCAAACTCACACACTTCTGAACACCCAGTAAGCCGGTATAAAGATGGCTTCACTCAATCCTGCCGCTTGCTGCATGGAAGGCTACGCGCACCACGGCGAGCCGGCTGGTACTGTCTGCAAATACGAGGATTTCGATATCTATGTAGCCAAGCCTGCTGTTTCGACCAACAAAGTTATCATATACTTGACCGACATCTTTGGCTTGCCATTCACTAACCACAAACTAATTGCTGATAACTTCGCAAAGCAAGGCTTTCTCGCCGTCATTCCAAATCTATTTTACGATGACCACATCCCTTTCCCGCGTCCTGATGGATTCGACTTACCTGGCTGGGTCCAGCGACACCAGCCACAGCACACAGAGCCTATCATTGAGAAGACATTCGAGTTCATCAAGAAGGAGTTCCCTGCCGTGGAGAAGCTCTTCTCAGTTGGATACTGTTACGGCGGCAAATACGTCGTCAGGTTGCTCGACGAGGGCAAACTCGACGCAGGCTACGTTGCCCACCCGAGCTTTGTCTCCGAAGACGAGTTGCGCGCTATCAAAGCTCCGCTGTCCATCGCCGCTGCCGGTATGTTCTGGCACTCACAGACTGTTCGGCTGACTTCTGACAACCTTATAGAGATCGACGTGGTATTCCCTGAAGAGAAGCGCCACCAGTCAGAGTCGATTCTGAAGGAAATAAAGGCGACCTATAACATTGTCCTCTACGCCTCCGTCAGTCATGGCTTCGCCGTCCGTGGAGATTTGTCCGATGAAGTTGTAACTTGGACCCAAGAGGCTGCTTTCTGGCAAGCTGTCCAGTGGTTCACTCGATTCAGCAAATAATCTGTTCTTCAACGTGTAGATAATAGTTTGCGAGCTTGGGTATCCAACTAGAATGACTTAACGATGAAACTGTCCCTATCATAATTATTTCTAATAATACAACGAATATTTGGTCAATGAACCGTACGTCTGGTTCTTTCCGAGAGTGACCATTCCTTTCCACTCCTCTTTGTTTACGGCATCAATATATCGTGAACTCTCGAGGCAGAAGCCCGACCGTGAACCATACAATCCGTTGACGTTGGTGTATCTGCCGGTGTACAACTGGAAACACGGCTCGGTCGTCTGTCCTACGAGATGCAATTTTGTGTTTGGATGGTACGCGCTCGCCATAACTTGGAGGTCCAGTGATCGAGTGTCGAGAACGCTAATATCAGAGCCCGGGAACATGAAAGCGTGGTCGATATCGGGCTCGTCACGGCCGAATTTAATCTTTAAGTCAGACGGCACGAGCGGATGATGCACAATGTTGCCTGTAGGCACGAAAGTCTCGGTGACTTCAAGGCTGTGATTCGTTGTAAGCGTTAATTCAGTGTCCTCAATGGTCGGCTTGTCGCCAATGTTAAAGTAAGAGTGGTTCGTGAGATTCACTATTGTGTGTTCCACGTCCTCTGGTCCCAAAAGCGTTGCCTCGTACTCCAGATATAACGCCCCGCCCCCAGGTGCGTCTTCTACCCAGTATTTAACCACTACGAGTAATTCACCGGGAAAGCCCTCTTCCAAGTGCTTGCTCACATATGTGAACTTTAGCTGCACAGAGCTCGTCGTAGATGGCGGCGGTAAGATCTCGGGATCGCGAAACACGACCTTGTCATAGCCATACATTCCACCATGCAGGCTGTGTCCAAAACTGGTTTGCGCGACTTCGTAGGACTTCCCATCAAGCTTAAACTTCCCGTCTCGAATGCGATTTGCGACCCGGCCGATGAAGGCACCAAAGTACGGATTATCTTCGCGACTGTAGCATTCGCCGGACTTAAAGGCTAGGTTGACGTTGTGGAATTGCGAGGCGGACGGTGTCTTGACGGCAAGGTCAACTACTGTGAGACCGCGATTAGTGAAGCTGGCAGTGAAGTAGCCGTTAGGCGTCGCGAGGACGTGGAGTTTGTTCGTCAGATCGGACTTGTCAAACTCAGTATTGATGGTATAACCTGTCCAGCCGGCCATTGTGTGCAAATATCAACTCAAAGGAGCGTATATCTCGAATGAGTTAGTTCTTGACATATTTATAACCTCGGTGGACTAAGCGACAAGCGATAAGCGCGAGACGCGGGGAACTTAAAGCGCCACGTAACCAGTAGTTACCTTTAGCCCCTGAATAATTGTAAGAATTCATCCACCTATGGTTGGCTTAATAAGTTCTTATCGCCTTAGCAACGAGAAAAGGCTTGAGACGGGCTATTTCAAAGGAGGGAGGGGGAGGGGGATATATAATCAAACATGATTTCTTTAATTTATCTGCCCGATATGTCTCCCTACGAGCATCGGCGTGTACGCAATACCTCCCGCGTGTACACGAGTCGCGACGCGTCCTAGCGCGTGTGACTTTGTTGGCAGAGCTGATACCAGTATATTTATCCAAAAGATATTATTATGTAAGTCAAAATAATCTAATCCCCAATCTAGAATATCGAAATCCCCAAAACTCATGAACTCCGATTTTCACGTCCGACATGAATGCAAGTATATCCCAACAATCAATACCATTCCAAATGCTACAACACGTCAAGTACTATTTTCCGCGACCTCTGATTGCATCTCTATTTGTAACTGCAAATCCATATCAGTTTCCCCCCTTGCCTCATCCAATTCGTCATCACTGTCGTATAACCCCCCTTCCGCATGCTCTGACACAAAGAACGAGACTACCAACGTTAAGAAATAAAACACGATAATCGTCACGAACGCAGCCTGAGTATATGTACCGACAGTGTATGCATAAATGCTAGTGAACATGACCGGCGTGAACAACGTCCAGATACTTTGCAACCACGCTACGCTACCAAGAATGGCGCCAACTTTGTCGTTAGGAACGTGTTTGGTAAGTGTCGACATCGTTGTTGGAGAACCAATAGCACCGAATGAGCCGATGAGCGCCACTGCGAGCGAAATTAATAATGCCCCGTTAACTGACATTAACCCGAAATATACGTACGCACAGAAAAGAAAACACTACTCTTGGCCACGCACATGCCGGCGAAGGAAATCATCTCACAGATAATTGAAAACTGAATCACGCTGCGCCTATGTTAGTGTATATGGAAACGTTTGAAAAGACACCAATAACATACAATATATCAGTCACCGAAGCACCAACGTCAGTCTGCGGACGAGGATGGAACCATTTGATTGAACTCATAATCGCAGGCAAAATGACGAGCAACGCCAACGCCCTACCGATCCCATTGAACGACACGACGTAGTTGGCGGTAATGCTAGACCAACCATACACAAATTCTGCATACAGCAAAATGAGATTCATCGAATTTGTTTGGCATCCAGCGATCAGCATTTCTATACTTGCCAGAAGAGCGATATTCTTCTTAATAACAAGACGAGTGCCATCTGCGGGCCATAAGACTCGCAGCGATGAAAATATGTTAAGCTTATTAATCGTATCCCGCAGAGTACCATGAAGCGTTGTACTAGACTCATGCTCCTCTTCTCCAGAATGGTGAGAAGACAATGATTCTGGAAGAATGAAAAGAACATAAACCATATAAGTGACTTGGAGGATCATAGCCATGTAGAATACAGACATTAAGTTTCCAGTGACCCCTATAAGCAAGGCACCCAAGGCAGGCCCGAACGCTGATCCACCGAAAAAGCAGGCACGGAGGAGGCCAAATACAAATGCCCGTCTAGCGGGAGGCGTACAATCACTTGCATATGCTTGGCACGTTAATTGCAGTGTTGCGACCGATCCAGTCAGGCCTTCCACTATAAACGCCATCGGAATCCATCGATAAGAATATATAGAATTGGATCGAGCAATGAGAATCAGCATAACCTCCGAGACCTGAGACAAAAGTTAGTATGTACAATAACTGGCTCACTTTGTCGCCACTGACAAATGGACCGACTGCAGATAGCATCAGTATAGAGCGTCTACCCCACCGATCAGACAGCTGGCCGAGTTTTGGAGCCAAAATTGCACCTAGGAGGCATAGCATTAGCCAGCGAAGAAACAAAAAGCGGCGACATATGTACGTACCTGTCACACTATGAATTAAGCTAATCCAGATGTTCAGTTTCGATACCCTGGAGTGCACAGCTGGGATTTGGCAGTCTCCATTAGAAAATATGGATATTCCGGCGTCTGAGTCGATTCCTTGCTCAACATAATAGGCTCTGCAAACGAGCTGCAGCATCAAATTTATCGTCGGAGCTAGTAGACTGCATAGAACCTGTCAGCCAACCAGTAGATACGTCCGTATATGCTTTTCCTTCAGTTACGTACCCCCCACGTGCTATATTTTCGACCAAATATGCCGGTAGTAAAAGATAGATCTTTTTGCAGTTAGCTCTGCCTAACAATTTTACTATCAGTTCTCCGTACCGAAGGTGTCTCCCACCATTTCCCCTGGACATTTTCTTCTTGCAGAAGCAGAGACTCTTCCCCGTCGTGGTCGTACCTATCTTCCCCATATCGCGTGCCACTGGACTCGTTGGTCACGTTGCTGTCTAACATGTTAGTCCCTGCACACTTCGTGACTCAATTCCTCGTAGTACCTAGCATGGGTAGCGTTGCTGACCTGCCTACGTGCGGTCATGCTTTATGATTGAGAATTCAATCAATTCTTTGACTATCAGCCAGTGACGAAATATGTGGGGGAAGGAGGTCGGTGATTATACATTATTTGTTAGCGCCATGGCCGGCGCGGCAACAGATAACCTCCTGGGCACGGTTGAGACCGGCCCGGAAAATCGTTCGGAATCGGGTTAAACTGCACCGCATGCCATGAATTTTATTTTCATGGTATGAGCGGCGGAATCAGCTCGTCATCGCAGTGAAGGCACGTTGTATTCACTTGTGGTCAAGACTGGACGGAGAAATCCCTGCTGCTAACCGTTTCAAGCTCCAAGGCCCGGATTTAAGCACAAGGTGAGGCATATCACCGCGTGCGGCAAATCACCGCTCAAGCGACCACATTCCGTACTGGGACACCGCGTGTTTACGCGTGAAATGGCAAAGACAATAACACGCGGAGTATCGGAGATCCCGGTCGAAGTCAGTTAGTGTATTATATTTATAATCAGCTCGCTTGGCCCTGAACTTCAGCACCGTAAACGTTTCTTGCGAGTAGCAAAATAAGTTAAGACATGTTACACATACATTGCCGATTACGGAATGCCCTGAGTGCTTCATAGCTGTGTTTGGCCCGCCGAAGGAAGGCATAGTCTCCTGATTGACAACAGTTGACAGCGGCTCAACGGGATCCTACGCCTTACTATTGTATTCTGTTTCAGTGTGTATCATACATTTACCGGCTTGATCTTCTTCCGGACGTTCTCGCTATCGCCATCAAATAAAGCCATCAAACTCCGTCCCGTATAATATCGTGCAAACTCATATCGCGTATCCTGGGATCTGGCTGCTCGCAACCCGCGCCATTCTCTCGAGGCAATCCCTTCTTTCGTCTCACTCATCAATTCCGGGTCATGCGTGTTTGCCAACATGTCCTGCATCTCGCGAATCTTCTCGTAGTACTCTACAGGATCAGGAGTCGTATAGCGCTGCTTGTTCCGAAGTAATTCAATTCCTGTCGGCGTAATGCTTAATCGCGAGAGCGCTGGCGTGCCCATGTTGAATCGATAAGCACGCTTGGTGCCTCGTCGACTGTCAATCTCTTTCTTAGCTTCCGCAATTTCAGATTCTGGCACAGAAGGCATTTCGAAAGATGGCGAGTTGTTTAACTTCCAAGCCTGCCAATTCGAATCGCGCCCAATGACGGATTTCAGCGACCGCGTAAACGCTGGCTCCAAATCGACCGCTGCCCATGTACTAGGCGGCCGTGAAATCGTATCCACTGTCGCCTTTAAAAATTTTGCCATTTCCAATGTGACAGCGCGCGGATATATGACCGACTTGTTCGTCCCTGACGGCTGTGGAGTATCAATGACATGGCCGAGCAGGAAGTCACACACAATATACGCCTGTGCGTATATCGCGCGGCGAAACAACGGGTCTCGGAGTTGCAACTCGAACAACGACTTACTTGTTAGCCATTTTGGCACGAACGTCGTTGTCTCCTCCTCTGGTTCTGCTGGAGTGCCGCAAGCGGAGAGTTCTGCAGGTGTTGGCACCACAGATGTAGGCACCCTTGTGCGCTCGTTTGTTGTTCCAACCGACGCATGATTGCGGAGCTCGTCCATGACCGTCTTGAGCGTTTCTCGAAACGCCGGCTGCAACTCTGGCTTTGTCAATAGCGTGGTGGGATCAGCAAATACCCGCTGCAATGACCAAAACTGACTGTACAGACTTTTGTCGTCGTCAGATTCTTCTTCCCAGACAGTAATATTATCTGTGTCAAATTCACCCCGATGATTAAGTCCTGATCTTTCGCTGAGAGGGAACGCATTGGCGAGGAACATAAGAATTTTGCCCGCGAATGAGGAGTTCTGTGTTTTTGAAAGGCGCCGTAGGAGTGCATTGCAGTACCTGATGAGGTCCCGACCGGGCCTTTTCTGACCATCCAAATTCTGTAGCCGAGTAAGTATAACGCCATCACAACACTAAAAAAAAAAGGGTGCAACTTGCGTTGGCGAGACGGTCTTCGCGGTGGGAGATATATGGCCAGAAAGACTGACACCAGTCAATGGTTTGGATTTCCAGAAGATCTTCAATAAATTCGTGTGCTACACGTAATTCGCATTGCCCTTCTCCTGTCAGCATAGTATCACGAACATGCTAAAGTCATGTCATACCTAATTCGAACATGATCAGTGCAAAATCAATTAAATTACACACTCGCTGCACACGCTCCACGTCATCCTCAAGAATGGCGTAAGAATACAATAGTTTCTTGCCATCGATCTCGAGAAGTTCCGCAGTGACAGTAGTATATTCTGAAATGCAACCACTGAGCAATGCTCGTATGTCGTTCGTCTCGAGAGGAACAGAAAGGGCGTCACGACGGAGTGGGATCGAGTTGATAATATCGATTAATGATTCAGATACAGACCCAACCCTCTGCAAAGAGGCAACGAGGTCCATACCTATCTCGAATATTGTTATAAATTTCGATCCGCTGCCAAACCACCAAATCGTGAATCTCAGGTAAAGTTGAAGATGTGCGGCTAGGGTTTACAATTTTGGAAGATTATAATTTGACATAGTTATGGGATGTAACTATATTCGCAACTTGACGCAGCATGGACCTTCCATCAATCAGCAAAGAGTCGGTAGATCTTGTCTCCTCCAAGTTCGACACAATAATTGCCGATGTCTCCGAACGAATGAACTATGTAGGTTTCGCTAGAGGTCCTTCCAGTGTTCATCCATCCAATACTAACCAACAGCTCATTCAACAAACATGCCAGTCAGCGGAACGACACCACGAACAATGCGTTGCTGTTGCGGACGAGTCTACATGGGAGATGGATAAATTGCGCGGTATAATAGAACGATGCGATGAGATTGAGCTTGAGTTCGCGAAGATCAAGCGCATCGGCGAGATAGTGTATGTCTGAGTCTTATTCGTACTTTGTCAGTTACTCACTCACAATTGGGCAGGAAAGAATTCAAGAATCGGGTAGCATATCTGGAGAAGCGGATTTAATGTTCAGTCGTTATTTAGATGCTATGTGTGCCCATTGCATAGTTGCTAATTAACGATGGTTAAGAATCAATGCGGGTCAACATCTCGCGAGAGTATGGGTGGGCAAAAGCTGTACGATACTATTGGTTTGGAGTAGGGTACGATTAAAATTGCATGGGGAAACCAAGAGGCACTGAAATGAATAGTTAATATATTTGCTCATTCAAATCTACAACTTAGCTCGCAAAAGGGCCCTCGTTTTCTTTCTTTCGTCTTCTCGCCGGATACTTTTTGTAATTCTGGCCGCCTCCTCTGCGAAAGGGTTGTCACAGTAGTTTATTATTTCTCTCCACATTTCTGATTTTAACTGGCCATACGCTGGGGACTTTGCGAATCGTTCCAAGTTGCGGACTTTGATAAACTCGTCCACGTCAGCAAGCGAGCCCTTCGCGTCGACGATATTATGTGCTATTGCTGTATCGGCTGTGAACCTGGTCGCCTCAAGGACAGCCTTTTGGCATGTGGCCGGCGGGAGCTTGAATCTGAATATGGCAGACATAGGCGAAGTAAGCGGTGCGCCTGCGTCGTTAGCCCTGTATGTAGTAGCCTAGAACTAAAATATCAGGATACGACCTACCAAACTCGAGCTCATTCAAGCAGAGGAATCCCCTTGAAGGATTCATGATTCGGTAGTCATGACACATTGACAACATAAATCCACCTGCAAATGCGTGCCCGTTAACCATAGCGATGCAGGGTGTCGGGTATTGGAGAAAGCGTTTAAACAGTGGATACAATGCGTCATCCCAGAAGCCAGGCGTTGACGTGGCGCGCTCCAGATCAAGGCCGTTTGAGTAGAATTTCTGGATACTGGACGTCGTCACGAGTGGCAGTTTCTCAACGGACAAGAAGGAATCCTCAAGTACATCGAGAGAGTGCGCAAGTGTAAGGCACATTTCTGGCGTGAGACGGTTGTCAGGGGGACAGTTGATGGTGAGTAGGTAATATAAGCCCGAGTCTGACTTCGAGAGCGTGACCGAGCCTCTCGACTCGTCTTTGTAGACCGGAAATACTATTGGAAGTGGCATTGTTAGCTCGCCTGTTTATTGATAACCATTACCTGAAGGCGAAGAGTGCCCGATCTGATATCCTGGTCTGTAATTATTATTTCAAGTCCCAACCCCACACTTTGAACCGAGGTGCCTTCGAGTGCGGCTCCCCGACGCATTATCGTGGCTACGAATTCGTGCTTATCTTATCTGTACGAACTGACACCAAGTTCAACACCAGATCTCGTTGGTCTGGTGGCTGTCAAATACAAGTGAGATTGCAAGAGAAAATTCACGGATTGAGACGCTCTTCAAGCACAGGCAAGCGCTTCCAAGTCTCGAACTCGCCGCCTACGCGGCCTGGCTTTTTTCTATGCATGTCGTCTGATTATGCGCCATCTGTCCAAGCAATCTGTTTTGCTCGGACGACGTTCCATACACCTTTGTCCAAATGGATGTTCCTTTAGATATTTTTGAATATGCGAGCGCGGTTACTGAAAACCTTGGGCGAGCTAACTCGCCCTTAACGCCCTTCTAGAATTAGGTGTGTAGCTGGTTGTTGAGACTCTCCTTGCCTTCTGGTCTTGCCAAGTTGCCAGAAGTGCGCGATGACCATCAGATCTCGGCATTTATCCGGGGTTTGCTGGCCGTCTTAATACAAGAGGAAGTTCTCCCATACATGGATGGCCCCTGAGAGTCTGCAGGGTCAATTTTGCGTCCTGATGAAGAGTTGCGGCATACAGTACCTGACCAAGTATCGATAGCAAATGTCTTAACAGTATTTACGCATTAAGTAATCTGCTTGGTTACGGCAATATACATAAATATTAGAATTGCACGACAGTAAATTTCATATTTGGGCGGGAAGAATTACATCCTTATATCACAACTGCGGGAATTGATTCTTAGTATTGCACTGATTTTACATAGATGACAACTAAATTGTACTATATAGGAAAAAAACATTTCCGATACCAGTTCATTAATTAGACAGTTTCGGGACGTGTGCCCCACCAGTTGAGCACCGTAGCGAGACCGACCGTATCGAGCAACTCAGAGACGACCTTGACAAGAATATATTCCACAGGCCGCTTTTCTGCAAACACGTTCACGAACGCTCCAGGGACAGTACCGATGGCGAAAAGTAAAGCACCAAGATAAATTGCGCCTTTTTGACTGATTGTGCCAGTTGACTGAAGGAGTGCGGCGACGGCGTATGTTTTTGCTGCCCCACCGATCAAGGACGAGCCCCAGACGGCGAGCGCTCCGGCCGCTTCTTTGGACTTGAGGAATTCCTCAGGAGTGTCAACTTTCTTTGAGCGATCGTAAGCCGCGCCGAATATGGGGGCGGACAGCAGCAAGCTGGTGCCGTGTGTGAAGGCGGTGCCGAGTGCAATGGCACTGTTGATGTCAGATATTGACTTGCATTTTCAAAACTTACATAACATATATAAATTATACAAACCTACCTAGGCGAGACAGACGGGAAATACTTTAAAGACATGTCTGGTAACAGTAGCAAGAACACAGAATAGACGTTGCGAGTAAGAAAGTGGCAGGCATAGAGATATATGGGACCCTTATGGCTACTGTCAACGTTCGAACGAAAGCAATGATCATCATAACAGCACGCGGCCGGACGACGTCATCGTAATTTGTCCAGGGAGTCTGCTGATCGCCGCCATGTGACGACCACAGATATACATCATGTCACCCCATTATGTATCGAGATAACTAGAACGTTTATATGTATCATGGGCCGCCAAATGACAGATAACGACAGTTGTGTGCGGCTACCTCATTACTACAAAAAATCCCACTTGACCTTGACGAGAATCGAACGAACAAGTGTTACCCGGCCGGAAAGATGGCCGCGTGCTGATTGGCTGCCTGTTCATTTTGCCCTCGTTAAGTTCGCTTGCTTGTAGGGGGATTTGACATACCAACACTGCCAGTGAATAATAAAGTAAGTATCACCATTAAATATAAGGCGTCATTTATTAGATTCTGATATAGTATCTCAGAAATGTCTGCTGGTGGCCCCGTTGGCATCGCGAAGGTATGATCCGTTTGGCTTAATGTGACCTGCCTCTATTGACAGCAAATAGAAATACTCTCTCAGGTCGACTGGTATCTGGGAGAAGATCCGGAAAGTGCTGGCGTTGGTACGTATACTAGGGTTCTTTCAGAGCTACGCATTGGACGTGTTGACTGAATTGATTTCAGGTTCCCAATCGATCGACAGGCAATCCACTTGTTCCACTGTACAGAGTGCCGTCGACCGGCTCGAGGCCCGAAGCTGCCACATACAGGGACCCGACCACTCTACCTGCGTCGGACATCGCAGACAACCAGTACTATAATCGGGACACACGCCGCGCATATCCTCGGATAGCATTATACAGCCAGTCTGATATCGGCGGTCTTCTTCTCTACGGTTCCGCTGACAAGCCGAGAATTGCAAAAGGCGATGCGGGCGAGAGGGCCTTGGCAACTATTAAAACCGGCTCGCTGAGTTTGACCGATGCGATTAGAGAATCCCCGAAAGACATCATTTTTGGTGAGATCCTGGACAAGGATGGGTTGCCACCATTTCCCACTCCCCTGCGAAAGAACTTGAAGTGGGAGCTTTTGACAGAAGATGAGAGTGGAATGTACAATAACCAGTACCCGGTTAGGACGTTTCATTAGATTATACGTTATTAATGCATATCCTTATACACGACCCTAATCTCAATGCCCTTGACCTACTAAAGTCCGCGGGTGCATATCACCTCCAGTTCATCCAATTCGGATCTGACCTGCGACCGGCAGTATGACTCGTATGCGGCCATCACGGGTGTGACCACGATTTTTCGCATAACGCTGTCCCATCTGAAAAATACCTCGGCCATAGCGGAGGGCAAAGCAAACTGTTGGTCTTGTTCTGTGACAAGCCCGATGAATTTCTGGTATACCCGTATGATTGTCTCGCAGAGTATGATAATTACTTCAGAGTAATCCAACTCGAACGAGACGAACGGCACTTTAAGATACACGTACTCCATTTGCGCTGGATTTCGTGATTTCGGCGGCCAAAACGGTAAGCCCTGGTCCTAATTAGCAAAGTACTTTAAATATGCCCATATCTTGAGCAGTACCTTAGACTGACGGTGACTCATGGTTTCGACGTAAATTTCGTACTCATGCAATAGTGCGTCAATGGCTTTGATATACTGTGGCCCGTCCGACCATTCTAGTAGGCTTGATAACGACAATCCGAGTATATAGAAATTCGCCGCTCTACCACATTAGCATAGATGATGGCTCGGTATCGTAGCAGCGCGAACCTTTTACTGTACCGCCGCCTGTCAAAGATATTGCGCAAGTCTTTGTCCGTCAGAAGCAGCAGATTGAGAAAATACACCTCGTTCTCGCATCTGATTTCATATATATTCAATACTCCCGTAATCACATTCAATCTAGACTTACGTCTCCTTAATTAGTTGGAGGGTTGATATTCGTTTCGTGGACTCTGCGAATACCGATCCCAAAGTACCGCTCATTGTAAATACACGAACGATCCTGGAAGGGAATAAGATAGATATAATTAAGCTATGCCTGCCATAGGAAGCAGATAATGCTTATACCTCTAGAGAAACCTTAAAAGCTGTTTGGTCTGAGCCGCAGATGCAAAAGGCAGATTTGCGTTCTGGGCCTTGCAAATATCACCTCAGGTTTGTTTACAAATTCTCGCAATGACAGCAGAACTCAGGAAACCGTTTTTGAAGAAGCACGTACTCAAGTTACTGAGTGACGAGAGCAAGCTGGCGGAATATGTCCTCGATTTCAGCATATGTGGACCTGTTCAGATCGTGAGGGTACGACCGAGTTTACAGGCCTTGATTACGGATGCTGATCAATAGTTCCTTTCATACGTATCCAAGCCGCCAGAACAATATATCGAACTACTGATCTCCGACAAGCACGACATCGCTAATGCCGTTTTCTCACCTCAGTGTGTTGACACATTCTCATCGTACGGCTCGCTCCCCGTTGAAAGGTAAATTCCAACTGACAAGAATAGAACGTACTCACGTCGCATAACCGAAAATACAAAAGGCTGCATTATCCGTATTTTGTCAGGGCGTTTGAATTTAATGCCATCTGTCGTCATCAACCACATGGGCGCGATAAACGTTGATCTGGACGCGTCGACTCCAATGCTCCAGCCCCCATATTCAGCTACGCCAGTTAAAGAGACCAATTTGGTTCCGGTTTTGTACATCACCAAGTTCACTTACCTTGGTGCTGATGGGACAGATATACTTGGTAACCCGCAACTGTTGCGACAAAGCAAACGCGTCAAAGCGGCGGTACAGCTGCGGCACGCCTCATCGAGGACTATAGAGAGTCTGTCGCCAGAGTCCCCTAAGACGCAGAAGTTTAAGACACCTACGCAGTTTCGAACGCCCAATCAGCCATTTGAGATTGAAGGAAACGAAGTTATGAAAGATAATGACAACGTCGCCCATGAGGATAAATTGGAAGCGCAGCGATTAAGTATTTCCGATTTCGCGACGCAGCCTGCCCCGGACTGGTCTTCAGACCAGTCTACCGTCGGCGTGGCAGGCAGACGGATCGAGCCAGCTGTTGCAGTATCCCGGACGACGACCTCGCAGGAACTCGAAGTTGGCGAAAAGTCATTTGAACTCGATGTCGCCAACTCGACTTCTGAGTTCTCGAGGTCGGACATCGATATAGATTCAAATATTGACGGTGAGGAATCGGAGGAGATGGTTGTATGTACTTTCGATATCTAGACGACGCCGACTGTAATTACTAATATATTTCAGATACCTCTAGAAGTGCCATACAATGACGGGTTTCTTAAAATTGAACCGACAATAATGAGCACAGCAGTGTTTTACCGGCGTCTTGGACGGCGGCAGTATTCACCCGAACATGACCAAGAGTCTTCGCATGGTGGAGAGCTATGTCAATCAATGGACCACGTCTCGTCTACACCTGTTGAACAACCAATCCATCCGTCCTCTCCGATATGCTCTTGGAGTTCTTCACCACCGCGGCTCCAGTGCGCCGCGCTAATGTCAACTACCCAAACGACCCCAATTGTGTCGGAATTGCGACCGCAGGCCCACACGAATAGATCGACGCGACTCCAGTTCATGGGAGAGCGAGACGGAGTAGTTGTAGATGCTGTGCAGGTTCAAGATTCACAAGTATCTGAACAGAATGAAGAACCGGCTTCGTCTTTGCGTATAGTAAATATGGGGGACGACTCCGTACCGATTCCTTCCTCACTGGCAGAAGACGAGTTTGCTCAGACGAGCCCTGCACCGGGCGTCAAGTCATCGGAACCGACGACTGCCACGCGCCAATTGAAACGCCGGCGGCGACAGTTAGTTCCAAGATTTACGGAGTTAGACATCCCTCTAAATCTCGAGAGAATGCTGCTTGAGGATCGTCAAAAGTTTAAAGCGCTTACTGCTCACGGGCTGGACTAGAGGTTATTGTATTCTGCGAGTGCAATACATCTAATATCTACGCTTTCCATTCTCCCCTCGCGCTTCGGTCCATTCGCCTGCGCCTGTTTCGCGGGGCCGCAGTTCGGCAGTTGATATTGGTGTGCTTTGAGAGACGTAGCTATCTAGTTCGAGCTTCTCTGCGTTGTCTTCACACTCGAGGTCAGCTTTCTCGCCTGCGGAAAGCACAGTTCGTCGTTCCCGAGTAATAGCCTGCAGAATCTGCTACTGTTAGCGTGCGTCGCAAAGCAAGTTCCCGGATACAGACCACAACGAGCTCACTCTCGGGGATCCTGTTTCTCGGAAGTTGACCGCCTTCAGTTCGAATATAGCGTCTCGACACGTCGGTTGCTCCATCAGCTGGAATGTTTCAGCAGTTGATCTGGTTGGAGTAATAGAGAACACACCTGAGAACGCAATCGCATAAGACATCTTCTTACCCCATCCTTGCTCGTATAGCCGCGGCTGGTCCCAAGCTGTCTCACAAGAATCGGTCTACGCACGTAAGTACTGTGTCATAATGCAGACGGACACAACGCACATGTATCCATCGTTTTGTTTTCTCCGAATACACCTCGGTCCAAACCTCGTAATATTAGTAAACCGCGGCTGGAAAATCCGTACACCATCTGGAAACTTACGTGATCCTCGGCACACCATACCCATCTCGCTCGTGAGCCGAGGGAGCGGCAGAGGAGCGTAAAACACTGCCCAGGACATTAGCAAAGAACCCTGGTTTAGATCTGGCATTGGACATAGACAACTTACATTAGCCCATTCTCCACATCTGCCCTTTCTAAAGGTGAGCAATTTTCGAGGATGTCCATATCGCGGGAATCGAATAATTGTCCTGCAAGATTTGCACTCGTAGAGCTCTACGCGCTGCGCACCATCAGCTATCTCTTGCTGGGTAGGTGCCGCGCAGACGATAGCAGCCGTTTCAGAGCCCTGGACAGCGGTCAGAGAGTCTAAAATAATCAACGGCATGCCAATAACATACCAAGCAATTGGTACAGGCCGGCTCGTTCACCCATGTAAAGAAATCGTTTCGAAACCATCTGAGCAAAGCCTGAATGAGATGGTCCTGCATGCCCCAGCTTTTGTCCTTTTCAGCAGCCTGCTCTGCCTCTGCATATAGACGCTCCAGCGGAAGCATTTCTAATGCTTCATCCAGCAGTGCCTGGTCTTCGTATGCTAGTGGTGTTCTCGACAAGTGGTGAAGTTCGCGCGCAAAGGGGGACATGATCAGTGGTGAATGTTGCAATCTTGTCATATTTAGAACTGGCTGTGAATTTCCAGTTGCGACTAGATACCGCGCTGCCACATCTCGGATCCAGTTAGCTGCCATGGCGATTTCACAGGTAAGGAGAGCACCTACACGAGAATAGATAAACGAGCAGCGCGAACATGTCTGACGTCTATCTCAGTCACGTGACGTACAGGGTAAGATTACGAAGTCCCGTGACCTCGCGTGCTGTTGGTGTCTTCGTTGTCTGTCTCTTCTTTCCATTTTGCTTTTATCTCGTCCCTATTAGGCTTTATTATAGGTGACAAATGGTGGCACCTAATGCTCTTAAGGGCAAATTTTGTTACGCCTAAGGCGGCGTCAACGTAGATGGTTTCTGGAGGACAACGCTACGTCAGCTTCGCAGCTCATGCTGTTTCTTTGTCGCTCCGGATAGGGCCCAAAATTTGAGTTCGAAAGACCACCATGTCGATGAGTGCAATGCTGGCAGTGACAACACAAAATATTCACGGACAAGCCTGGCGGGTTACGCCATTAGCGGTAGATCATTAGGCTATTGAAACTAGAGCATTATGATAGATCCGGGGCGATTAATCCGGTGACCTTCCTTTTTTTGACTGAAGAGATGGCGTTTGTAAATGTTAGCAACCACAAAACATAATTGCGACTATGAATGATTATTTATCCGAATTAGGCATGATTTGTCGACACAAGACCCTCGATAATGGCTGGACAACGCGCCCAGATTGATGCGCCCCAAATTCCACCTATGGCACGAGAAGGTTAGGGTTATCCATGTACGCTGTCAGGAATGCACATCACTCACTCACATTAAAGACGACCACGGCCCCAAATCCCAAATTCCCGAACTCGAAGGCCCTTTGTCATTGACCGTATGTCTCTTATGACGGGTTCGAAGCTGAGCAGTCGCACTTACGCTGTTTAGATATTCAGCCCGACAGTATACAACGTGTGCGAATCGTTATCGGATGGTCAAACGTGCGCTGATAGCCTTGCCTTGCCAGTGCCATATTTAGACAACACAAGAACATGACACTACCGATGCCGGACGCGGCAGTCCACCAGTGGGACGCACTGAGTGCCGAGTTCGAAGGCATAAACGGGTGAGTATTTTCATATCTGCTCCATATCCTTGGGTGACTTCTTCGTCAATCGCGCTGTATTATGGTATTCGCTAAACTCTCCAACAGACACTGGCTCCAGAAACTTCAAGACCACGACCGCCAACTGAGGTCATCCGACGCAGTCCCGACCAAGCAGCTTCAAGAAGTTATCGAAGATTTAATGCATACAAGCACATCGCTATTCCAAGCTTTAGTATCGTTGCAGAAACATAGACTAGAAATTCAGCGTCAGTATGTCGCATGGTATGAAGACTATAAACGCGAGTGCGCCAGAATGACGGAGCTTGCCACAGAGGCGGACGAGGAATATATGCGCGAGCATGAAAAACGCAAGGCGGCCGAGGAAGAGCTCGTACAAGTACGCGAGGATGAGGCGCGGCAGCGATGGATGTTGGATGAAAGCAGGCGTGAGCTGCAAGTTGCGAGGTTGGAGTGCCGGCGAGCGTGGGCTGAAGTAACAAGACTAGAAGAATATATTCGGAGGTTGACTGAGCAACAGCAGCACCAAGGTACTGGCATCATGAGCTCGCCTGACATAGGCTCATCGCCTCTGAGAACCGTCCAGCATGTGCCAGCGTCGCCGTTGTCATCTCGTTATAAAGGCAAAAGTGTATTCCGTGGGGAGCCTAGTCGTGAAAGCGTATCTGGCCAAAGGCATCCTCACGATCTCGAACCATCAGAGGAGGAAACTTCTTTCATTGGAGATATCGAAATTGCAGATTCGGATCGACAGAAAAGGCTGCATGTTCGTGAAAGCCAGTTTTGGATCCAACGGGCTCAGGAACAGATTCCACCTGGTGACAACACCGCGGGCCCGTCGACATTTCCATATTCCATCGCGGGGCTAGAGATCTCCCCAACCGCCACGTTGCATAGCAGATCCCGGAAGAGCGTCGACCAAGGTAGCGGTATATTTTAGGTGTCCCACACAGACAAGCCGCTTCACATTTTATAGTCCTTGTTCAATCTTAGTTTCATTTATTGTATTGGTTTTCTATTTGATCATGGTGGGATTCACTGCATGGTTCTTTACGCACATCGTTTTACGAATACATTTATTACTATATTACAAAATTATTTGTACACTTTCGCCCAAAATCTACGAAGAGAAATTATATTCCAATCCACTCCCAAATTCTCATAATCTCCCCGTGTATCTCCATCTGTCGACTTCTTACATTCGTATTAGCCTCCACGTGCTTCTGGACGCTAAGCCAGACTCTCCGGCGCTCTGCCGCGTCATATGTGTCCACCATCAAATTATCCTTCAGCTGGGACATGATCACATATCGAGGAGTATTGCCAGAACGATCGCCATCACTCCGCCTCTGTTGTTCTGAAAGGATACTCATACTCTTACGCACAAGATCCTGCACTATAGCTTGCCTCTGACGATACTGCGATGAAGCCCGGTATAAAGACATCGTTGTGACCGCTAGTAAAACCGTGCCAAAAAAATTCCACTTGTTTGCACTTACGAACGCGCCAAATTCAGTTTTGATCATACACGTAAATGGAAATTCAGACGGTGACGTCGAACCAAGCCTCTCGCGTTCTCCGCTACCACGATTAGTACTTCTACGCGCACGCGGAGAAGATATTTCTACTTACACATCAACTCGATAGACCTCCTCCTGCTCAACTAAATCCTTAAACGCTAGTTGCCATAGCTCCTCAAAGCTATCGTCCGAGAGCGATGGCGCCTTCATACTGTATAGCTTGGCACGTAAATCCACGACAGCCATCGTGGGATCATTCTGACCCTTTCCCCCAATGCCGCATTGCACATCTGCGTATCGCTCCCGCAAAAGTTGAAGACTTTCCTCCAACAAAATTCTCGCTCGCTGCAGCTTCTCTGTATCCGGTACGCACTTCGGAGGGAAGGGAAGTAACCCGCCAAGCGACCAAGAGCTTGGTACATACACATAATCTGGCTCACACTCAGCGTGGAAATTAGCAAAGCAAATAGCATGAGACGGGCAAGGCGTACACGCTGGTTCAACAAGCTGGCGAAAACTGTGGTCTGGGACTTCTGGAACAAATGTTCCTAGTCCTTCAATTTCGCAGTAGCCAATAACGATTTTTTCGTTCCTCCACCACATCAAATATGAACACCCCAGCAGGAGAATAATCCAAGCAATAAAGCTCTTGAACGGAAATGCAAATGGGACAGCGTTATTGGACTCAGCAATAGCTTCCTCCATTTCCTGCGGAGTTTCCATAGCGTATTCGACATTCGCAAGGCCATGGGCCTCAACTCCGTGGTATTCTAGCTTATCTGGAAGAAATAGCTCCGACGAAAATTTAACAGGCGACCCATAATTCGATTGACTGGTCGGACTCGACGCTACATTAGGTGATGAGGACTTCATCTCCGTTTTAGCCGACTTGTCGGTCACAGACGGCGTAATACTGAATTTCGACTGGCCCTGTACGAACTAAGTAATCTTTACAGCGACTCAGGAATGACATCATACCTCTTTCTTGACGCTTGTAAGCGAGCTTTTCTTCCGACCACTCTTCGGGCTACCCCGCGTTCTAGGTGTCTGGAACGGGTTCTCAGACGAGAAGGACGTTCCCTCGCCGACTTTGATCTCCTCCTATACCGGTTAGAAGACGTGCCAATGTCCGATCACTATGAAATAAATGACATTACCTTGATGTTCTCATCTGCCAATATGGGATTCTCATTTTCTGCCTTAGTCTCCTTCTGTATAGTGCTTGCCGACGCCATCGACTTCCGTCCCGAGCCGCGAGGAGTGCGCGACCGACCGGTAGCGGACTTTCTCGCCGGCTTCTGCCTCGCACTTTGTGTCTCCTGCTCCAATGACGGTAAAGAGCTCGTTATTCTCTGCGAACAATTGTCAAACCTATCCAAGGCCAACTACCTTCCGCCTGCGACAAAACATCTTACCGCATCAACTATATCTGGTATCACCCCACCAGAGCCCTCCTTGGCCGCGAGCAAATTAGCGGAATTAGGAGTGATGTGTTCCCTGAATAGCTCCACTAGTACAGCCTTTTTTGCCGCCGAAGGGAAAGCGACCTCGTGCATGAGCAACACGCGTCGCAAGTCAGGCACGCGAAGCTTCTCGGGATCGAAATCTTGCAAGATATAATCAGTAGACTGTCATTCGAAAAATTATGTTTATGCGGAGCATACTTGGTTCTAGATATGATACATCGTCCATTCTAACGCGCGTTACTGGTTTTATCTAAAAGAAATACATGAATGCAGTGAAGATCACAACATAACAAAAAGCCCTTATAACCCATACCCTACTCATGATTTCTTATGTCATGTCCCAAACTGTCCGATGATCTTTGAGCATGCAAATACATTTACCAACAGAGCATAATTCATAATCAGAGTATCGCGAAACCAGCCGACGTCATGAAACTCATTACCAATAATGTGTTCAATATATATATTCATCAAATCTCTCGAATTCCTTGAAAACCAACGCCTGCAGCAATAACTCACACAGAACCAAAGCGTGTATCAAAAAAATGCCGACTATTAATTTCTATCGTTGATATTTTGTGAGCTTGGTGTTCGTGAGCTTATAGCAGCATAAGGGGAGTCATTGTGTCGACCGACCATCAGCGTCGGTGCCTGTGGTAGACGTGGCCCTCGGCGTGCGCCACTAACACCTGCTAATTCAAAGTCAGGATTAGCGCGCAAGACCATCTCTGTTCTATCAGGTCCCGGCTGTTGCATTGGAGGCGCTGAAGAAGCGTTGGTGGTCTGCTGATAATATCGTGGATTGGTGCCTCTCTGACTAACTGATGTGAAATGCGACGACACAGAACCATCTGGCGAACTGGGTTGAGGCGGCGCATAGGATGGCTGCGGTCGGTAGTCAGCAGGATAAGATGGTCGTGACGCATACGAGTTGTTTGCAGACGGAACTCCAGCTCGAGGTCGTCGTCTGTCGTAGTATCCCGGGCCGCCAGCATTAGGAGGAAGTGGTCTAAATTCAGAGTATGGTGAGCGAATCGACGATTGTTGTGGAGGATTGGCAGCATTGATAGGGCTCATGGCTTCTTCTGCGTACTGCGGATCAACATCATCATAGTAATCGGCCCTATTGCCACGTCGCAAGATATTTCGTTCTTGCATCCCCCGAATTTCGGTACCAGGGACGTCGTCGTTACGCCACGCTTGCCTCGGCGGGATATACTCCGCATTTGCTGGACTAGTTGAGCCAGACGTACCAGTGCGACTAGGATACGGATTCGCCCGGTCAGCTTCGTCGATATTTTGCATATCTCCAATGACCGGTGTACCTGCGGTAGGAATCTCAACCATGGGGGGATATGCTCTGGGACCTGGAGTTTCGGTATCGTCTTGCGGCACATCGTCGGTGGCATTTAACTGGTTGCGGGGTTCCTCCGCGCCAGGCATGACTGGCGGATCTTGGTGCCGAGGGGTTCGAGGACGAGATGTGCGTGGAAACTTATCTCGCGGATATTCGCCATATGGATTCGGCATGATTCCAGGCTGCGAGTATCCATGCGGCCCAGGACCCTGCTTGTATCGTGACGGAACCGCATATGTATCAACGGGCAGACCAGTACGAGGATCAAATCGCTGCTGTTGATGTCCGGGACGGGGAGACGCCGAATTATTGAACCTGATGTTGTCAACTGCAGCCGGCCTGGCGGCAGCATTTCCTTCACGAAGATGCCCGCGTGTCTGAGGAGGACTATCATAGTCCGAGACAGCATTGACCTCACCACCTAGAGTACCAGAATTATCACGAGTGATGGAAGACCCTTCATCGTCAATAGACTCTTGCTTGGCAATTTTCCCTTCAGCGTCATCGTAAATTAGAACCTCGCGATCGTGATCAGCCGCCTGGTACGTGCCAATGTTCTGCCGAACAGTCCCTGGTGGATAAAACGGCATCTGATTGAGACGCATTGCGTCAGGATCTTCTTCAGCGCTTTCAAATATACGCTTACGCATCGCTTTACGGGAAGAGAGTGTGCGCCGCATTGTGCACAAGATGAGCGAGCACACTGCGATTACGACGGTGGCCGCTAATACGATCCACCCTCCCCAGTTCAGATGTGGAATGAACAAGAGAATATCGACGAGGAAGGCCAACAGCGAGAGAATAAATGTCGGCAGGCAGAAAATAAGAAGAAAAAAGAGATACCGAGGAGAGTTGGCGGGCCCGTGGAAATGTGCGATGAGAGCAAAAAACAGGAGAATGAGTGTAAATCCAGCGGCGATAGGATGGATAATGAGCAAGTTAGTCAGTGATTGGCGCGCGTTCGAGGGCAGAGAAAAGTCGTTGCCTTCGCCATTCACAATAGAGTCTAAAACCAATGCGCGTCAGCCAGGCTGTAGAAACCATATTGTACACTATATATACTGCAGACCTGGGTAGCCAATGCCGACCTTGCTGCATCCAGCTGTAGTGCAGTATCCAAATACACCGAACTTGACATTTTGATAGGTGCCGAGGGTAATAGACTGGATGATAGGTGCAGAGATAACTGAGACGAGCTGGAGACCGAATGCAATCGTGAGCAGCACGGAAAGAGGCGTCGCTGCTCGCGGCAACATGGCCATTAATTATATTTTCGCGGATGGGAAGGTGGTACTTCTAGAATGCACCCGAGGATTAAGGCACGCGAAAGACCAGCGCAGCGAAAAGTGAACCAAGTCGCGATCGCGAACGCGCCAAACTGATGTGGCGCGGCCCTGACTCAGCAATAAACCTTACCTTTGTAATGATACCATTGTGGCTGACTCAGCGAGTGGCTGTGCCATTGAGATTATTGGGATTGAATGGGTCATGCCTTTGTGGCGTAGTTAGTGTCGTTTATTTTTACTTTTGATAATCGGGTATCAAATTCGCGCATAATTGCAAGTAACTGTTACCTAACTGTAGAAACTTAATATATCTAGCCGCTTCACATCATTTTCCAACACTGGAGAGATTGGTCTCGGTATGATTTAGCATAAGTTCACGTGCTGTTTCACGTGTTTGAGTTGTTAATTCATATCTCTCCGTCTACGCCGAACCCGTCCTCCATCTCTGATGCTCATTTTGATTGGTTCGGATTCGACATATTCAATACTTGCAACTAGCATCACAGTAACATACGGCCGAAGATGCTTATGCTCTCAACAGTACGTCTTCAAGCCATGTTCAAAATCGATGGAAACCTACAAGAGAACCCAAAAGGCTTGGTTTGTACGTATAGTTATTGAGTTGGCTTAAGATTGTACTTTCCTCTCTAAAGATTCCTTCCTAACGCGCGCTGATGTTTTATCTGGCTTGTCTGCGAGTTTTTGTCAACGCGTTGACAGTTTTCTTGGATGCATGTAACTTACCGAAGTGGAAACTCGTAGAGGTAGAGGTTTATCAGGGCCAAGCCCTGGGATTCACTCATTTCGAGTCGGAAAACACCACACGATATAAGTTTGTAAATACAAGTTTGTAAATACAGTTAGCAATTACCTATTTGTAATGGCAGGGTACGATCGTGGGGACTAACCTTTGTGCACCATAAATGGGTTTGTGGGTCACGACGCGCTTTTACATTAAAGGACTCCTGTTGCACACTTGATTCTTTGAATACTGTAACTATATACACACTGGAGATTAAATCCTCATATCTATACGGTATCTCTCTTGCAAACCGCACGCAATTCGCAACGAAATCTATGCCGCAAACGCGTCGTCCTGAATCTGGATTCCAAAGTTCTTCTTCGCAATACCTTTCATCTGCCTCTCTAGCAAGTCCTCAAAGCCCTCGTTCTCGCGTCGTAACACTATTCGTCGAATTTTCGCAATCCAGAACCCGACGTCTGACAATCCGACCACAAATTTAAACACAATATGATTCGTCCATGCCCTGATCCGCTGTCTGAACGTGAGATCTGGCAGCGTTGCGAGTGACCGTGATGCCCAATTGGCCAGAATCTTGATACGATTTACCGGCGACCCCATGAGCTGATTACATCCCTGCACCTGAACAGTTCAATGCATGTAAGAACGAGAACTACAGTATAACAATGCAGAAGAACAACTCACGATTCTCATATTTCGGCCTAGAAATATTAATTCCAACGGCATCTTGTTCGTATCTTGAATAAACTGCTTAAGCTGGCCTTTCATGCGCATCTGCATCTCAAAATCCTCATGCTTTCTCGACTGCTGAGACTCGTTACTCCTCGTCGTCACTCCCTCCTCTTGTTCTCGATCTGGGCTGATACCCCCGGCCTTGTAGGGTCGCAGCAGCGTGGCGGACGCAAATAGCTCTGGTGAACCAATGCCCCACGACCTGGCAATGTCCCGAATAGCTTTGTCATTGAATATGAACATGTTTTTCCATAGCTCACAATATTGTTGTCTGAATTCGGGAGTTTCGTATATGTAGAGTCCATGATCAATTAACACTAATTGAAGCCTTCCATCGTACCGACGGAAGATTTGGTTACCAAGATGTGGATCGCAATGAACGACACCCCAATTAAATATCTGAGCTGCAAACAGATTTATCATGATATCCATGATCTGAGACTTGCTAAATCCTGCCCGGTCTAGCTCTTTTCTATTACTCAAGCTTACTCCATCAATCCACTCTGTCGTCAGAACGTGCCGACTAGTGAGGTTATGATAGATCTTCGGTATATACACTCGCTTCCGCAAGGACGGTTCCGTCTGCAACACTGAATTCATATTTTCAGCATTCTGTGCCTCGTTTTGAAAGTCAATCTCGGTTAGCAGCCGGTTGCACGTGTAATCGACAGTGAAGTAAACCGGAATATCAAATATAAATCGATCGTAAATATACATCACCAGTCTACATTGTTGTTAGTCCTTACACCTTTTGTTTCAGTCGACTCGACGAGCGTACCTATAGGCTCCCAAGTCCCAATTAACTTGCTTTTCAATCTTAGGATGCTGGATTTTCACGGCGACCCACTCGCCAGTCTTTAATTGCGCCTTGTGAACCTGTGCCACACTAGCGCTCGCAACTGCACGGTGGTCTATATATCGAAAAACTTCATCTGGCCGTTTGCCAAAGTCTTTGATAAAAAGCTTCTCTACTTCTGACCATGAATCCTGTGGCGCCATGTCAAACAACTGCGCAAACTTCTGTTGGAACACCGGCGGCAACACCGCGGCTTGCATGGCAAGTGCCTGGCCCAACTTGATATACAGTCCACTAAATCCTCATTAGTACCCATCAGCCACTACAAACCACAACAGTACCCATTCGATGCAATGAGATCATAAACTCGATTAGCGACCCGGGAATGTAGGGCGTCAATATCTTTTCCCTCATTGAAATTCAACTTGTAATCCACCGCAACAATACTCAGTACAACGATGCACTTCAAGTTTCTGTAAAGTGACGACTCGTTGACATAATAATCATACGCAAAAGTGAGCCCGCTAACTGTCCCAATCAACATAACCCTTCGCTGCCATCGTCGCCATCCCTTGTGGGATTTGACTCTCGGCGGCTTTAGATCTTTCGGAGGGATCGCCGTGATCCGACTGAACTCCTCGTGCGTAGGTGGCAGCGTTGCGATGCGTCGCAGCTGCCTTAAATGCGAACTTGTAAGTAACTTTTGCTCACGAACCACTCCGTAACATCTGGCCAGCCGACCATAGCCACCAATGCCAGCGTTATTCATTCGGCGGACATTCGACGCAATCTGCATTGCATCAAATTGTCTGTATGACTTCATGTTAATGCCCCCGCAACGGAGACTTTCGGAGAATGGGCTGGTGTAGGCTGTCGGAAATCTTAGTGGTCAAGTTTCACTTACCCGGACGGGTAGATACTCCACGTCAGCATGCATCGGGCGCAGCTGAACAATTCGAGAGAAATGAAATAAATTAAAAATTCCAGTTCCAAAAATATTTTTGTCGACCTCTGAATAAGCCGAATAAGATCAATTAAGGCTAGAAAATAGCGCGTCAGATGAAATTTGGGCTAATGAAAACCCCAACCCAATGTATCTAGATGAGTTGCGCTATGACGCAAAACGTGCCTACCCCTGGTCGAGGCCCGTCAAAACGTCAAAAATGGGGTGAATCCCAGGGGTCTTATCGACACTGACACTAGTACAATATAAATACACAGCGGAGCATTAAAAGGTGCTTTCAAGTACGGTAAGCAATTTATTACTACTGAGTTTGTTGACAATGAATAGATGAAAACAAGTGCCGACGCGGCTGCGTCATATGCCGCCATCAAGCCAAATCAAGTTGAGAAATCCTCAAACGCATCGATCCGTAAGGTGCAGACTTCGGCGGAAGGAGTACAGGACATAAACGATATATCGGGCAGTAACCAGGTATCAGAACTGGATGGTGGCAATGAAGTAGAGGGCAGCGAATCTGGCAGCCACCACCCAATCCATATGGCAGGCAGATCTCAACGAACAGGTGAGGAAGATATTTTCGAATTCCTCTACCTGAAGTGGACCACCCTGGCCTCGAGTTTCCCTTTGATTGCAGGTGCGCTTGGCCCTGTATCAAATTTGTTTTCGATAGTCGCGTTGGTAGAAAAGTGGAAAATTGTGATGAAGGACGGCCAATTCGACCATTTCTATCCTGACAGTGCATGGACTCTTGCATTGAATGCCGTGTCCTTGGTCCTGGGAGTTCTTGCAAATGCATCTCTACTCGCAAATTTTGCTGGAAGAGTTAAATACAATCTATCACAAGCAATATCCATTGGTTCATTTTATTTTGCCAGTGTGCTCTTGGTAGCTATAATAGCCGACCAATATCGCACATACCTGTCAATGGTCGAGCAAGGAGTTGAGGTCCAATTTTCACAGGGTTATTGGAGCGCGTATGTCAGATGCGATATTTCTTTCGATTTCCGGGTCTGACCACGTTTTAGAGTCATTACATCTGTTCTCTATTTCGCATGTGGCTTCGTGCTGACATTGAATGAGATTGGCCATCTCAGAGGCTATTATCCCGCGAATTTTATACTCACATCGGCGCAGAGAAGTTTGATGATTCAAATACTATGTATAACAATATGGCTTGCCGGGTATGTTCGCTTGCTGTGGCTGCCATGCATTGTCTAACTTCGCATCAGAGGAGGGGGGGTGTTTTCTCGACTGGAATCGTACACATATGGAGACGCCGTATACTACTGTGATGTAACCATTCTTACAATCGGTCTCGGCGATCTTCACCCCACACGCGACCTCAGCCGTGCGATTCTGCTTCCATATGCTCTCATTGGCGTCCTCATCCTCGGTCTCGTAGTCTCTAACATCGGGACTCTCGTTATCTCATCGTCACAGCAAATGCTGGCACTCAGTCGGGTTGAGAGACTGAGGGTTCGGCAGTTAAAGCGGTGGGACTCCGACGCAACTCGTCGCACAAACGAGGATTCTTTCAATGTCATGCGCAAAATCCACCACTTAGCCAAAAGGCGTGAATTGTGGACTGTGCTTGGTGTCAGAGTCGTCTGCTTCTGCATTTTCTGGCTTGTCGGTGCCCTGGTGTTTTCAAAATTAGAAGGCTGGACATACTTCGACAGTGTTTATTTTTGCAGCTTATGTCTCCTGACGGTTGGATACGGCGACTTCGTGCCAACCACGCCTGGGGCAAAATCGTTTTTCGTCCTGTGGTCGCTGATGGCTGTGCCTCTTGTGACTATTTTAATCTCAAGTCTGTGCGAAACCATAATCGGAACAGTCGTGCGCGTGACAGATGCGCTGGGTGATCTAACGTTAAAAAACGTTTCGTCGCCTTCGTCTAAAGATGTGTCGCAAGTGATCCTACGCAAGATGACGACTGATCTGGAATTACGAACGCGAAGCCAACCGCAGCCTGACCGACGTTACAGACCTCGACCATTGAATGAAGTTGACCGCGACAATAATGAAGTTGACAAGGCGCTAGTGTTGATCAATGCGATCCAGGGGATCCTTACAGATCTACATGCGAATCGAACAAAAAAATACTCCTATGAGGAGTGGAACAGGTTAGCACACGCACTAGATATGCAGTTTGACTGGCTTGGCGCAGATTCGCCAATCCGGTTCCCGGTTGATGAGCCAGCTCTTCTCCTGAGACTCTACTGGAATTCGTTGAAGGTGCATTTGAGCAGTAAGCGAATGGCCTAGGTTTTGTAGCCGAAATATGGATACAGCCGGGAGATCAATGATGAAATGAGAGCAGTCGTACCTTTTGGGGCCATTGCTTACATAACCTTGACATTCTCATAAAATCGATATAATGTGATTTAGATATCGTGTACCATAAATGATATTAAAAAAAAATTGAACCTCGTAAGCCGATTCTCGAGGTCCAACTTGAGTACGCCCGGTTGCAAAAGTTATATTGATGTTGTTAGTATAGGTATGTGTTAGGATGAGTTTGCAACACAAATTCAATTGCGGCCACACCAAGAAGAGAAGATTCCCCGTCCGATCAACACCAGTTAAGCTTCTTTGGGCCTACTTAGTACTGCAGTGGGAGACCACGTTGGAATTATAGGTGTTGCAATTTTTACTTGTTATTCTATATTTTTTTTTTTCGATTAGCGATTCTTAATTTATCTCCGTTGAGCGCTATTCTAGAGATCGTGTACGAAATATGATATTGCCGCCCATTTACAGCAGACAGAGAGTCCAACTCCGTTCCAAATATGACCATGATAATGTAACCAAATATAATATACAGTATAACATCACTTACGACGCGTTTCTTGCTTTCCCAGGCGACGTCGTGTCTCGGATTCCTCAAAACTCGACCGCTGCAGATTAACACCAGTCCCAACAGCCGTCTCTGGTTCAGAAGCCTGACTGGTGCCATCGTCTTCATCAAGTTTCGCAGATGCTGAAGAATCTCGTTGATTCTCTTTGGAGGACGAGACGCTAGGACTATCATTGGAGATGTCCGATAGAGGGTCTGTTGCCGGCGTGTCAGTCCCATGTGTCGAAAACAGTGGTGTGCGATGCGCGAGCGGGCTCACAGGAGAGGTCGCTTCTTCTAACTCCTCCCGCTTAATCAAGTCTTCTTCAGACTCCTCTACTGACGGTGTCTCTTCCTCTGTCGGCATAGACTCGCTCTCGTCAGTCTCTTCGGTTTCCTCTGTCAGATCATGAGAATTTTTTTCAGCCTTGACGTTGTCTTCGTCGTCCGTCGTCTTCGATGGCTCAAATCTTTGATCTTTGATTTCCCTAGCCATCCGCCTTAATTCGTCTATCCTTTTCGGACCCTCCTCTGCAGGGCCGCCGAAGAGTAAACCAAACACCGCCCAAGTGATTCCGGCAGCAATCAACTCCGTACTCCAAAACACGACCACACCAACTACAAAACTAGAAATATACCATTTTCGCATAAACCACCGCACACCGGTCCACTCCACTTCAAATACAACAGACGCATCGTATATCTGTACATCCCGATCCAACTGCACGGCGGCGAATCGTGGGATTTTGGACCGGTTTGACAGGGTCCAATCGTTTATCATGTTGACTTCCAAGGAATCTGATTGTTGCATCCACCCACTAACGTACGCCGGAAAGAAAAGCAGCGTCTCAAGAGCGTCCAGTAGATCGGACTTGTATTGCAGAATGCCGGGCCGTCGGGCCTCCAGCAATGTGATGTCATGTAGCACACCGGCAACTTTTTCGGAAGTGGATGAGAGCAATGCCAGGTTGTGGCGCGAGATTGTAGTACTGAGCCTGTCGACCGGGATATCTGTGGATCGGGAAATTGCAGCTAGCGGATCTGCCTCGTACAGACTCACGGAAAGCATGAAATTGCCAAGCTTCGTATTGTGGGGAGTACGAGGCACTGTCACATGTATCACCACACTATACGCTTGGTGCGGAAAGAGTACAACAGGATCCGGAAGTGCAGTGAATGTGGACGGATTGTCGCCAGTCCTGTTGAATGAGTAAGCCTTCGCATTGCGCAGCATTTACCGAAGTTGGACAACACACGAATAGTCAAAGTATATTGGCATTCGCACCTCGTCATATGGAATATAGGTCTGATAGAATGCGATATACGCTAGAACAGCAACCACAAACATTGTGCTCGCAGCAATTGTTCCGAGAACCACCCGCACATACGTACGTAGCATCGGCTTCGCCGCCAGCATTCGCATTGGCACGAGAAATGGTTTCTATCCGGCGAAGGTTAGCGCGATAACAAAATAATCAATTTTAATTTCATACAAATAGACTCTCCATTGCCGCCAGATACGGTAAACTGAATCTGATATTCGATCATGAGCCAACAACAGCCGGCCCTGTGCCCACGTCTACAGACGCGTCTCCCCCCGCATGTAAACCCTGACCCTGGCGTAACCAAATCAGAGCAAAAAAATAAATCGACACCAGCAGGACTCGAACCTGCGCCTCGAAACGAGAAAAGATGTCGAACTTTAATGAATTCGAGTCTTTCGCCTTAACCACTCGGCCATAGTGCCTTAATCCGAATGAGGATTGGTTAGTAACCACTGAGTTACTTATTTATACTCTTAATGGACTTTTTTTTTTAGTTTGTTCGTTCATGTACATCGGCGCATGCCACTGAGCTACGCGGTGTTCATGTCCCTCTTTCTATGGCCGTATGGTTGTCGGCGGCTGTTTGTCGTTTGTTGTTTCGTTGGTTTTCGGGCTTGTTGTATGTACATATAACAATAGAACCGCCCTTTCCAAAAAAAAAAAAAAAAAATTTTTTTTTGGCATTTTCAGACAAAAATAGTGCATCTACGTTTTGCATTTCCGGGTTTTTCACTGTTTGGTAAGACACTGTGGGTAACCTGTTAGCTAACTGTATTATTAGAATAGATATATCGAAGTTTTGATATGGGAAATCTTGCAAGAATAATCGCAGGAAGCAAATGTTTGCTAACTCCCATACCATCGTTTTTGCTTAATTAACTTCGTGTAAGCTAGAATCCGTGCTGTGCGCTGATCGTAGACGCCAGACTTCTTCCTCCTCGACCTCCAATCTTAACTGCCATAAGTAGTAGCCAGTACATGAATACGAAGACATTTACCAAGGCGAGATACGATTCTGACGGAGTTTTGGTCTCAGCTCCGCGTTCCGGCCAATCAACGTGAATTAATAAAATCAAGATAGGTTTTTCAAGTTCAAGTCAAATTATAATACATCTACGTACACCGTCCTCAGGTCCGCGACTCCCAAGTCGAAAATTAAGCAAACTGACTTAAAAAAAATATCTAATATACACACATGCCCCCAAATTTTGAAATCTAGAACGACGTGTCCTCATTTACCATGACCGTAATGCCAACGCTCGGAATGCCATCAGCGACAACAAATACTAAGTACGGCGCCGGTGGTGTGACGCTACCATAGTTGGTACTAGGCATGCTGACCGTCAACGTCTGTTTCGTGTTTGCTGGCTTGGCAGACTCGAAGCCGGCGTAGTCAAGATATATCATGCGGTGACCCATGTGCGTCGAGTGTGTAACAAAGCCGCCATGATACAGAACGACTTTCACATCGGTAGTATTAGCTTGACCATCAACGAACGCGAGCGAAAACGACTCGCCATTTCTCAGCGATGTACTTGACAGCGTCACGTTACTAGGGCGTATAGAAGCCTTGTCACCCATAAGGTATGGTGGAGTGAAAATCTCGACACGGAATTCCGTGACATAAGGCGTATACTCTGACGGTTCAAGGATAGGCATTTGGACCGGATTCGAGCCGGCGACCATGACCCTGCCATCAGGAATGAGTAGGGCAACGGAGTGATACAGACGAGCGATCGATGAGTT
This sequence comes from Lipomyces sp. NRRL Y-11553, assembly GCA_003705905.2. Taxonomy (NCBI): domain Eukaryota; kingdom Fungi; phylum Ascomycota; class Lipomycetes; order Lipomycetales; family Lipomycetaceae; genus Lipomyces; species Lipomyces sp. NRRL Y-11553. The sequence goes on along the minus strand of PPJW02000009.1, from coordinate 61,412 downwards.
AGTGAGAACGGTAAATCCGGATCCAGAAGTAACGCTTGGATCGTACAGAATAGGGTAATACACTGGGTCAGTGGAAAGGTTGAATCCTTGAGCACCATAGTGGCCGCCATTCAACCAAATCGAAGTCCCATCGGGAAGAAGAGTACCTTCGATCATACCACGAGCGATTGGCATGCCCTCCATCTCCCACTTTGGAATATCATCCTCGGGTCGAATACGGCCACAGCTAGCCTCAGTAGGTGACGTAATATCCTGGTAAGCCCCACCACCACAAATCATGATCTCGGCAGTGTAGTTATCACCAGAACTGAGGGGAAGCATAATCGAGCCACCAGTATTCGGATATGTACGATAGTCTCCTGGGAGGTCAGGCAATATCTTGACTGTAGCATTTGTCTTGATATCAAAGATAATACTGGACTTGGACACAAAGACAAAGAGCTCGCCGTCTCGAAGCAAATTGACAAACGGATACATATAGTATGGCTGATTATGAACCAAAATGTCCATCGGAATGCTGCCAGTATACGACGTTCCAGTTTTATCGAGAATCTCCCAAGTCGGATTGTTATTAGCGGGTACGGTAGGATCGAGACCGTTCAGACTTCCACTAGCCACGAAAATCTCACCATTTGCAAGATTTTGAGCAGTAGCGTACCATCTCGCGGAGTCAAGCTTATTTCCGGGCTCACTCCAAGCCTGACCATCGTATTCCGAGCTTAAAAGCGAACGCTTGAGATATCGAATGCCGGTAAAACCGTTGCCAACAGTCGGATCGAGCCTATTTATTTCAGTATTGTGAAGACATTCTGGCCAAACAAAATATCGTACCAAGGAAGATCAGCGTTCCCACCAACCGAGATGATATCCCCATTTGCCAAATAAGTCCCTCCAGAACAGAAAGCATTCGTTCTATTAACGTCAGTGAGTGGAATTAATGACTAAACTTGAGGAGAATACTTGTAAGCGAGAGGCACATAGGTGTTGTCGTCAATATCGTATTCCGATGAGTAAGCATAGTAACCAGTGCCGAGCTTGACTTGGGTGTAGTTCTCAACCTTGTCCAAGAAAACAACCTTGCCATTGGGAAGTAAACCCGCGTGCATAGCCGGTACACCAGACTGACCGACAATTTCAAATTTACCAGCGGCATTACCCATGGCAGCCGGTGCAGCAGTGGCTCCGGGAACAACATTGATGTCTCCGACACAGTTACCAGACTGGCAGCCTACGCCACAGTGGGCAGTGGTATTACCGCAGTATCCGTACTGAGAGCAACAATTGCCGTAAATCCAGTTACCGCAGACAGTACCATCGTGGGCAATACCACAAGTACCATCGGTAGTGACCGGTAAAGTGGATTGTAACGATACAGCGACAGAGCTGATTGTGGGCCTGGCGATGACAGGCTCGCCCGAAGTCGGAGAGAGCGCAGCTGATGATGAATCGAAGGACGACGTTACTGCAGAAGTATTTTTGTTTTTTCCGCCCTTTGAACTGCTGGAGAGTTCAGTGCTCCGTGACGTAATAGAGTCGGACGACCTAGTCGTGCTTGCTGAGGTACTCTTGCTAGCTGAGGACCTTGACGTGGTAGGGGAAGCGGCTGCTCTAGTTGACGAGCTAAAAGTAGTGGATGATGTAACCGCTCCACTTGACGACCTGAAAGTAGTGAATGACGTACCTGCTGCACTTGACGAGTTGAAAGTGGTGGATGAAGTAACTGCTCCAGTGAAGGTGCTGAAACTGGGGGATAAAGTGACTCCTCCAGCGTAGGGGCTCGACTTGGTGGATGAAGTGACCGCTGCAACCGAAGAGCTGGACTTTATCGAAGAAGCGACCAAGACGGCCGAGAAACGTGACTCGCTGGATAAAGGGGGTATAGATGATGAGTCAGATAACTTAGAAAGCCAAGTGCTACTCTCAAATGAAGAAGAATCAACACCGGTACCGGTACGGGTAAAAACTATTGTGCGCGTAATTACACCTTGCAAGATTCACATCAGCAAGCAGTGCGGATGCAGAGTCTAGTAGAAATTCTTACCTGTGCTGCAACGGTTACCAGGAGCGATCGATACTGACTCACTAGATACTCCACAATACTCCACGCCAAAGCCGCAATAGTTATATTGCGAACAACACTGGCCTGGTGGACAGATAGTGTCGTAAAAGTCAGGGCCGCATCTGCCATCAATCGAGACAGACCCTGGCCCCGGAGTTGTATAATTGTTCGTGCAGCCTGTGACACATCCAGTCCCACAGTGCAAATAGGTGTTGCCGCACCAGCCCACAGACGAGCAACATGTACCGTTGTACACAGTCGAACGGGGGTTGCATAGAAGGTTGTTATGATTAGGGCCACAGCGACCGTCGGTCGAGTACTGGATAATATCCTGGCGTTTATGTCGGTGGCCGCCATCACGTATGGGTACACATCTGTGTGCAGTATTAGTGTAAATCTTTAGAAATAAGTATCGAACAATATACGCACCCATTTAAGTCGTTGCAGTACTGGCCGTGTGGACAGGTCTGTAACAAGCTGTTTTGGATGCAATGGACGCTGACTTTGGGAAAGAGTAGGGCGTGCGTAGATGAGAGAAGAACAAACAGAAGAATAAAAAGAGCGAATCTCATGACTGCAGATCATACATATTGTCAAGAAAGTGCAATGCTATGCAGACGGGAGACATGCATGGTTTAAGTAGTCTGTTGATGGGCATGCCATTGTGGGTATTCCACACCAGTACAACCCGAAATCAGGAAAGTGCGATAACAATAGCGTCAGTGCTATGACTTTTAGCAGCATGCAGGATTCGATACGACCGCAGTATAAATAGATTAAAAGGGCAACTTTTTGAGGGGAATATGGATCGCGAATCCTAAATTTGGTACTCCGAGAAAGCGAAAAGGGTAGCGTGCGGCTGACTAGTTCTGGTACCAAATATGCAGGCCATTGTCCGAGTTTTAACTCGCTATTTGCACCCCGGAATAGCGTTTGGGGCAGACTCAGGGGCAGGACAATGTCTCCGCAATTTTATCCGGCCCCTTTCCAAGAATGCAGTCGCATAGCCTGATCGGGAAGATGAATGATTTCTTTCCGGAACGACGAAACTGTGTTATACATTAGATTCTATCTCGTCTTTCGCGCTATATGCAGAACTTTAGGTCAGCATCTGCACTCATGCCCCACGCTCCATTAAATCTTACAAAACTCCATGCTACTGAACTAATTAAAACACTACATGCGTCAAAAAACTGCACCCAACAAAATTGAAAATCAATGCACAAATGTAACCCTGTCCTAAGGACTTACAAGCACCCATAGCAAAAAGAATATCTATTATTTCTGTAGTTAGCGCCTCTATCCAACAAACGAATCAGTAAAGAGCTAGAGAATTACTTACAATCAGAATACCAAAGATTCTGACCATCAGCCACCGATTACTCGACATCCTCGCAAAGTACTGCAACAACTCCCTTTGTGCGCCAGAGATATTGACAGCAATATCTTCAGTGTCCGCGTCGATCCGCTGGACAACTTCCCGCTGTTCGGCCACCATAGTCGCCAGCTGCGCAAAAATGCCACCGAGTTCATGAATTGTGCTCTCGATTGCCTCGATGGCTGTGTTACGCTCGCTTATATACATGTCCTGCTGCTCTTCCAGCAGCATCAGGCTCTGCTGCTGATCCGGTAAAGTTAGGTATTCTCCAGCCTCGGAGTTCTGAGCGCCATACGGGTTTTCTGGATCGCCTTGTGGGCTACTGTACGGGTTGTCTAAACTGCTTTGTTGCTGAGAGCTCGAATGCGCATACAACGGGGACTTTGCTTTAAATCCCGAAGTGTCCTTGGCCGACGCAGACGCGGACGAGATAAATTGCTCAGTCCGAGATTTCGACGCTTGAATATTCTATCCAGATCAGCTTTCTGCGACATAAGCAAACCGCACATTTAAGGAGATTCCTACCTTCGTTCGCACCTCCAAAACCTCTCTAAATCCGGCAGTGACATCGGTCAGCTTACCTTGCAACAGGACAACAACATTTTCCGAGTGCTCATCAACCTGGCTCTCGCCTTTGCGGCCCCAATGCTTCTTACCACTTTTTACGAACGACTGCAGCTCCGATATGCTCTGATTGATCTTCGCCAGATCTTGTTTTATAACAAATGTCAATTCCGCGATTTCCACGGGTCTATCATCAAACAGCGTTTTCCGCTTAGCCACTACACCTATTAGCACCTCACGTACGAGCTGGACTAAATGAACGAAACATACATTGTCCAAGCCTCTGCAACTTGCCCATCGCATTGTTAATATCCTTGCTAATCGAAACGGCGCGTTTCGCGAACTCTGTCCGCTGTCCTTTTCCAGAAACTTCCCCTGGGCCCTGAATCCCTCCATTAGCACCGCTGTGGCCAGGCATCGGCGGCGAGCTGGGTGATAATAGGAGTTGGTTCCTCGACGCTGACGCACTGGTCGAATTGATTTTTGACAACGCCGCCACACAACTTCTGAATTCCTGTGTGCGGTCTTGAATTGAGACCGCCATATTACTCTTTAGTGCGTGGATACGGCTGTCGACGAGATACTGAAATGAGTGATAAAGAGGTACAGTAAAACTGTTCGTGGAGTGCGGGCGGCGATCGATCAAACGCTTGTGGTATTCGGATTCAGACTACTTGCTATTCCCTCCTCTAGTAATATGTAATCAAACTGTTCCCAATATATTCAATGGGAAATAGGCCACCGCGCTGAAGACACTGTTTCTATTCGTTGCCGTTTGCCGTTGAAACGTGCCCTCACACGTAATATAGACCGGCATGAATGTCTGAGTGACAACCTGGCCACAATGGTGTGGCGATGCGACACTCATTTGGCAATGACACCCTAGCCCTAATGCGTATCGGAAAATTGACATTTTCTTGCCCGCCATTAATTTACACAAGTTTAGTTATAAGTTATATTAAATAAGAAATCCCATTTTTGACCGTCAAAAGCATAAACATAAAAACCCCCCATTTTCAACGTTCCTAAAAAAGAGCATTCCCTTCACATATGCCACAACAACATCATCACATCTTACCAATAAGATAAAATTAATGCAAAACTATCATACAAAGAATGAATGAAAGTAAAAATGTATCTCAATCCGTTCTATTATAAGCTATTTCCCTGCTGCACCAGAAATGGTTTCCGCGTCCTCCGGTATGGCTCTAGTTAAGATCAAGTCGCCGTTGATGGTCCATAGATAAAGTCTCGAGCCATCTGATGTCAAAATCTCGCCCGTCTGGTCCGAAATTGCAACGCCCTGTAGTCCTGTAAGGTTCACTCTCTGTAAAAAATTGCATCCTCGCACGCACCTTTATCTTCGTCTCGTGCTGCAGCTCTCGAACGAAACGCAACCTGTTCAAATCCCACACGAGGACAATGCCATCCTCAGAAGCACTGACTATCGCGCTAAATGACCTAGAAATTGCCAGCGATACAATCGGCATCGTATGACCACGCAGCGAAGCCTTGAATTGCACCTCCATAGATTTTATGTTTCCTTGCATGCGCCAAACGCATATGACACAGTCATATCCTGCTGTCACTAACGTTCGCGGATCTGCAATTTTAACACATGTCAGATGACTCTGGTGTAATTTCTCGACGTGACCAATTAACTATGTCAAAAGCAGTTAAATTCGCATTTCAAGTAAGCGCTCTCGGCAAACTGGGGAAGAAGCCTACCTTTCCATTCTCAATAAGCTTAAACCTAACTCCATCATCACAGAAACCCCATTCCACCATGCGATCATAGGAAGGCGGAATAAAAGCGCAAAATAATGGATTCATTTGCGCCATCAACTTCTCACGCTCACCCTTGAATAGCGAGACTGCATAGTCGAACCTCTTGTTTATGTCGCCCATAGGGGATAGCATTTGCAACAAAGAGTCCAAATCTTTGTCCACCTCAAACTGTGCCTGCTTCAACACCTCCCGCTGAGGATGAGGACGTGTAAAGACTTGATGTGGAGTTTGTCCGAAGTTATGAATAATACCAATCGTTGCAATTCTCTCCAGCGGGTCCTCAATCTTGTCAAGATCAATCGCGCCGTGGTAGCTCAGATGATGAAATACATTCGTCGCCTCCACTGCTGCCTCGCCACGCTGTTTATATCCAAAGACGAGGTCAATCCATTCGTGCAGATGCTGAGACACGTACGGACTCTCCAGGGCCTCTCGGTTCTTTTGAATAAATATCTTGGCATCACCTTTTGCCCACGGGGGTAATTGTACTGAACTAATTTCCGCCCCGCTACCTTGGAGCGTGCCAAACTTGAATTCATTCGCGTTGACAAGGAATTCTGGAAGGTAGAAAAACTCCGGAATTAGTTCACGTACGTCTGCCATATTCTCGCGCGAGGCAGATTGCCAGGCACGTTCAATAGAGTAGAACAAGCGATCCGCATGGTCGAAGTGACCTCCTTGCAAAAGCAAATACGATTGAACAAATGGCTCAAGGCGGATAAGGTAGGAAGAAACTATCATCGCAGACGAAAAATGGGTGCCGTAATGAAACGGTGGTGACAGGTTGTCATTCAAATCTGCAAGGGATTGATAGCGGTCTCTGAACTCCTTCTCGCGATCCGGAGTCTGAGCTCCCATCGGCTTAGATAAGTCTCTAAATGTTGCAGGGTTTGTAAGATCTAGCTCCTCGCTGGTGTAGTCGGCAATGACCCACGGAAAAACTGGATATTGCGTGAGATCGTTGTACGTTCGCCCAGCCATAGTGTTCACAAGCATGAGATAGTAAAAGTTTGATAATTCGCCTTTTACCCACCTTCTTGTTGCGAGGTTAGAGTTTCCTGTAGCAAATACATTAGCGATCTTTCCAAGTTGACCAGCAAAGCCCCCCTGCAGTGATGGCTGTAATGTCATGCGCCACAATTCATCCGAGAACGCTGCACCGGAATTATTGTCACTGCTGGAAATTTTGTTTATCAATTGATGATGTATAGTGTCTCGTTCTTTGACCGAAATAGTAGTAATCAAGAAACTGCGTCCGTCTGCGAAGAAAAACTCTAAGGCAACGTTGCGGAACAGAAAGTGACGACGCGAAACCGAAACCAAGTCATCCAATGACCAGTGTCGAGTATCATGTTGCCGGCTATTAATTGACCGTATACTCTGCTTATCCGATCCAGCAATTGTTTGCAGATATGGATCTCGTTCTTGTGTAGGTGCCTCCCACAGGTTGACAATTTCGCCGTCAGACCGTTGGAAGAAGTTGTCTATGAGATATAAGTTGTGGCGACCTTGAATCAACAATCCTTCAACGGATTCAAGCCCGATAATCCGGCAAACGTTCCATAAATCCACAACGGAATCACCTTGTTCCAAGCTACGAAGGACTTTTCGGTTTTTATCTTCGTATGTATCATCGTCAGCTTTCTGGCCCCTGGGATCCTCAACGAGCTCAAATCCGTCCTCGTTCTCTGGTCCTCCTTCATTCGCGTTCGTACTGGTACCCGGCGCATTTGGTTTCTCTGTCGATGCAATTGTATCGTCCACGGTCATTTCTGATATCTCATCCGAAACTTCCTGTGGAGTGGGACTGAGATCTGAGTGATCGATAGCAGGCCTCGGAAGGATGTCTTCACCTTTCGGTAAGTATTCTATCATGCTAGCACGAGTATCTGGAATCATCCTTTTACGCATTCGATCCTTTCCTTCCGTTAAATCGAGCCTCCACCTTTGTTTCTTGCCGTCGTCTATAACACCCCTCGGCCTGGTAAGATCAATCTCCAGCTTTGAGTACTCTGAAGACAAGAACGTGAGCGTATCCTGCTGATCCTGTAAATTTCGCATAAACTTGATATGCTCAGTGTTGTAGATCGCCGATTGCCAGTATCGCAATGAAATTTTGTGATCATTGAACACAACGCGATTGTGGTTGTCCTCGGTTGCTGTCTGTCGGAGCCGCTCGCGACGCTTTGTCATCCGAACCTTCGCACTTTCCTCCGACATTTTATTCTCATTCTGAACGAAATTCTCCCACTCGTTTGCAACCGTGCCGAAGAAAAAATCGTCGAGTGCAGTACGGTTCGTGTCGACCCACTCCAAGAATGAATTATTGTCCATCTCGGTCAATTTCTTGAACCCTTTCGTGAGTCGTCGATCCGTAGACTTCACCTGATCAAGGATAAGCGAGGTTTCAATGGGTCTGTGGACTAAAACCATTCGCCAGTTATTCGCAGCCGCATGTCGAACATGATCATTGGCGTCTATTAGCTGTATATAGAGAAGATAACAAATCAACTTGATAAGATTGTCTTCCGTGAACGCTGGAGAGAGTAATACGTTTTGCCAGTATAACATGCGGTCGAGGAATTTTACTACCACTTCTGGCTCCGCCTGTATGTCGTCGAGTTCGGATAATCTGAAAAGAACTAGCTTCATGAACATCAATCGAAGATTCGATACAACATGAAGGCATAGGCGCACGTTCTTGAGACGCTCAACTGTCGGTTGCTGAAGATATTCAATCACCATCCCAATTAGTTCAAGTAAAGGCTCAGCACCTCCGAGGAACCATCCTATTATAATTAGCAAACAATACTATAATCTAATGTTCAAGCATCGCACCATTGAAAACCGAGTCGACAAGCTGTTGGCCAAACTTGCCGAAATTGATCAGTGTGCGCGACTCACACAGCATCCGCATATTCAAGGAGATGGTGGTGTTAATCTGAGCCACTGCATTCCTGAATAAGTAGGTCTCAAAATAAATTTGATACTCTTGGAAGGTTGGCGGAATCTTGCAACCATGTCAACATTGAGCGAATGCAACCGGTGTTCTAGGAACTTACCAAAATTGAAATACTCAGCTCCGAAAAATCTTTCTTCACCAAAACCTGATCAACAAATACTGCAACCACCATCTCTAACAAACCTTCAACGACACGATTGACCACTTTGAACTCTCTGAACCTGGTCTTTGGTCCACCCGTAGATAATGAAGTTCTGCTAGGTGTCACAATTGCTGCCGGCGAAACATGGTTCAAGTCAGAAGTTACTAGTACAAAGGATGATCCACGTCGTAGAGACGACGCTCGCGGTCTCTCCCCAGGATTTATACTCGTTGAGCGCGGCGAACTCGGCGCTTTCACAGTCTTCATGATTTGAACAGGATTCCCCGCTCTAGACGCGGGCCTCACAACTATATCACCGCCATCGAATGTCAGAGTCGAATCGCGGGATTGCAACTCAATCTCAGGACTGACGGATTCCGAGCTACAAATTGCGGGAAACAAAATACCAAGAATTTCTTGAATAAAAACAGGTTTCGTGCAAAAATCCTGGAACGCCGGACAAGAAGCGTGCATCTCGTTGAAAAATTGAGTGAGAACCTGAAGGTATTTGCCGAAGTCTTCGGTCGTGGCGACCTGTGACGGCGTTCGAGCACTTGGCACGGCAACTTCTCTCTCTAACGTCAAGCTAACCCCAAGTGGTTCTTCAGAACTAACATCATTATTCTCCATCGCTGCTGCTCGTTCATCTTTTCTATGTTCCTCCGAAATAATGGATAAGGCGCCAGCTTTTAGCATGGCACCAATAACTGTAAACATCTCGGGGTATGCAACAGTTGCCTTCCCACCACGTCTAAACATCTCCACCAGATGAAACAAATCCAATGTACGTTTGATTTCCAGCATCGCAACGTCAATTCCAAATAGGATTGCCAAACAGATAGGCCATATTTCAGGGATAATCCATCGAGATTTAAGTCGTTCCTTCATTATCAGAAACCCCCCATTTTTAGTAGCAAACTTCGTAACATAGCTGGGCCCATGTATGATCAATAACCTTGCCAGTATCTTGGCACCAGCTACCACGGCCCGGCTATCGTCTTGAGCTAAGAGGAACAATACCCATTTGTTGGTAACTGTCCGTGCAAATTTCTTAACAGTTGCTGTCGAGGTTGGATCGCACAAAATTTCAGTAAAGATCTGTAGGATTAGGAATCCGACTTCAGCTCGTGAAACATCACTCTGACTTAATTTTTCTTCGTCAGAAAATCTTTTCGGCGATGCGATTAGGTCTATGTCATTGTTAGAAATGTAGGACAAAACCTCCACATTAACGACCATACTCTCATTGAAGGAATATGTAATGAATAGTGACAACGAGCGCATTACTTCAGCCGACACGTTGGTCTGAATAATACGTTTGAATGCAGGAATGAAATAACCGAGAGCCTCACGAGTGAACGAGCCGGTTTTCAAGGCTTGTAGAAACTTTTTGACGATCCCTATACAACTTAGTACTCAATGACCAGAAATCTATTGATCACTTACTCATCCGGGTAAGTCGCTTGGCATTATAGGTATGGTATTTGCTCTGAAGACCAAACATAGCAAATTGATCGAAATAAACTCTCAGGGTACCAACATCCGCGAGCCTCCAAATGTCGAAATCTACCAGAAGTATTCTGTATGCCAACGGATTTATAATCATCGACTCAAGAGGATTTTGGAAATTGTACCCAACAAACTCCAAAACAATATTCAGCAGTTTTCTACTTATCATCCCCGAACCGGTCTTGAGCTTAATTAAATTCCCGAGAATTGCAAATCCATGTACGCGCTCCATGTCGTCCGAGTTCCGCCAGTTCTCTCGAAGCATCTCAAATGCAATCGAAATAGCACGACAGAGTTGATCCGGAGTGTGGGCAATCTCCGCCATTTTTAATGAAAGCGCGGACCCGCCTAATCTCCAAGCTGCGTCGTCTAAACTCTGAGGTATCACCGGTATAGGGTCACCAGAACCAACACCAATGCCATGTGGTGACGAAAATGCAATGTTGATGTCAGGTACGGCTGCGTTAACTATGATGAGATGATGTCGACTTAACACTGTTATGTTCTTCGGTGATTGTCTAAACCCATGCTCGTTCTGAAGCGTGCTAGGATCGATGACGTTGTTCGCGTGGATACTAAGGAGTATTTTGGATTCTGGTAGTATATTTGATGCCCGTCCTCGGATTGCATTAATAATATCACTACTTTCCTCGCGACCAGCGTGCAGATTTTCATTCCTTAATGTCAATGCTGCGGAAGCTTCATAAGTTTGGAAGCTGGCGAGTGTGTCTTGATAATTACCATAGTACCGCGGCCCCAATCTGTAATGAACCGCAAGACTGTCATCCGACAAAATATCCTCAAATATGTGAAGAGATGATAGTCGCCAAATAGAGTGAACGATATTGGGACCGGGACCAAGCGTCAAATCTGAAGGCGTACCGATGAATGCTTGTGCGTGTCCGTCATTCAGTGGAGTGGACGGATATGGACATTTGATCGCCTCAACAAATTCACCATTAACGTGAAGCGAGGCTTTAGATGTAGAGCTGACACGCGATTTCTTATGAGATATGCATATAAAATACCATTCTCCCGTCTCAAAACTGACAGATTTGAACCTAACTGATCCTCTGCTGGATGTAACAGATGTCTGCAAGATTAGTTTCTTTGTCTCCTTCTCAATGTAAACCAGCGTGAAACATCGCTGAGAATTATCAAAAACGCCGAATAGGGTAGTGTGATGATTATGGTCATATTTATCAATTTTTATCCATGCAGTGAAGGTATACCCGGAAGAAGCAGGTGGAAATGTTCTACCCAATGAAGCGACTTCAATTGTAGAATAACCATGTAGTGAAAGATCAAACACAATATGTGCCGGCTCCCGTGACGCATGAATACCGGAAAGTAACAAATCAGCAATTGCATCCGACTTCATAGAGTAGTGAAACAACTTTTTAGCTGTGGGTGTACTGACTCCAAGTTCCATCATTGAGTCTATAAGACGAAGATACTCAGTCAAAACCGGCTCGTCGATGCCGCCGTCTTTCCATGCGAGCGGAAGAATCCAGTCCATGATTCCGCTCCCATACACGGCGACCTTATTATGAGCTGACGAGCCAACAAGACATGTCAGGCATGTCAAAGCAGCCACTGACGTATATACCTCCTCGGCAGCCAAATCCAGTAGGACATCGTAGATAATTGAAACAGCAATCGGATTGCGGACAACGTCTCGACTAAATGAACCGATAACCTGCTCGCGAATATGTTCAATAATAGCTGCTGGCGAAGAAGAATCCGCCAATACCCTGACTTTGTGTCCCAATGCATTAAAGAATGTCGTGACAGAAAAGTCCGCGATCATGAACGCAAATAGTATGCCTAGAATTTCTCTGGGACCGCGTTTACTGAGGCCCGTATTCACGACAGCCGTCTTGATAGTTGCCAACCCGATCCTTTCCGTAAAGTATCGCCTATTGACAGGTGCATCTAACAGGGCGTCTGCGAAAATATTGAAGACACACTTAACAAGTTCCATCGGCTCTGAAAATCCGACATCGCTATCCGCGGAGACAACACTGTTTAGAACTTCTATCAAGCACTCGAATCCCAGAGATAGTCGAAACACATCTTTGCCTTCCGGGGACTCAACAATGTTGCGTTGTAACTCGTACAGGCTGTGTAATCGAAAAACAAATTCGTCATCGCTATTCATAGACTCAACAATTGTGCGAATGGGATGAGGAGTTGCAGACACGTTCACATTGGATACCACGGTTCCTGCAGTCCGGTGATGCCGGGCAGGCGATACAGAGCGGCCTCGCGTGCCACTGCCGGACGGCATCGCAGACAAAGAATTCACCATCGAATTCAGGGTCTACGTTGATTGCATCGGGCAGTGACAGTTGCGTGAACGACTCTGCAAATTGGTGGTAATTGTCGTTCTTTTTGCTCTTCAATGATCAGAACTCGGTTGACTGAGTAGATATCAACACAGCTGCATAAATGTGACGAGTTATAACTCCTAACTCCTGGAACTATCGGTAACCATATTACTTATCGTACGTGCCAAGTTTTGGAGTGTCATTGCTTACGCTTTCTTTGCTACATAAGATGCATGTGAAATTGTGAATGATAAATAATAATTCAGTGTATATACAATATATATACAAGCTACTGTGATATACATGGGGTTCAACGGTCAATTCAAAAATCGATCATCTCTCCAAATTGATTGAGTTTCCGAATTTTTTATATAGTACCCTCTTGAGTTCATCCATCTCATCTTTTATCAATTGGACCTTAACTTCCAGGTCATTCAGTTCTGCTGTCGCGCTCTCTACGGATGCAAGTTAGGTACAGTGGACTTGTCATAGTATTTGAGATTATACCAGTTTGTTTCTCAAGTTTCTCAGCAACCTCACATTGCTTTAGCCAATAAAAAGAATCGCCAACCTTATATCTAAAAAGGAACCAGTCAGTCGCGTCGTGCTGCGCCAACATTGGTGACCAATGAGACCCTTACTGAACAACTTCGTCCTCGTCTACTAGTGCGATCTCCGTTCCGACATCCTCCAAGTAATCGTTCTCATCCCGCTTTTTCTGACACAAATCCTCTAGCTCCGATAAACGAGAATTTAGTTTCGAAAATTCATTTATCCGCTGCTGATCTTCCCAGGAAACTTGTACGTCCGAAGTCTCCTGGCCAGCGGGAAGCTGCCCAATTGCACAATTTCAGCAAGATCCATGTTCGAACTCAATTCCGCTTACCATTTGCAAACTCATTATATATGTAGATAAAAAGATAAGATTGGGACGATAATTGCATTAAGCATGTAAATAATCGAGACTGAAAGAGTGCGGATAACTATGGTGCCAGGAAATGCCGCACCGTGGCACCGTGGACGCGACAAGTTCTTCTGGCGATAGACATTTCTACACGCCAATACAGCCATCATTAGCGGACTACATTTCCACTGGCACCCTACAAAAGGTCAATAATATAAATTAGCCCTTTTTGTATTAGTTATTGTTTTGGTCTAACTTTTCCGCCTTCACAGAATGCCTTAGTCTCACTATTAGTAAGTTATCTTATTGGGACGAATTGTCGTGCCATTTCCAGGGAACACTTCATATTGGGAGTCTAAGGCATTTAGACTGTTATACGGAGTAGGTGTATATGTACTGGCCAGTATCGACTCCTCGGGTTTTTAATCTTCCACCCATTCCAGCGGCGGATTGGACTGCAACTAACTCTAACTCTTCCGGGGACGCTGTTTCGATAGCCAGTGATCCGACAGAACCTATTCTTGCCGTGAAGGTTTCTCGCAATGGTATTTTATTTGGCGTGATCACTAGAACGTCCTTATATGTCTATCAAAATAGGGTACGTAATCTCAAATGCGATTGGACTTTGTCATTAAATGATACATAGCCGGTCTGTCCCGTTGCAGTTGCTGTCCGCTCAGAATCTTCTCTGCAAACTTATGGAGACAATGTGCATCTTTTAATTCGCCCCGATAATGTGTTGTTTGTTGTTCAAACGTCGTTAGGATATTTCCTTACGTATGCACTGAGCGCGAACTATTCAGAGAGGGTGGCCAAGCTTTCATTTGATAGCACTGCAGATGTTCCTTACGTACTACCAGGTCCTGGTGAGGAACAAGGCGTTAGGGAAGAAAACATTAGATTTAGGATGGTCATTAAGGTGGATGCTGGTATTGAATCGTATGTTTGATCAATAGTTATGAATTTGTAACAGCTTTCCTAACATCGTGCAGAGCCATTGCGCTGGAAGATGAATTGTTAGTTTTGACATCGGCACCGCCGGCGGCACAACTCATCCGATGGACTCCTGATGTACGAGGGGGTCCACAAACAAGAACAGAATTATTGTCGCACATGGAATGGTTCAATCTGCGAGAGCGTATTACAACAATTGTATTTGAACGAGCCATGGGCCTATTTGGGTGGATTAGTAGTAACGGCAAGGCATGGGCTGTAGTAAAACATAATGCGGTTAGTGATGCGTATTTCTGGGTAAGCCATTTATAGCATGCTAATTTTGCGGAAGCAGGCATCAACAATAAGCGACAAGCCATCTAAGCTTAAGTTATTTTCTGGATATTGTTTTCATAGTCCTCAAAAAGGTCCGGTGCCGGTCAGTATCACCGATAGACGAAAATCTATGGATGAAAGTGAATTTGTTCTTAAAATGGCAATTAATTCTCGGTTCAGTTTGATTGGAGTAGGAACAGTGGGGTACGTTAGGTTAGTGCCTCTTCATTTATATATCATGCTAACT
The DNA here is from genome assembly GCA_003705905.2 of Lipomyces sp. NRRL Y-11553. NCBI lineage: Eukaryota > Fungi > Ascomycota > Lipomycetes > Lipomycetales > Lipomycetaceae > Lipomyces > Lipomyces sp. NRRL Y-11553. The sequence continues at coordinate 46,260 of PPJW02000009.1, read as the reverse complement.
TCCTGCAGTGGCACCATCCACATATATAATGTTAGGGACTACTCTGGCCATATACCACTGCTCCGAGATATCGAATCACCTCTTCCGACATTTGGCAAAGTCACAGTAGTTGCATGGTCGCCTGACGGCTACTCCCTTTTTGCTGGTTACGAGCGAGGATGGGCACTTTATTCAGTATATGGCAAGCTAGTTGCACATTCCATACTCACTGAGGACGGGAAGCAGCCGAATGAGGCCTGGTTGTCCGGCGTCCAAGACGCGGTATGGATGTCAAATGGAGGAGACATCCTTGTGGTTCCTAATGAGAGTAATGAGTTGTGGTCCATAGAAATGGCACGGTGGAGCTTGACCGGGAGCTATAATTGGGTTAGTACCAAGTTTAAATGCATGCGACTTCAAGCCTAACGAGTCATATAGGACAATCTATCTAGAACAGTCCTTTTCACGAACGAGAAGCTTATGCTCTATCGTGGCCACGATCAGTCTGACCTTACAACAATATCTCACGAGGCTATCCTTTGGCAAGATATTGCCATTCCTTATGGATACCTCGCCGAAAATTGGCCAATTCAACAAGCCTGTATATCAGGTGACGGTCGCTATATTGCAATTGCTGGAAGACATGGCCTCGGCCATTATAGTATATACACTGGGCGGTGGAAATTTTTTGTTAATGAGCATATGGAGAATGAGTTTTCTGTGCACGGTGGTATGCTGTGGTTTGAGAATATCTTAATTGCTTGCGTCAATACAGATAGGAATACTCACGAGGTAGGCACATTGCGCCAAGAGAACGGTTACAGAACTAACAAAGTGTTTCAGATTCGCGCCTATTCCCGTGAACGGGAATTAGACCATTCACTTGCCTTGCACGTTCAGCAAGTCCCATCTTCAATTATATTAATATCACTTGTTGCCGACTCTCTCCTGGTTTACACATACAGCAATACACTTTATCAATTTGTAATTTCTAACAATGGATTCCAATTTAATCTCGAACTAGTTGGTCAAATATCGTTTGTAGGGATAGTCCACGCACCGGCCCGAGTCCGAGCAATTAACTGGATCCTTCCTGAAGAGCAGTCCAGCATGTCTACGTTCCGCTTGCTATAGTTTGACAGTGCTAACGAGGTTTAGGAAACGGTAATCCAGTACATGACATATCATTAGCAACAATTGTCTTCCTGGTGGACGGCAAACTAGTTGTGCTCTATCCTCTACACAACGACGGCGATCTAAAGTATGACATGAAAGTGCTGCTTCAAAATGTTGAATTCTACACTATTGTTACCAAAGGTCTTCTGAGGAACAGTATCTGGGCCTTCGACGGGACAAGCGTGGTGGTATGGCTAGAGGTCATGCTAAATTTGTCGCGATCAGATTCAGTACCGGAGCCTATCCGAATCGATATCGATTTTTATCCTCTATCATTTCTTTTCGACAAAGGAATTATTATTGGAGTTGAATCCAATCTCATTCATCGACGAAATGTGTCTTTCACTTATTCCACAACCACTACTCGGGTAAGCATACGCAGTGAGAGAAGGTGAAACTGGCACTGAACAGACTTCAATAGACGCACCTCTTTATTCACCAACTTCTACGCTATTATCTCACCTCGTCATTAGAAGACGAAGCTCTAAAAGTTGCGAGGTCATATGAGCAGCTTGAGTACTTCGGTCACGCGTTAGAGATGATGCTTCACGATGTTCTGGATGAGGAGGCGGATCATCCTCCTCCTCGCGACCAAGCTATCCTTCCTCGAGTTATAAAATTTTTAAACAATTTTCCGGAAATGCTTGACGTCATCGCAGGATGTACGAGAAAAACCGAAGTAGCCTCATGGCATGTACTGTTTGAGATAGCCGGATCACCAAAAGAGCTATTTGAGAAATGCATGTCATTGGGCCAATTGAAGACAGCAGGCGGGTATCTTCTAATACTTCACACGATGGAGCAGCTGGCGGACTCGTCTACAGATATGATCCGGTTGTTCTCTACAGCTGTTGAGACTGGGGATTGGGACTTGTGCAAAGAATTGGCTCGCTTTTTGACTGCATTAGATAACTCCGGTAACACGTTAAGAGAAGCCTTGAGACGCATGAAGCTAGTGAATGGGGTTGATTCCGAGGTTCAATCAACTTTTGAGAAGGAGTTCGTTTTGGCTGCCGACGCATAGAGTGTAGCGGAAGAAAGCACCCAATTTGGCAGATTGGAGACGGACCTTGGGTCAACAATGCTCTAGTGATTGCTGTACAGTCGGATACTGACATAATGGTGCCTAATATAATCTTCATTAACAAGCCATAAAGTATAATAACCGTATAGCCAATTTTTAGTGACGGAAGACGTAAAAAGATGTTTGATAACTTACGATTTGTGAGCAATGGTAATTGTCAAGTATGGTACGGTTCCTGGCCATCCAGCAATAACATAAGCCGCATGTAATAAAAAGGTATGTATTGTTAATGTATGACTCAGATTAGGTAACTGCTATCTGCTGAGACCGTTGATAAGTTTAGTTAGTTAGTTAGTTAGTTATTGCACGAGATTTGCGATTAACATTAAAGTTGGCTTTACTACGTACATTCCTCTCTAACAACATCTCTCAAGCCATAGACGTGATAAAAAATATTACGATGGAATATTGCTATGTAAAAAAAAAAAGAATTGAAAAATAAGAGCTTAGGGGAAATAGGTCACTTTTGTCATATACGCACATATGATTTCAGACAAAAACCAAAATAAAACAAAATAGCAAGCCAGCTCTTATTACTGCGTAATTGCATGAAATCAAATTGGTCATACTTTTATAGCCAAGTTTGGGTTTCTAGCTTGTATTTGTATGTAGTATAACTAGTCAATAATTATATAAAAAAATAACAAGCTGTGATAAATATTCTTACTCAACATTACATAGCAAATTAGAGCAAGGAGTTGTAAGTCCATAGTTTGGCCTACGCAAGGCACAGTATGTCATAATTTGCAAACATATTCCTCACGAACAATAAGCAACGAATGAGTCAGTACTTCGGAATCAGTGGTTCATCTACCACAATTAACTTTCGCTTTCGCGGGACATAGTCGGTGATTTTGATAGGTGCTGGCCCAGTGATTGCAGGTTCGGTCGGCAAGACGGGCATCGGACATGTGGTTGGCATGGGCGGCACCTGTTCAATTCGCTCCGGCTGAATTTGGACTCGATAATAGTCGTCTCCGCGGTCGTAATCGTCACATCTGGCGTACTCGTGGCGGAGCTTGAAGATCGCGGCGTCGTGATTTTGGTTGCCGCCCCTTGGCCGCTGGGTGGCTGACAACCTTGGGGTCGCCGATCGTGACTTTGACGGGCTGTTTTTTGGTGGCAAGGTTGGCTGATTAGGTTCGTCGCTGGCGTCCGGCATGACGCTGTCCGGTGTGTCTTCATCGTCGCTAAGGATCAGACCGCGCTCTTCGTCTCCGAGTAAAACCATTGCCGCGGTCGGCCGTTCCGCCTATAAGGGTTAGTAACTAGTCTCCGTTCAGGATAACTCTTGCAATGAGCATACTTCAACAAGCGCGTTCTCCGAGCGATCGAGGTATGTCTCCTTCATGGCAGTCAAGGAGGTCGAGTTGCGTGCATTGAGCTGCGAGTCTGGTTTCGGTTGAAGTGGTTTGCGTCGCGACGACGATTTCTTGGTGGACGATAGTGTTGATTTCTGAGATGATTTTGAAGTCGACGCCTCTGGTTGGGTTGTAGATGCCGCTTTCGAAGACGATGACGGTGATTCAGATACTGTCGGGGCAGGCGGGGCGGAAATATATTGGACTTGTTGAGAAGACAGGGTCTGGGTGTCGGTCTCGCCTCGAGCAGGATAGTCGAAGACGACAAGGCGGTTGGCGAGTTGGAATTGGCCTCCCCCGACTTGGATTGCTGTACATTCGCCAGCTGGTGCGTCCGAGACTGTGAAAGGGCGGGCATCATGTGTTTTATAGGTGTGTTCTGTGTGTCCCAGATTCATCTTCTTGCGAGGCAGGAGCAGATGCTTCTGGAATTTTTCTGAACCATTACCAAGATAGACACGGTAAGTAGGCGTATGTCGACCTGTAAGTGGACATTCTTGCATGTATATATGAACATCGTTGACCGAGATGCCACAGCTGGTTGCCAACTTATGTAGGTCATATACAATTTTTTTGTGGTTTTCGGTGGCCTGGGTGAAACAGTATCTGTTGTGTGACTTGTGATAATTACCGTCACTGTCGATCAGGCCAGCAATAACTTTCAGACGCGTGTCTTCATCAGCTTCCATATATGCACGAGGAATACCGGCCTTTTTGTTGCGGAGGAGGCCGAGTTCCCGAAGACCCTCCAGAACACGGTTAGACCTTCTTTGCCGGCCCGCGATCCTGTACCAGAAGACATCACTCTTCCTTACGTGCCCGGTGCTTGTTTTCGTGCCTGCCGCCTGGGCCAACGTTTTTATCAAGGAGAGCTTATTATCTGATGGCCCCGAGCTGTTGATTGAGTCAGTGTAAGATTGCAACCAGACAGCAGTCTCGGGGTCCGAGGCCGAGGACGCAATCGCCGTACCCTTAGCGTCGCCATCACCGATCCACGACCCCAGATAATATCCATCAAGCGGTAGAGCTTGCGGATCTGCGGACACGGTGGATGGATCAAAGGCAAGCGGAACACGATAGACCTTCAAGTTATCTCGTTTGACCACCTTGCAGCAGAGTCGCTCATACTCGTCGACTGTCATCGAGAATGTTTCGCCGTATCTGACAATTAGAGGATCAAGCAGATGATGACGATCGCTTTGCAAAATTTTGAGCGCCAGCTGTGCCAGCTCTTCACTCTTGAAACGGCGATGCACCTTCCGAAGACCACCACAATCACAATTAATGCTGTCAAGACTCTTTCGGATGGCCGCAAACCGATCCTGAGCAGCTTTATCCAACTCCATTGACGAAGAGTCAGACAACGGTGAACTCGAACGAGGCGGGTCGTCAGGTGGATGGGGCTGCGATGATGGGATATATGAACTAGTACGGTCACAGCGAGTAAACCAGGCGACCGAATTTCCTGAGGTGGAAGGACTTATACCGGTCGTTATCAGACTAAGTCGATAATCCGGAGCGCAGGTGAAAGATATATATTCACTGGAATCGAATTTCCGAAACGTGATCGTCTTCAACTTATGGGTAGCAGGTGCAACACCAATGCAAGGCGTTTGACGATCTTGCGCATCATAGAGAATATCGCCAATTTGGACATCTCGGACGCGTTTGTCACCATCAGTCGTGCGTACTTCTGTGTCCGACGCGAGGCACATGTCGAGAACGTTGTCGAGACGAGGAGTTGGAATGAAGATGTTTGTTGGAAAGCTGCAGACAGATGTGGGCGAGAGTGTACTGGATGGTCGATCGGAAGCGGGATCGTTTTGTTTGTGCTACCATAATCCCCGTCGGACGCGTCTGCGCGTTTGTCGCGCGAATACGACGCGATCAACATCAGTCCGGGATTCACCATCACACTTTTGAAGGCTACTGCTACCTTCACGTCCCGACCAAGGCTGTCGGGTTTAGGCCCGGATCTTTGACTCGTTCGGCGAGCTGTGGCTGCCATACCGCTAAACTTGTGGTGAAATGTTGCTTCAGCTGTTTAGCGTTGTATCATATTGTATCATCCCTAATAGTGGGATATTCTGGTGCGATGTCATAAAATTGCCGTTCTTGTAATAGTACCGTTCGTTAGTTTCTCTGCTCTTCGAAGTTCTGCGGTGCACTACCGTGGCACGACGCAAGTAGTATCAGCTTGTCGGATTATGCTTGCCTGCGATCTGTATTGTACTACATTATTTAGAACGAGCTATATGTAAAGCCTTCGCCGCACTATCTGACTGTGTTTGTGTGCCTGTCCTCATTGACTATCCCTGCTAGGCAACTTAATAACTCGATTCTCGCATCTCTATCTTGTTGGCTTTTTAGTTTCTCAATGAGCTCCTTTCGTATCCTACCAATTCGAGGATCCTGAGCGACAACGTATGGACGGTATTTTGGCAGATATTTGAGCCTGCGTCTCACAGAGTGGTATTGTGCTGTCAGAGATTTTGTCTTGAGACGGGTCTAATAATCGAATAAATTGTTAGACCCTAGCATGCAGTAGAGCTAATGCTGAGTACGTACTTGGGATAGGTGTCTTCAAGCTCAGTGCATGTGAGGTGAGTTCAGGTTAGGTTAAAGTTGCTTTTTCATGTAAGTTAGGGGAAATAGGTCACTTTTAAGTGTCTTATACGCACATATGATTTCAGACTCAAACCAAAATAAAACAAAAAAGCAAGCCGGCTCTTCTGCCGGATCCCATTACTCTGTAATGGGATGAAATCAAATTGCTCTGCATTTCGACTTTAGCCTGCAGCCGGATTCGAACCAGCAACCTCGGGATCTGCAATCCTACGCGCTGCCGTTGCGCCATGCAGGCTCCGATGGTTGGACCATGTTTCGATAGACTTGACCTTTCCAAAAAAGACGTTTGTCATCAATTAGTCAGCGTTCTAGGAAGTTATTTTACCGGTCCAACAAATTTGTATCCCCAGCAGTGGGAGATTTTGATGTACAGTTGGCTGTGGTTGTATTTTCCCGAGGAAGGTATTTTGTAAATACATTGAAAATATCGACGTGTGCGGGGGCTGCGTGGAGACTCCAGTAATGAAAGAATTCTTGATTTGGGCGACCCAACTCTCGTTACTTATTGCACAAGTTAAAACGACGAGGCACGCTGGTAAAAGCAACACAATTCATCGGTAAGGCTGCTCTACAAGTATGGCGTCCCTAGCGAACACTCTATTAGTTCCCCGATCACAGGTACTTAGCGCCAGTCGGCCTCGTATTCCACTATTGGCGCTCCTCTCCCGCTCTGGTCGTGACGCTACAAATGCGGTTCGATATAACTCTGGTGGATCGGGAAGCCTTAATTTCTTTCAATCGTCAAGAAATATCCCCCGACCTGCAAATACTATAATTAAGTCGGTTTGCATAGTGATTGAGAACCTAAGTGGATGATTGGTTGCTGACAGGGGCACCAGATTTGTACCTCAGCAAACGGCGTACATCGTCGAGCGAATGGGAAAATTCAATCGAATTTTGAATCCCGGAATTGCCATTCTTATTCCAATTATTGACCGGATCCAATACGTAAAATCTCTCAAAGAGTCTGCTATTGAAATTCCGAGCCAAAGTGCAATAACTGCTGATAACGTGACTCTGGATATTGATGTAAGGAGGTGTTGGTGACTTGTCACCGAAATTACTCATGTCTGACATTATTCAAGGGAGTTCTCTATATCCGAGTATTTGACGCCTATAAGGCGAGCTACGGGGTTGAAGATGCGGACTATGCAGTTCAACAGCTAGCTCAAACGACCATGCGTAGCGAGATCGGTCAGCTTACACTTGATCACGTTTTGAAGGAAAGGCAGGTATTCATAGACTTTTTGATTAGTAGTTTTATTTTGTGCTAATTTTAATAGACAGCAACTGAATGTCAACATCACACAGGCAATCAACGAGGCTGCCTCCGACTGGGGGATAAAGTGTTTGCGTTACGAAATCCGGGATATTCATCCTCCCGCGAACGTTTTGGAAGCTATGCACCGACAAGTATCTGCTGAGCGGTCAAAACGAGCTGAGATTCTCGACTCTGAAGGTCATAGACAGTCGGCAATCAATATCGCCGAAGGTCGCAGAGAAGCCGTAATTTTGGCATCTGAGGCTCAGAAAGCAGAGGTTATCAACAGAGCGAATGGTGAGGCGCAAGCAATTCTGCTGAAGGCTCAGGCAACAGCAGAGGGTATTCGCAACGTAGCGAAAGCTATTGCAGAGTCACCTAAAGGAGCCGATGCGGTGACGCTTAAGGTTGCCGAACAATATGTGGAGGCTTTCTCCAAACTGGCGAAAGAGTCCAATACTGTTGTCATCCCGTCACAACTAGGTGATATTGGGGGTTGGATAGCTAGCGGCATGGGAATTTACAACAAGATAAAGGAGTCAACGTCTGAGTCACAGGCAAAGTTGGTAATTTCTGATGAGGTCGCTACTTCCGCAGGAGAAAGCAAGACACCGACAGAGAGTATGTAGGCAGTCGAATTTCCTGCAATTCAGGAAGTGAACACGTTCATTCGTTCATATCTTAGTTTTTACCATGCCCGTACTGTATATAGAATCTCTTTACTTATGTAGCAATATATAGCAGTGACCAGAGTTTGCGCACTCCCACCGAACCCAAGAATTTGTACATAACACAATATAAATTCCTATAAATACAAATATGTAGTAAACGCCGTCACCATGATTATGCACTGATGACCTGTTAAACGGTCATCTGCTTTTTACTTCCTCATCTTCATATAGTTGTAATCTGTGCATCATCTCCAACCTTCTTCTGTTTTGCCAGCGGGCGAGCTTCGCGTGCTCATGAATCTTAAAACCGAAAATGGTGGGGACGAACCTCTCTGGCGCAGCTTTGTTGGGAATTAAGTGTGGATACACTTGGAAAAGCAAGAATGGAAAACTAGTTCCAAAGTACGCACCATCGATCGTGGCGAATCGAGCAAGGGGTGGGTTATACACATCTTCACACTTCATACAAAACATCTTTACCGGGGCAGAATGGGGAATATCGCTCAGGCCAACAGGCAAAACTGGGTGTCGATTGCACAGTACTCGGGGACAAACGCCGAAATCACCGTTTTTGTACTTATCGAACTGTTCAGACGGTCAACATTCATTGAAGTCACAAGATTATCTAAATCGCTAACCATCTTCTGGAGCCCACGCTGCGTCAATATGTACCTCGCGTGTATCAGACCATAGAGATGCCGAGCAGACCTCTCAATCTGCTCCCGCGTTTGATCATCACATTCATGCTCTGAAATACGATCAGCCTCGCTGTCATCATATAGTCATAGATTCCATAGACACATACCAAAAGAATCCATAATTAGATCCATAGCATATTGATAGTATTGAACTTCTGAGTTGAGGCCCGTCATGTTGAATCTATCGCTTAGGAACTCATCGTCGATTTCACAGAAGAATTCATTGCCCTGAGCCCCGAGAAACCAATCGATCCAGTACTCTACTATGGAGTTAGTTGAGACCTGACAATACTTCATAGTAGCATGTAATGTTGCTTACTAGTACAGTCAGACTCGCTTGAGATGTCGTCCATTAAGTCCAAGGCCTGTAGTATTGATTGAACGCGGTGCAGCCGAGGACGATACTGATCTGGATGAAATGACACACAGATCCTATGACCTAACCAGCAGTCGGAAGAAATTAAAGAAAGGGTTGCTTGAACCATACCCTGCAAGTCACAAGATAATGCCGCATTTAAGTCTTAACCGCATGATCGTTAGCGCCATTTGATCCATATTGAGTACTCGGGCACGACTTTCTTCTAGGCAGCATTCTCATAGTCATCTAATTTAGCCAAATATAGCGTAGAAAACAGAAAATACATTCCGTATGGTTGGTTGTCCTTAGAGTGTAGATACGTTTGCAATACAGTATTTCTCTATTGCCTCAGTCGCACCGCAGCTTGCCGCCGCGGGTACAGTAGACAACACGGCACGCATTACTCGGAATACAGCTTACCTGCGTGCAGTTTCCGCTCTTTACCCTCTAACTATTCAACGACTGTCTAACAACCGACGTTGTCTTACCGCAATCAGCAGAGGGCGTGCGTGGTTAGATTATGTATTATTTGAAGCCCTCGTGGCTTACTCACTCTGGTATCTTTGCTTGTTCTTCAAACCTCGATCCAGTGCTGACCTCCTATCTTCTATCCAGAGGGACAGAAGCATTTTGAAGTCTACTCAATTCACGTTTCCCCAGACGGTACTCGACTGGCATCGGGCGGATTAGGTAAACACCTCGCTGTTACCACTTGCGTTAAGTTCGGCGATTACTTACATTCGTCTACTTTATAGATGCCAAAGTGCGAATATGGTCGACATCCGCAATTTATGCCTGTGCTACTGCGGAGGGTGCGGAAAATGTTATCAATGGCAATGTAAAGGCACATTTTAGCGAGGGACCTCGACAACTGTGTAGTATGAGTACGCATTCTGGTATGCGAAGCTGAAATGGAACGTACAAGCAATATTATGCTGATCAGGGTAATAGGTGCCGTCACGGTAGTGCGATTCTCACCATCTGGACGATACCTGGCATCAGGATCGGATGATCGCGTTATTCTGGTGTGGGAGCGTGAAGAGGAAGGTCATGAAGTGTCATTGAAAGAGTTTGGCTCCCACGGTGAGGCAGATTCAGAGCGGTGGATGGTTCGGCGTCGATGTGTCGGACACGAGAATGACGTCCAAGATCTTGAATGGGCGCCGGATTCAAGTATTCTGGTCAGCGTTGGCCTTGACAGCGGTATTATTGTATGGAGCGGAACGACCTTCGAAAAGATCAAACGCCTTGATATTCATCAATCTCATGTAAAAGGAATCACGTTCGATCCTGCCAATAAATACTTTGCAACTGCCTCGGACGACAGAACTATTAAGATTGTGCGGTATCACCGAACATCCGCGACCGACATGACCTTTTCTCTAGACACAACTGTGACGGCGCCGTTTGAAGGTTCGCCTCTTACCACATATTTCAGGCGATGCTCCTGGTCGCCGGATGGTAGTCACATAGCTGCCGCTAATGCGACTAATGGACCCGTAGCAGCGGTAGCCATTATCAATCGAGGAGTTTGGGATAGCGAAATCAATTTAATTGGACATGAAGGGCCAGTCGAAGTTGCGGCATTCTCTCCTAGGATGTTCTCCAAGGCAAAGGGATCTAAACAGTTGGTCACAGTCATTGCGTGTGCAGGCCAGGATAAAGCGCTGAGTGTATGGAATACTTCAAATCCAAGACCTATAGTGGTGTCCCAAGATGTGGCAGAAAAAGCGATAACTGACCTTGCATGGGCTCCTGATGGACAGAAAGTATTTGCCAGCTCCTTGGATGGTAGCATACTCGTTTGCATCTTTGAAGAAGGGGATTTGGGATATATCATTCCGGTTGAAGAGAACGAGAAACAATTGGCGAAGTATGGTGGTGGACGAGATGCTATGCACTTTCCTGAGAGCGTTGAGCAACTAGCTTTAGAAGAAAAATCGTACAAGAAAGAGTCGGAGCAAGGTAAAAAGCGGCTGAAGGAACTAATGGAGGGGAAGACGACTGCAGCAAATGGTACGCCAACGGCTTCCACAGATACTGTCGCGCAGGAATCGGAGTCCAGTTCGACGGTTGGGCAGGGGACTCCCAACACAATTACTAATGTGGATTCGCCCATATCTTCTCGTCAACCGATGCCGTCCGTACAACCTGCGATGCAGAAGGTCGTGATTACCAAGGAAGGTCGGAAGCGGGTTGCGCCTATGCTAGTTTCCGGTTCGAGTTCGGGGCCTATGGTTTCAGTGACCCCCGTTGTTGGAACAGTTGAAGCTACAAGTCAAGATAACTCGACTGTTCAGTATACCGAACCTTCAAATAGGCTCCCACCTGGAGGTATTCAGACTCTGGTGGTAGGCAACAAGAGGAGGCTACAGTTGGATGGACAGAATGGAAATGGAACTGACACCAAAAGGCATGCGGCAGAATCTGATGTGCCAGAATTCGTCCGCTCAGCTGTCATTTCGCCTTCTATAACATTATCACAGGTGCGGTTGGCCACGCCTAAAGTCAAAACTGTTTTATCTACTGATGACAGAGGGTCGCCTGTCATGTTGGAAGTCCGAAATGGCGCTGGCGGTGAAAAGGAGCCTACGAGGATAACGCTACAAAGAAAGGGCCAATTGTTATGGAGTAATTTTGTTCCGAAAATGATTCTACTTGTCACTGGGACTACTTCATTCTGGGCAGTGGGGTGTGAGGATGCTACGATACATATTTATTCGCCGACAGGCCGAGCGTTAGTCCCAACGATTGTATTGGAATCAACACCTTCATTTCTAGACTCGGCTGGAAAGTATCTAATGTGTTTGACAAGTACTGGAATGCTATATATCTGGTAGTGGTACTTTGAATTTACTGGATTATTGGCGCTAATGAATAGTAGGAATACTCTAACGATGACTTCTCCGCATCCACCAGTATCTGTCGCACCAATACTAGATGCTGGTCTGTACTCAGATAGCGGACTCCATAAATCACCATCGATAACGAAGTGCGCGATAACAGCTGTCGGTAGCGTTATTATCACTCTAACAAATGGCGATGGTTACACATATTCGTCGAGTATGTATGCGTGGCAGCGAGTATCCGAATCGTGGTGGGCTGTCGCATCACAATACTGGGATTCATCTGGTATGCACAGTAGTGGCGGCGTGGTCGGCGTAATTGAAAGGAGAACAGACGAGGAGCTCAAACGCACGGGCAAGGGCCGAGCCCTTCAGCGGATGGTCAAAAGCGCCATGATGCGTGAAGGCTACGAAGGAATCGAGACAACGGTATCCATTGCACATCTTGAAAACCGCATTGGGGCAGCTATTCTGCTAGGCTCGAAGAAGGAATTATACACGTATTTGATCATGTATGCTCGTCGATTGGCAGAGGAAGGCCTAAAGGATCGGATCGAGGAACTATTTAAGGAATTGCTAGGTCCTATGGAGGAGTCAAAGTCTGGCACTTATGAAGCCACCCTTTGTGGAATCGATAAGAAAGAATTGCTGAAGGAGATAATTATTACTGTAGGCAAGCAGCGGGAAATACAGCGTGTTTCGATACCGTACGCTAAATTGTTGGGTATATTAGATGACGATGTGATGGACACGGACTAAAGGCGGTTGTTTTGGAATGTCAGGTAGAATTATGTATATTATTTTACATTGTATTTATTGTATGCCATTAATAGGGATTGTATGATTGGTAGGGTACCAAAATCTTATTGTAATTTCTTAGAACGAACGCTTTTAGACAAAACGAAATTCACGCGACATTTGGTTACAAAGCACACTCCTCAAATGATGGCGTCGCCTGATTGCTTGATCCATATACAAGACATTTTCGACTGCCCAGCCGATGCGGGCCCCATCCGTCTGAATATTGAGTCTCCCGTAAGCATAAGGGAAGCTAATGAGCCAGAAAGGAAATGGCAATCGTGGACTATATATTTGAACTGTTGGAAACCTATTTAATTAACAAACCCAGAAGTAGCCGTAACAGATGCTATGTACAAATTCCCATATTACACCCAACAATCGCAGCAAGTCTATGTACATAAATATTAAGTTCAACTCGCGCGAATTAAACCATATTAAATTGTAACTCCTCCACTACTGATGGTCGCTTCTTGTGTTCCGTCACATAGGCACGTACATCCGATGGAAGAACGTCAACCTTACCATCGCGCTTGTGGTATATCATGAGAGTGTCTCTATCGTTCCGGATAATATACTGTCCATCCTCGAGTTGTGTGAATCGATCAAGAACTTTCCTGAGCGCAATGAGCTCTGATGCATACTGTTCTTCAAAATTCTGAAAGTAAGTTCCAGCGAGTATGTTGGCCTGTATGGTGGCCAAACGATCGCATCTCCAATTGTAACGGGCAATTATTTGGTTTTGAATTCTCGTGAAGTATGCGTCATAATTTTTCACTCTCTCAAACTCGTATTTTGCTGATTTGATAGTTGTTAACTTATACTTATCGGGAACATAAGGCGCGGAAATTTTCTGACTTGGTGCAGGAATGTCCGTGTAGGTGAGCCGGGGCTTCGAAGGCAACTTATCAATGTACTGCTCATCGAATAACTGTTGTTCTTCTGTGTTTACCGACGCCTTAACTTTTCTAGCGTCGACACGAAATCGAACGAGCATCCAAAAGTCTTTACCAAACTGCATCGAATTTATGCGAAAGTGAGGTCGAACTGCAAATCCTTTTTCAAAGCTGATGGGAGTTCGACTAGCGTTATACGACAGACTCGCTATCTCGTATACACTAGCTCTAGCTGTATCCGCTAAGCGGCGCTTGGTGCGCAAATTCAAAGATCTGTTTTCTGGGACAACAACGTCAAGCGCAGACAATATTGTTCGACCATTGACTTTCGTACACTCCATGGACACTTGCTGGGGATTTTCTGCGTTGTTATTGATGCTTTTCAAACAAGTGAACAAGGAAATAAGGGCATCGGCGTCAGCAATAACATTATGCATATGTATACTCCGCTCGGAATAGTTAGCTTCTAATATGGCCCGGAATAGAGGTTCCATAGGATACTCCTTCATATATGCTCGATTGAAATCCGCAGAAGTTTGAATACCTTCTTTCAGTTTCGGCACCAGAGGGTAGCGCTTTTTCTTTGCTTCTTGCGTAGTTGGGAAATTGACTAGATATTCTGTACTGAGAGGCCATACCTCGCCAGGGATCTCTAGGGTCACGGTACGGTCCTTGTGGACAATATAGGTGTATGAAGTCGCGTACCTAATATCTGTAAATTTTGGTACAGCGTCTTCAGCAGTCGAAGGTCGCGCGTCGAGAAACTCAGATGCATTGCTTTCGAAACCCATGCGGTCATGAATATCACGGCAAATCTGGCCCATGTCGATTTCGTCAACTTTTGTACCCTTCAGTAGACTCCAATCATCATCAGATATCGAACCCGGATCGAGATATTTGACATTTGGACGTGGCCGCGTGTCATCTCTCTGAACACCTTCTAAAGGTGTAAGAACATTGCCATCCTCGTCAAGCCTCCAGCCCTTGAGATTATATTCCTTGTTAAACTTAGTCGCCATCCGAAGAGGATCGGAACTCATGTCGTTATCCTTATGTGTCTTAGGTTGGCGCTTGGTTGGAGGCGGTTCGCTGTGTCGCGTCGGGCTGTCAAATGCCGACCTGACTTGCCCAGTCCTCGCGGTGGGCTGGGCAACCTGATTCACATCGCTCCTTGGCGACTCCCCCTTACCCGTAAATATAGAAGACGTATATAAATCTGGAAACGACGACTCTGGAATATCAACTTTCAGTATATCGGGACTTGGACAAGACTCATTCGAGCTGAGGCGACCGTCGCGAGAGGGAAGCATCCGATTCGAATGAAATGAAGCTACTCGGTGGGCCACACGGAGCGGCCGTGGAGATACAGAAACTCCTCTCGGAAGGTGATAATGCATTGGCCCCAATGCAGTTTGTGTAATTTAGAACGACGGCGTATGATCTCGAAACCTTTTACACAATTGGGAGCAAAATAATTTCTTGGTAACGCGACTAATTTGGCAGCATATGTGCTCTAAAATATGGACTTACAATCGTATATGTAATGATTCCGTGCGCATGCGGCGTTCTCCCTGAATCCATCCTTTCCTTTCCAGCTGGCCGACGGAACATAACATGGCCTACAGCAAGCCAAAGGAAATAACACGATAATATGGCCTACAGCACGCCAAAGTCAAACTGCCCGTCTTCTTCACGTCAAGATCCGGCAATCGACGCCCATGATAGGGTCAACACTAACTGGATTTTTCAGTCCGATGAATTCAAGCAAACTCCGTCTTCTCGTGACGGAATATTGTTTAGCAACGAAAAGGTGATGCGATCGAAGGGCATCTCATTTCTGGCCTTGGTCGGAATGCATTTGCAGTTGCCACAGCAAACGTTATATGTTGCGGCGACTATGTTTCATAGGTTTTATATGAGGTTCAGCATAAAGCGCCATCACTACTACGTTAGTACTATTGTGTACTTAAAGAATGCATGACGTGCTAAGAATTAGTAGGACATCGGGGCCACATGCATATTTTTGTCGACAAAAGTAGAAGAAACAAACCGGAAGCTAAAAGATATAGTCATTGCTTGTTGCCGGGTTGCGCAAAAGAACGACAAACTTGTCATTGACGAGCAAAGTAAAGAATACTGGCGGTGGCGCGATATTATACTATTCAACGAAGAATTATTATTGGAAGCGATGTGTTTTGATTTCGGCATCCCAACGCCTTATCATACATTAATGCATTATACACGAAAATTCGTCAAGGACGACAAGAATCGGATTGCGTTGACCAAGTCGGCATGGGCATTTGTGAATGATAGTGCGAGAACGACCCTATGCTTGCGGTATTCGCCAAGAGTGCTTGCGGCTGCGGCTTTATACTGCGCATCGACGATTTGCCACGTTAACATTTTCTCGGAGGAGCACGGACGGATGTGGTGGGAAGAAATCGATGTTTCGATTGTCGATATCAAGGACGCATGCAATATAATGGCAGATCTGTATGAGTCCAGTCCGTCGAATATGGGCGATCAGAAGTATACTCGACAGGATTAAAAGATCATTGTTTGGCATTAATGTATAATAGGCATAGACAGTTGTAGTTTAGCGAATAGCGATTAATTGTATCATAGATTAATGAAAAGGGATTGCTGCTGTTACGATGGTTGGTGAGATAGAGCACTCAATTTCGCGAGTTTCCATTTGCAAGTTGCAGCTTATACGGCTGCAAATCAGAGAGCAGAGGCAGGGAATGCAAGGCGTTTCCTTGGAAGACGCCAAGACGGAAAGTATGCGTTAGGTAGACGACTACAGGCGCAACAGCCGTGTATGCGAAACGAGAGCTCATGATTGTAAGCTTGAAGCTGCAGTACGAGCTTTTTGTTGGCGTGGGTTTGGGACGTAAGTTATCCGACGTTGCGGTCAACTTATCCGCAGGGTTAAGCAACGAATTGTACCTGGTACACTTTGGTCTTGCTACATAGTGTCACGCACGGTGACCGTCTTGTTCGTAAGGTTCAAAAGTGAATCTGGTGGACGTCTTAATACAAGCGAATTATATAGAAGGGTTTTCGTCTCACAGTTATCTAGAGCGCACATCTTCCACTGACCTTTTCGCCCCTGACAGTAGAATACATCATCAGACTAGTCAAAGCGATTCTCTTGCTGACGGTTATCGCGATCGGCGAAATGATGTCCTCAAAATTTGAATTCGGTCTGTTCCTTGGTTATCGACTAGCGTAAATTGGGAGCGGCGACCACACCAAAAACAGCTCAACGCTATCAATAAATGACGCCGCATTTTAGCTCCTAAAGGGACCATTCACTTTTCCAGACACACTGGCCTCGTCTTTCTTCACTCATTATATACCCTACGAGCGGGGACACTGCATCCGGACACGCAACGTATGGTTTCTGGACAACGGCATCTGTCTTCATCAGATGAATCACTTGCATTTCGACCTTCACAATGCAACCGACCGTGCGCTACAATCCGGTTCGCCAGTCCCAGGACGAGGGGCCACTCGGCACCTATGAGCAGACGCCGCTAACCGAGGACTCCCTTGAAGACCGTGACTCGGCTGATTATAGTGGTGAGTATCCGCTTTAGCGCCGGAACACGATTTACATTTGGCTAACGCTATAGACTCCGGGGACATTTTCGTCGATATCGGCACTATTCCCGACAAAGGTAATAATGCGTCCTTGGATTTACCGTCCAGCAGCACTCGTTCAAGAGTCTTGGAAGTCAAGAAGTGGTTTTACGGTGTCTTCTTTGGCAAAACGGAACTCAGCAAGACGTCCGCGGATGAGCGCCGAATTACAGGTGCCCTTCGCGAGACTGCGTTGCTCGATGTAGAGAGCATTCTCAAGCAATTCGAGACGGACTTCAGTGGGATCACTGAGAGTGCGGCGACGAAGCGACTGGCAGAGTATGGCAAGAACGAACTCGAGTCTGCTGTTTTAAAATCTTGGTACGTGATTGTCTTTCAGGGCGTAATACATCCGTTCAACGTGCTGCTCCTGTTGCTTGGTGTCTTGGCGATCACTTTTGCCGATGATCCCACAACCTTCTACTTCGTTCTGGCAATGGTTGTCTTATC
This sequence comes from Lipomyces sp. NRRL Y-11553, assembly GCA_003705905.2. Classification (NCBI taxonomy): domain Eukaryota; kingdom Fungi; phylum Ascomycota; class Lipomycetes; order Lipomycetales; family Lipomycetaceae; genus Lipomyces; species Lipomyces sp. NRRL Y-11553. The sequence goes on along the minus strand of PPJW02000009.1, from coordinate 28,409 downwards.
TGTAGGGCTACGCACGCATGAAGGTGAGATTAGCAAGGCTATGTATGATCTGTTTATGAGCCTCTGTTGACATTGATAGAACTGAAATCGCAAAAGAGCTTCCAGTCAATGCGGGAGATAGTGAAGCCCCAGACTAAAGTTCTTCGGCCGGACTGCATCGGTGGATTCATCGAGACCGAGGTCCCCGTTACGAACGTTGTCCCTGGTGACGTTGTCAATCTCCGTCCTGGCGACATCTTCCCAGGAGACGTCGTGCTTATTGACTCCAAGGATCTCTTCGTCTCACAGTCGTCGCTCACTGGCGAATTTCTTCCCGTTGAGAAGACAACAATTGCAAATGATCCTCAGTCAATCTTCGACCTTGCCAACGTGTGTTTCATGTCGACTTCTGTGGTATCAGGGCGTGGGCGGGCAGTCATTGTTGCCACCGGTCAAGCAACCTATATGTCGACCGTGAACGCAGCCCTCAACTCTGGCGAGACGCAGACTCGTAACTCATTTGATGTGGGTGTCCGCAAGGTTGCCTACCTCCTCCTCGGCTTCGGTATTGTCATGGTTCCTGTCGTCATTCTTGTCAACGGTCTCACCACCCACAATTTTTACGACGCCGTTATCTTCGGCATGTCGGTTTTGGTAGGCTTAATTCCGGAAATGCTCCCTATGATTCTCAACGCAAACCTGGCACATGGAGCGTCTGAAATGGCCAAGCTCAAAACTATAGTCCGCAAGCTCGATGCTATCCAAACCATGGGCGTCGTTGACGTCATTTGCAGTGACAAGACTGGTACGTTGACCAAGGACGAGGTCGTCCTCACAGATTATCTCGACGCTACTGGAGCCAGCAACAGTGACGTGCTCAAGTATGCGTTTTGGAACTCCAATTTCTCTACCGGCTTAAAGAATGTTCTTGATAGCGCGATTTTGGCCGCCACAGAGGAATGTTTGGATGTCGATTATGCGTCTGAAAAAGGTTGTACTCTAGTCGACGAGTTGCCGTTTGATTTTGTGCGGCGGCGCATGTCTGTCGTGTTGAGCACCGCGAGTAAAACCGAAATGATATGCAAGGGTGCCGTTGAGGAGCTTCTCACCATCTGCAGCTCCGTTAGGAAGTATAGCCGCAAGAGCACCGACGTCATTATGTCCGCGACTCACCGAGAAGAATTACTTGAAAGGGCCGTCAACCTGAACTCCCAGGGTCTCCGCGTACTTGCTGTCGCGGCCAAGATTATACCTCAGGAGGATCTGGAAGGGGAGGTACATTTCACTGCCGAGAAGGACGAGAACAAGCTTGCTTTCCTCGGGTTCCTAACTTTCCTGGACCCGCCCAAGGACGACTGCGCCGCCGCTATTGAGGATTTTAAAAAATATCACGTTGGGATCAAGGTCTTGACCGGTGATAACCTTGCTGTGGCGTGCAATGTGTGTAGCGATGTTGGCATCGATACTGAGCATTGCGTCACCGGTGCCGAGCTAGATGAGATCGTGGAGAACGAGGAAGTGTTTCATGAAACTGTCGAAAGATGCACCGTCTTCGCCAAGCTCACACCAATCCAGAAGTTCCATGTCGTCAATGCACTCAAGAAGAACGGGCACACTGTAGGGTTCCTTGGTGATGGCATTAACGACGCTCTTGCACTCCGTGGCGCGGACTGCGGAATCTCCGTCGATACCGCGACGGCCCTAGCAAAAGACGCCGCTGACCTTATATTGCTTGAGAAGTCTCTCCAAGTTATTACACATGCAATTGTTCGCGGCCGCCAGACCCATGCCAACACGATCAAGTATATTAAGATGGCTACGTCATCCAACTTTGGCAACGTTTTTTCTGTGCTCATCGCTTCTGCATGGCTGCCCTTCCAGCCAATGACTGGAAACCAGATACTTATTCAGAACCTTCTGTACGACATTTCTCAAGTCGCGATTCCCTGGGACAAGGTCGATGAAGAGTATCTACTGTATCCGCATCAGTGGTCCGCCGACTCCGTCTTCAGGTTCATGGTGTACTTCGGTCCACTGTCATCCGTGTTTGACGTGTACACCTTCGCCGTGTTATGGTTCTTCTTTGATTACCGTCAACCGTTCACTGACGACGTCAAGTACTTTCAAACGAGTTGGTTCTACGTGGGCTTGACCCTGCAGACATTAATCGTGCATATGATTCGCACGGAGAAAATTCCGCTCATCCAGCGAAACTCATCCTGGCAGCTGGGATTAAGCACTGTCGGTGTGATTTGTGTGGGAATAGCCTTGCCTTTCACCCCTCTCGGTACTGGCGTACTGGGGATGCTCCCTGTGCCAGCAGCATTTTATCCCTTCTTCGTTGTTGCGATTGCCGGCTACTGTGTAATTACGCAGGTAGTCAAGCTATTCTATATATATAGATTTCACGAGTGGCTGTAAACGAAGCCAGAAGCAAGTGTTGAGTCATAAACTAGGAAATGCATTATGGGAACCCTAGGTTTTGGCATTGTGGTCTAGACTTGTTTTATCTACTGGTTGTATTCCTAACCGTTATAGTTACCTTTCGTGCGATCCTCGTTTATTTCTTGTGCACTCCACATGCATAAGCGCGATAGTGATATCATTCTTATATTGCGCTGATGGGCGGGGATTATTCGTGTTTGGAGATTTCAGAATTAATCCACTAATCGAGTACTTTGGGAACTAGAGACTAGAATAGAGCGACTTAAATGTTTACGCTAATGTTTTGGTGGACAATAGAGAATTGAGCGAATCATGACTTAAATTTATCTGGATAATACGAACATTCGATATTAGCTGAAACGGCCCAAAGTAATCAAGCACTGGCTCCGCAGTCCTCGCCACTTGAGCATCGTTTTCCGACTGTATAAAATATTGCACATTTGCACTGCAGTACACGGAACAAAGAAGCGAGCAAACGTGTCACCTCACTGCTTAAATTTTTGTTGTCATTTGCTGAAAACGCATGACCTCCGTCCACACAGCCGCATTGGGTCCACTCTCCCGAATGTTTCTCAAGTCGTAACTCCATTTCGAGGAACGCACGTCCAGCTGTTCCGCGGTTATTGCAAAAAATCGCGTTCTCCATCGCCTCAGGTGTGGAAGATTGGTAGCTTTAGAATGGTAAGGCTGTGTGCCTGAGTCGGATGCGGATATCCTCCTAATTCGACCGTATCCGCCATTCGCTCCGTCATCCGTTATATGCCATTTTGAATAAATCTGCCTTGATCGAATAATTCCACTAATGGCAACAGCGGCCTAATAGGTTATTAAGTTTCACCGGCTTTTCTTAACACGACTCTCTCACTTGCCCAAATAATAGTCGCCCATCGAGCGGACCACCCAAGCAAGCGGACCATTTGAAATTTTATTATGGTACACTATGTAAAATTGTAAATTTCGGTGATCCGCTCGCTTGCCGATCACGTTAAAGCAATCTTGATTAGTCATATCCGTGGATATCCGTTTACTATAAATTAAAATTACTCATAAAGCACATAAATGAAGATATCGAGAGAGAATTATTATAAGAGAGTCGTTTAATCTTTCTGCTGTGCCGAAATAGATAGTCATAATGAGTAACTAGAATATCCGTGGATATCGCGGACACGGATACGGAAAGCCCATTTCTTACGGACACGGATACGGACACGGATAGCTAGCTATATATATGTTGCCTGGATACGGATACGGATACGGATACGGACAACAAAAATCCTTATCCGTGCCGATTCCCAAGTCCAGTGTTCTCAGGAGACATAGTTCAATCCGCCATACCCGCCATCCGTCAACAGCTCTAACTGACAGTAAGTAGTTACCGTCTAACGGGCCAATTTAGCCCTTCACAAACCAGTGATCATTGCTTTAGATGGACCTTTTGGGTCATTCCAATTAAGGTTCCGCCAGGTGAGCCATGTGTTTAAAGGAAGAGTGGTGCGCCGCACAGGTGGCGGCTCATGTTCAGACTTTTTTATTCCAGCAGTTTGACAGAGGAGTTCTGGGTGTGTTCTACCTGCATTTAGATATTAAATGCAAATCTCCCATCACGTCTCATAGACGTGTAAATAATCTAGCGTATGATTGGAGTTGCGGATACGTTTTTATTGTGTAAGAGTCGGTAATCCAACCAGCATTCGGTAACGAAACAAGGTTGTGCCGTTTTTCCGGTCACCGGCTGGTGACTAATTGTACATCCAGCTATTTCTCCCCAAATGTCCCGACATTTGCCCTAACCCAAGCGACACGAAACCCCTTTATATATGTAAATCAGTACCTGGTCGTACCTGCTGGAGTTGCAAAAAGAACCTTTCTCCACTATACCCAAAGCAGACTGGTGTGCTTAGGGTTTAGGGTTCCATTGAAACGTTGTTTGACTGTACTAAATCGTACAGTGTGTTCTCCGGATGAGCACATATATTTTTACATGACTAAGAAGAGCGGACGCCAACTAGTGTGACTAAAATAACCAATATAAAAATAGAGCGGACGTCACTGTGACCAAAACGACCAAACCAACAACAAATGAGTGGCAAAGCAATGACAAAAGGAGTAAAAGCAATATGCCATGATTCTGAATGACGAGCGTTACGCACAATGCAGCACAAATAAACACGCAATCACAACTATTTAGACCGATGACATTGATTCTGCAGTCGCATAAAATAATACGACCTTGCAGCGTCTCTCATTGTTTGGCCGTCACCTGCGCGGGTCCAGCCCATTTCCTCTTCATATGGCCTCCTAATAAAGCTGCAAACGTCACTTTGCATCCGCGGATTTGATCTAGACCCATCGCCAGTTGCCCAGTTCATAATCTCCCGCAGCTCCCTCAATAACTGGTTGTCCCTTTCATTGATCTCAGGGTTTTCCGATGCCAAAAGAGCGAAACTGTCCAGTTCTTCGGCGTAGCTCGGTAAAATCGGCTCATCATCATCCGCAAAGGAATTGATCAATTCGGAGTCTGAACGGGCGTTTTCCATAGCGTCACTGCTCGTGTCGTCATTGTCACATTCACTAAGCAGGATGAGAGGCAACCTCTCCCGGAATAGTTCACGACTAAACCCTGGAGGTGCCCGCACGATATACTTACCATTGCGATCAGGGTTCCGGGACGAGTAAAACGAGACCAGATGTTTGCACATGTACCTAGAATTGAAAATGAAGGAAGGTCAACTACATACTCCCAGTGCTTTGTCCGAGTGATAGACCTGATCGCGTTGGCTTATGCCGCTATCATCAATTAGGTCCGCACATTTTCGCCATAAATGCACGAAATCCTCGTACAGGCTAGGCTTTTGGCGTCCGGCATAAACCTGAACATACAGATGGAGCCTTGACTTAACCAAACCTGTAGAGACGATATAGCAAAGCAAACCAAGCCTTGGTCTAACTAGGTGTAATGTGTAGTCCTTTTTCAATATTCGCCAGTGGCTTTCCAGGCGCATTGTTGTACGCGAAATTGGTACTGCGCTTGACCCCGGCCTGCCGCACAAAGAGGCGATCTCCCATCGGGAACCGACATTTCCCACGCTGGGTTGATACCAATTGCACCAAAAATAGCGAAATAGTTTCGGCTGACCAATTAGCTTACAGTATTCGAGCATCTCTTTAACAGACGATGCATGAATCTCTTCGTAAGTTTCATATTCCAGACTCTCCGTAACGCTATCTTTGTCGACAACCACTTTGGGCAAAATCGGATGTCTGAGGAGATGCCGCTTAATCATTGTGCGAAGAACAGCGGCCTGATCGACCGTACACAGTTTTCTTAGGCCTCTCGAAAGTATCCATTCCGTCTCGCCACACAAAAAGTGTAGATACGGAGGGAGAGCTGCCATTCGTATAGACGCCCGAGTAGCCAAGCCACCTTTGCCTTCTGCCTTACCGCAGATATGTTGGCTGATTGCGCGCAAGCTATGCCAAAGACAGAGATGGTGATTGTAGCCATCATTATTTCTTCCAAACGCGAGGCTTGCCGCTGTGACTTCTATTAGGAAAGAGTTGTTTAGGATTTCTAAAGCATATCAGCGTGAATAGGCATAAACGATTCATACCAGCGAAGTCCTTGAACCCATTTCGGCTCAAACCCGCATTTCGGAACTCCATGAGCCACGTCGTCAACCGTGAACTCCTTTTGCCGTTTTCTTGAATACCTCGAGTGTCAAGAAGGAGGTACGACAAAGGGAGCGAGACTAGGTCGTATTCAGCGAGGACACAGTAAAGCTCGAAGCCGTGCTTGTTAGTGCCGAACGTGGCGTCAATCTTGGCACGGTCGAACTTCTGAATATCGGTGAAACAAGGCGTAACAAAGGCTAATGAAATCCCGGGCTCTTGAAGACCTTGAAGTAGTTCATAGCCGTCATGCTCGGCTCCACTAAAAGTTGAGCGGATTTAAAATCATCAACGTCCCTATGCCATTCGCCTTGTGTCAGGGAAATCCAGAAGTTGTAGACTTGTTTTCTCGTGACTACGTGCGCTTCAGGCTTCTCGAAATCGGACACATTAGTCATTTGGATGAGGTTTCGATAAATTTGTCGCGGCGGATGATACTTATGTGACTTCATGTAATTTCGAACGTCATCAATCATGTGGAACTTTCTTGATTCAGTATGACCAATGTGCTCGTAGATTACTGTTGCGGACGCGTTGGTCTTTGAAAAGCTTATGTGAAACTCGTCGTGGCACTGGAAGTACTCCTTTTGAACTAAAAGATATTAGACACCTATCGCGGGTTGGGCTGATAATTAAAACCGCATACCTATATACCGCCGTATGGTCGAGGGATCGCGCTCCGCGGGTCTATGCTCAACTGAAACAGGACAACCGAAGCTATACTTCGCTCCGTCACGCCTTTCATGTGCATGCTGCAAATGGAAGTAATACCGTGAACAATCGAAAATGTCGTTCCGCAGCAGCATTACAACTCTTCTCAGTAAATCGCTGTCCGTAGTTACCGCACAGGCACCAATCGAGACATCATTGTCTATACAAAAGGTCGAGGCAAGAGTAGCCCTAATTTTCAAAGGCTGTGCTGTAAGGTCAAACTTGTGATCATCATTTTGCTTCAAAAATGCAGACTGTTTCGAGAAATTCTTCGTGAGTATCGCAACGCGTGTCAACGTCAAATTCTGCGCACTGCGACACTTCAGTCTGAATTTTGCTAGCCCGCTACGATTGATGATTAATGGACATGTTCACTCCATGGAGTCAGAAAGTCATGAGAAAACTTACCTTGCTACGACACTTATGGCAGCTCCGAAAAGCTTGACCATCTGCGCCCGTAAACCTCTTTGCTAGCTCCTCAGGAGTATCACAACGAATTTGGCGACGACAGGACGGGCATTTTCGGCAGTATTGGGAGTCCTTAAAGGATTACTTCAACCGGGTCCATAATGTAAACGAACGGATTAGATTAGAATGCTAAGGAATATGAAATTAGAAGAGCAGAGATTGAAGGAGAAACGGCCGTGAAACAGCTGTTGGTAAATATATAGGGGAGAGAGTGCGGAAACACGCGCGGGAAGCTAATTCCCGCAAATAAACAAAAAAAAAAGCAAAAGGGCAAGGGCTAAACGTTGTTTGCTTTAAGGTTCAAACTAGAGTATAAAAGGAATAGTCCATTAGCAAAGTTTAGTTTCTGGTGCCCGGTACGTTCTCGATGTACATCCCACAAATTAACCTCAAGGGTTAGGGAAAAGTTCGGGACATTTGGGGAGAAATAGCCAAGAATCTAATTGTTATGCCAAATGAGGTTAGCGCCATTTTGTTCCGTCATTCGCCCCTTATTGTCGAAACTTACAGCTAACTCCGAGGTTTTGCAACATTTTTGTCTACCAGCCGCATGACCGGAAAAACGGCACAACCTTGTTTCGTTATCGAATGCTGGTGGATTCCAACTCCTACACAATAAAAATGTATCCGCAACTCCAATCATACGTTCATTCATGGTAGGTCACATACAGTATTTTATTTCTTTGCACGTATAAATCGCGATGCAGTCCTATATACAATATAGAAATATCGGCCACGTCCTGCGCCAGCAGTTTGACTCTGATTGCGAGAAAACTATTCCTAGCGCCGACGAATCTACTACTGTGAGCTTAGTTGGGTTACCCGAGGCAGCAACAGAGACTGAGAAAACAGTTGCCTCAGGTCAGGTCATGGGGAATAGCGAGCAGAGTTCCGAGCTTTCGACAACGGGTTATGCTTTTAATGCGGTCCAAGGTCGAGAGAAGATGACGCTAGATGGACAAAAGCAACAAGTTTTCATTGTTGACTGGGATGGCGAGTATGATCCAGCAAATCCGCACAACTTTAGTACATTCCGACGAGTAACAGCAACGTTGATCGTGGCCATCATCGCCTTTGTTGTAGGAATGGCTTCGTCTATTGATTCGGCCGTTTTGCCACAGGCAGCTGCGGATTTGAGAGTTAGCGAAGTTGCTGAGAGTCTAGCGACAGGTGCGTTTGAAATTTGTGCAATTTTAGCAAAATATGCTCGAAGAGGTCAACTGTCTCACGGTCACACTGCACACAGGTATTTATTTAATTGGCTATGGTGTAGGGGCTTTGTTTGCTGGACCTTTCTCAGAGACACTTGGTCGGAACATAGTTTATATAGCAACTCTCGCCATGTTTTCAATTTTCATTATGGCCTCTGCTCTTGCCCCAAACTTTGCATCGCAGGTTGTGTTTCGGTTTCTGGCTGGCTTTTTTGGGTCAACGCCATTGGTATGTGCTGGAGGCTCTATTGCTGACATGTGGGATCCTTTGGAGAAGACTTACGGTTTTCCAATCTTCGCCGTTGCCGGTTTTGGGGGCCCAGTTTTGGGTCCAGTGGTTTCGAGTTACATTGGAGCGCCCTGGCGCTGGGCAGAGTGGATCTCCCTTATCACATCTGGTGTGGTACTGACGTTAGTGGTCCTTTTTCAACCGGAAACGTACGCGCCACTCATACTGAAATGGAAGGCTCGTCATCTTAGGCAGATTACTGGCGACGCTCGGTTTAAGGCTGAGAGCGAGGTCAAACACACTGCATTCTGGACTCGCATCAAAATTGCCTTGAGTCGGCCTTTCGCAATGGCGCTTGAACCCATCATCATATTGATGGCACTATATTTGACCGTTCTTTACATTGTCCTGTTTACATTCTTGGATGGTTATACCTTCATCTTTGCGGATGTCTACGGAATCTCACATGGCCTTGCAGATGTTATTTTTGTTGCCATGTTCGTCGGCATGGTTTTGGCATCTGCGCTTGTGCTTCCTTTGTATCGGCTTACCAAGAGGGACCTGGAAAAAGTCTTGGCGACAGGAGGATCACACATCGAACCCGAAATACGGCTTTGGTTCGCCATGCTTGGAGGGTCCATATCAATTCCAATATCGCTATTTTGGATGGGATGGACAGACTTTGTAAGTGTGAAGCAGGAAGCGACCGGTCACGATTTGATATAGCTGACACGGAATCTAGGCATCTATTAGTATCTGGTCTCCCATTATCGCCTCAACAATGTTTGGCTACGGCGTTATCTGTGTCTTCCTTAGTGCCTACATGTATATCATTGACTCGTACGAAGTTTATGCAGCGTCGGCCCTTGCATTCGTTACCCTTCTTCGCTATGCTTCAGCGGGAGGAATGACGGTGGTTGGAATCCCGTTTTACAAGAATTTGGGCACGCATAAGACTCTAACTATCTTGGCCTGTATAAGCTCTGTCTTAGTGCCGAGTCCATATGTTTTATATAAATGGGGTTATCGCATTCGGCAGCACAGCAAACATGCCGTTACGCGAAAATAATTGGACTACAAAGACAGCTGCCGGCTCCATGATGAGGTAATTGGGCAGCTTTGGAGTAGTAGAAGCAAAAATTCGTATAGAATAGAGTTTTCCATCGTAATAGTCTATGACGGTGATGACAGCATTCATTTGGAACTTATGAATGCACCTAGCGACGAAAAAAATGAGTGTCAAGAACCTGGTTAACTCCCAGAGCCATACATATTAGTATAATTATCTTCCTGTCCCAAAACGTACCTACAAACGGCTAGCTGCAGCCGTTCAAAGCATCTCATTGGACATCGGAAGTCACAGCTGATTATACTTCAAGGATTTCTCAGGGTTTAGGGTGATACTTTTCACGCAAGAGGGTTTGAGGGTTAGAACTCTGCAATTTGGTTAGCGTTAAATCAAGGTTATCGCGGTTACCCTGCGATTAAAAGTGGGGAAATGAGCGAGTCGCCGAGTAACCGCTGCGTTTTTGCCTCCTTTCTCTTGCATTACTGAACCATATCGCAAATCGGCATGAGTTTTGCTCGCGGTCTCGAAGGCACTAGTGGACAGGCCAAATGGCTGGACGGCCGCCCAGCTACATATTCAACAGAAGACGACAGTCTGAGAATGACTTCTTCTCCAGGCACTGACTGGTGGGCCTTTCCCGGTCACAATGCCGCGAATGGCCCCGCTTATGTGACTACAGTCTCGGACAGCCATATCGACCATGATTTCGTGGCTTCGCTCCTAATCAACGGAAATTGGATTCAACAGTATGATCAAGGGACTCTTTTCCTACACGTTACGACAAATGAGGAAGTCAAATGGGTCAAAGCTGGTGTTGAGAGGGAGAATGGCTGCAATTACATTAGGTAAGTGGACTGTAGTGAATGACGGAATTAATATTGGTCCCGTCTAAATGCCTCATTTTCTTTGGATTAGCGTGGTAGTGACCCAGAAATACTCTGATTGGTCGATACTTTCACCTCCAGCGGCGCTAGACTTGTCGAATCAACCCATCAGGATATTCGCGGCAAGAAAGAAAGATGATCTTGTCATATCCTTTGGCAGCAAGGAATCCACAATTGAGAATTCAACAATGATGAGAGAGATAAAGGGATTTTTCCATGATTTGAAAATTCAAAGCTTCAATATCGGCGCCATGGCGTGCTCCCCTAGCAAGCAGGATGGAGTGTCGGTCTTTTTTTCAGATTTCCGTTTGAAATGGAGCAATTCTGACGAGTGATATAGTGATTGTAAAGGTCAACCTTGTATTGCTGGCGTGTGCTGATTGTATTTAACTGCGGCCATTCAGCAGGCAAAAAAAAGACTGATAAGTTATGCAGTTAATACAACTGGCGTTTGATGGGGTGTATGATAAATTTACCCCAACCCTGAAATTCCAAAATTCGGGGTCTAAAAGGATGGCCACAGAAGCGAGTGAGCCACCCAACCCAATCCTCTTTCAGTACATAGTGCGTTTCCACGTATACAAACAAGTACTGAAGGATTGTTCAATCTCTCTTTTTTTGATTGATTGAATAAAGGAGATTTCATGGACTGTATACCACCTTTTGCAATGATTACGGCATCAAAAAAAAAGACAGCCCGCATAACGTAACCAACCGGTTCATGATGTTAGGTCTGAGTGGACTTTCCTCCCTGTTTGATGCGTTCGGGGCGAGCAACTATATTCTCGCCGCGACGCGACGCAAAACTTCGTGGGAAAAAAGTGTGGAATGAGCAACCAGCGCACCGGATGAAGTTATATTTTCCAGACTCAAGGGGATCACTATCGCAGTCGATCAATCGCAAATGACTCGACCAAGTTAAATTCCTCATCACTGGAGCCTCCGGTTGCGTCGGCCAGTGGTCGCGAAAAAAACTTCTTAGCAACTCCGAATATAGAGTCATACTTACCAATGTCATCGAGCCTATCGCCTCATAGTATCCAGAAAATGCTACGGTGATATAAGTCGATCTGCTGAATTCAGCTGGAACAGAGTAGATCGCACCACCCATATTAGGATCGCCAGACGGGATCGCGAGGCGGCGCTTCCTGTCATAAAAATAGATATATTGCACAGTCTAGGTAATACAACTAAATAAAATACAGTGCTAAGAAATAAATTGTTCACGAAATGTCCATAGGCACAGCTCCAGTCATCGGCGCAGCGGCTACACCACCACTGCTGAGTTCGACGTTACCTGAGTCGCCAATATATCGGTTCGCGTATTGAGACAAATACTCGACGCTCCGGTCCTTATCCAGAAACAGTGTATAGCTCCGCTTCACGTCGTCCACGTCAACAGTATTCGCTTTTCGCTTGGCAGCCACGAGATGGGAAACGGCTATTAAGTTTGCGGCATATCGTAAACTGGACTCGACTCCGATCTTGGCAAGAATCGCTAGCGCGTCTGGGCTCAGCTCCACTTCTTCCTCTTGGGCACGAATGTGCAATATTTCACGGATCTCATCGGGCGAATAAGGTGACGTTGAAATAATGATGACTCGATCCAATAGGTCCGCCGGCAGACCATGCGGTGATTTATAGTTAGTTCCCCGAGTTCTCGATATGCCGCGGTTTGTGGCCATAATCACAACAGGTGCGAGATCATCTTCCAGTGCTCGATTTATGTACGAAAAACTTTCAATATCCAGCATATGCACCTCATCAATGAATAGTACTCCGGGACAGATTTCGGCCTTGCCTTCTTCCTTCCACTCGCCAACTTTTGCATTGATCTGATCTCGCACTTCAGATCTGATCTCGCCTGTGTCTCCAGAAAATAGAGCCAGAAACCCCTGTGTGCGAGAGTTGATCACGTCAATTTCATGCAGCGAAACCGTGTGTACCGTCTCCTTACGCTTTTGAATTTCTCCTTCAGGACATTGCACAAACTTGGTATCTGCACCCATAGCATCGTAATCCCTAGCGCGGGCATACGACCTGCCTAGCTTTGTCACGGCTCCTGATGCCTTGTCGATTGAGACGACATCCCCAGCTAGTACCTTCTCCTTGCTGAGCGACTCTATCATCTTCGTACCAAGATCATAGACTGTCTCCATATCCGTAGTTTTGATCGTCAATTTTCCTTGTTTGTGCCCCTAGAAATTGTTAACTAATGTAGGAATTCAGCAGCTGACTAAACATACTCCAGTGATTGATCTGTCTATCTGAATTTCAACGACTTCACCTTCAATAATCTCACTCTCTTCCTTAATCCTCACTCCAATACTTTTTCGAAACGCCTGCGTCAAAGCTTCTGTCTTTGACATCTCTAACGAAAATATCTCGGATCCACCGACCATCGTAAATGGCACGTCCTCTCCCAAACTCTGCGCAATGCCCATGGCGATGGCGGTCTTGCCCGTACTAGGCGGTCCAGCCATCAATACGGCCCGTCCCGCAATCCTGCCCTCCTTGATCATCTGCAGTATGACGCCAGCGGCTTTGCGAGCTTTTAGCTGACCCACCATGCCCTGTGATATATGACGCGGTTCGAGTGTCGTGTCGCTTTCCAGACCGAGACCGGTAATGTGAGAATGTGAGGCCACCAGGCCGAGGCTTCGTAAATCTTTCGCTTGTGCGATCGTTGCGATGGCCTAGAACATTAGACATCTAGCATTGTTAACTAGGGCGAGGATGAGACCTACCATTCTGATTCAGTTATTTGAATAATATTAAAATAGAGTCAGATTTCCACTGAGGAATGCTCTAACAACCAAAATATTAGTCGAATCGTCGGAGTTGATCGGTTGCTGAAGATATTGATTGCTCTTGGAATCTGGAAATTGCAGAGGGAGAAATTCAGCAGGAGTTGTTGTTACCCGCCCGGCTCCAACCTAAAGGCACAAAATATCAAAGCAACTTTAGGAGATATCAAAGCCAATACTTGATCTGCGTGTCAGACAGCACGCAGGCATATCGGACCACGTCCTTGATATCTCGCCGAAATTCGTCGCGTGGTTCTTAGCCATATTCTCTCGACAAGATTCCTGCAGCCCGACTATTCAGTTGCCTGTATTTGTTATGCAGAATTGATTGACTCATTGTGCTTCTATTTTGAAGATTTGCTTTCGCTGTTTCAAATGACCATTCCTGCGATGATGGGCTGTCTCGTGCAAGAGTCGCACCAGGAAGCTCCATCAGCGTACGGTTCGACAACACACCCGCAGCAGCAGCAGCAGCAGCAGCAGCAGCAGCAGCAGCAGCAGCAGCAGCAGCAGCAGCAAACACAATTCGGACAATTACAGGAGCAAATTAATGTGGCAGAAAATGAGCGATCTACGGCCGAATCAGCTGTGCATCAAGTGCACCAGCCAATGGCTGACGATCAAAACTGCCCTTCCGCCGCGAACGATCGGTCTTCGATCTCAATCATCGCGATCCCGCAACAGACAACGGATATGGCTCAACTCGACGATCGTATGTCTATTAGCAGCCTGGTGACTGCAGACTCATGTACACCAATAATGACTACGGAGCGCTTTCAAGATATAGAGCCGTCTCAGGAGATTTCCCCAACTAAATCACCTGCACCCGAAGAGCTGCAACACATCGAGTCAACTTTTACTTCATCGTCTGGACCGAAATTGGAAGATCTATTTAGTGATGACGATAATAATAGAACCGGAATAAGCTCAATGGAGTGTAAGCCACGAAACGAAGAATATGAAGATGAAGATGAGTCGGAAGAAGACGAAGACGACGAAGACGACGACGCCGAACAAATCGAGCCGGATCATTACTATGGTGGCACTGTTCCTGTTTTTAAACCCGTATGTGTCAACTACTCAAGATTCTGACAGTTGCTAACGTTGATATGTAGTCTATGCAGCAATTTCGATCATTTCCCAACTTTATCAAGAAGATTGATAGCTATGGCATGAGAGTTGGCATTGTTAAAGTTATTCCTCCACCGGAGTGGTTAGTTGGATATTTATGCGGCAGAAGATAAGCACATAGTGCTAACTACCAGCAGGACAGCCGCGTTACCTGACGTCGGGGAGAAACTAAAATCGATTCGCATTCGACAGCCAATTGTACAACATATTAACGGTAGTCAGGGGGTGTTTAACCAAACGAATATTGAGAAGCAACGCTCGTACTCACTACCACAGTGGCGTAAAGTCACTGAGGAGTCGGATCACCAACCACCAGCCCGCCGTGGCGAACGTCGTAAGGGGCATGATTCCAAATTGAAGCCGAGTCCCAGGAAAAGACAGCGCATTATGCATAACGCAGAAGATGGTTCAGCCGATGGAGCGGAAGGCTCTGACACGACGCAGAAAGGCAAAAGACGAAATGGAGAACTATCACCTCACGAGTTGGCAGAATTTGAAAATTTCGACTATCGCTTCGACGCGTCAGAGTTCACACCCGGGCGTTGTGAGGAGCTAGAAAAGATATACTGGAAGGCAATCACTTATAATAATCCCATGTATGGTGCAGATTTGCTTGGAAGTCTGTTCAGTGATGCGACGAAGGAATGGAACGTGGCTCACTTGGACAACATTCTGAATGACTTGGGAATGGATTTACCTGGTGTAAATACAGCTTATCTATATTTTGGCATGTGGAAGAGCACATTCTCGTGGCACGTTGAGGATATGGATCTTTATTCGATCAACTACCTCCATTTTGGAGCTCCAAAGCAATGGTATTCCATCTCTCAGAAGGATGAGAAGCGGTTCTTCAATATCATGCGAAGCGAATGGCCGGACGAGTACAAGAAGTGCAAGGAATTTCTACGTCATAAGACTTTTTTGGTGTCGCCTAGATATCTTGCAGATCATGGAATAAAAGTCAATAAGCTTGTGCATAATCAAGGAGAGTTTGTTATCACATTCCCCTTTGGCTACCATTCTGGGTATAATCTGGGTTATAATTGTGCCGAAAGTGTTAATTTTGCGACAGAGAGATGGCTAAAGATTGGTGCCGGAGCCAAAAAATGCAAGTGCATCACCGATGCGGTTGATATCGACGTGCAAGATTTGGCTTATAGGCTCAAGATGAAGAGGCGGCAAACAAGGCGGATGAAGCGCGAGATGGAGCAGAAAATTGCAGCTGCTACTAGTCAAGACACTGAGTCTGATGCTTTCGTCAGAATGCAAGCTGAGAGCAGAGAAATAGGTATGTCAGAAGCTACATCCACTTCATTAGAAGATCCACCAGCTCCTGGTACATTGGTTGTGAGAGCTGCGACAGTATCGGATGAAATGCAACGCGTACCTGCGGTTGCCCACGAAGTTAGCCCGGAACTGTATGGTTGCCGAGAAGTGCATATTCTGGCAAACCCTCCAACGATCCGCATTGTGGATCGATGAAGTCATTTGCCAGAACGGTGGTTTCAATGCTAGATAAGATCTATGTGTGTATATTTATTTAAGGTCAAACAAAATACTGTGCAGGTGTCCATTGGGAAATTGTATGGGAGCACAAGCATTTCGGTTCGTATGCATTCAAATTTGACGCTGTGTGAATAATAAATGATCTGGCGGGCTACACGACTTGTCACAGGAATGTGCAAATCGCCGGTACATTCAAGTACATCCTCATACCATTCGTGTCCATGCTGAAGCTAATATATAGAGGTTTTACCTCGTTTTGGTGTCTTCTGTGCCCTCTTCGGCGTAGCATATCCCTGAAAGTCCCAAGCAGAGATTCAGGCCTGAGCCAATATTTGACTTCTCTGAATACGTCGCGAAAATAAGAGGCGGACGCAAAATTGAATTCTTATTTTATCTTCCATTCGTTACCCCATGACGGGAGACGGAGTCAAACAGTCCATAGATGGGTAGCAGCCGCGTTATTCATCGCCAAAGAAATCCTCCTCGTCGCCCGTGTCGATGGGCTGGCGCTCTGAAGTATGATCTGCGAAGTTATAGCGCGGGGGTAGAATGCGGTTGCTGTCAAGATCATAATCGATCCCGGACTGCAACACGACCGGGACTGAAACTTCCATCAGATTTGTTGGGCCGCCATTGTATGAAACTCTGGCTGCAACACGTAATTCGTGCGTGTGTGTCAAACCCATGATTCGAAAATCTGGCACGCATTGAGATATGTCGAGCCCGTCTTGTATCACTTTGTCGTCTATTCTAAACCTCGCTGGACCGCTTACTGTCAACGGTTCCAGAAGCACGTTGATATCTGTCTTGCCGCAGAGAATATCACCTGATTCGGAGAAAAAGCGTCGCCGGTTCGCAAATCCCGAGTCGCGAGACGTCATGGTAATAATGAGACTCTTGAGAGTTAGCGACAGAATTCCATTTATACGTGACATGTCGTCGACTTGTACAGCGACGTGTAGCCTTGGACGAAATTTATCAAACACGAGCACATTATTTCTGTCAAGCTCAATCTCTAGCACGGCGGGAACGTTGACGAAGGTAATCCTAGTACTAATGGAAACCAATTTCATCGCACCTTTAACCTTTTGAAGCGAGCCCGGAACAAAGTAAGAGTTTGGTAATTTCCTAGACTTTGTCCAGTGCGTATAGACCTGTGAGGATATTTTCCGGGAAATGGGAATATTCCAGCCAGGATCGTCTGCGTGAACGGAGGCCGCGGAGATGACAGTAATATAAGCCGATTGTGACATATTCCATTTGTAGAACTTTGGTCTGTCCGCGATGGCAATTAGCTTGTAATCAATTTGACGGACAGCATTGCGTTTCATCGATGGAGGGAGCAGAATGTCACTGACACCCGATGGTGAGGCAGCACGTTCGCACTTCCAAGGCGATAGAGTAAAATCGTCGAAGTACCCTCTGATCCGTGTAGAACAACCACATTGCGAAAACTCTGGGACGTTGACGATGAATGGGAAGGCATGGTCGCCGGCGGGAAGCTCGGTGCCCTGCGGATGCTGCAAAAGTGAAATAACTATGTTCACATGCGTGTGCTTCTCTTTCGTGCTTCCGATGTTCATTGGTGGCCCGAGCGGATCAGTCGCAGATCCGTCGAAAGCGTTTAAATCAGAGCCAGTGGCCACAAGCCGCGTCACGGACACACCTTTGAACTGGATCTTTATATCGTCGAGTATGGTCGGCTTTTCCAGTTTAAGCAAAACTATTCCAGACACGGGATTGCCAATTGATACAATTGGATTGTCAACTATCATGATTAGTTCATGCTTTCATGCTAGCACTGCACAATTAACTCACCTTTTAGAACTAATTTTGGCATTATTATTAGAATTCAACCCGGTAGTTCTCGAGAGCATACCATTAATACAACTATACCGGGACACATCTGAGAGACAGCGGCGGACTGATAAGGGCCACGTGAGTGCGGCGCTCGAATTGACGAGGTCCGATGGCCTGTGTAACGCTGCTTTGTCCTTTGCCTTTTGAGTTGGTCAATGCTGACCATTTTACCCTGAGAATCCCGCCACGGAATAGATTTAACCGGGAGAGATAATATTCTCAACCATGGATGAAAAACCTTACTCACTTTCTATGCGTAAACATTGTTACTGGAAACGGGGTTCACAAGGACCGTAATTATCATAGCAAGGAGATTGATGCAAGCGTCCCACTCGTTGGATGATCTTTGAGACTACCGCACCATCAGCAGCAGATCTCCAGAGACCTCTGGGTGTCTCATGTCTCACCGAAGCCATGTACTACATCCATCATAAGGGACTTTCATATGGTAAACAAGGAAATGTAGGATGAATATAGCCAGAAGAACTGTGGAATATGACTCCAACTCCATTAACACCCAATCTGGCTCATTAAACCGGTAATGCGTCAATAGCGGAGCTGAGTTTAATTTCCATGGCACTGGTTGTACTTGACGATATATAATGGCTCGAATTTTTGAGATTCCATTGTGTTTCTTTTTTCTACTCTGCAGCACTTATCTTGAGAGATCTAGTGCTATCGACATTGATGTAAACGATGCTGGTGGCTATCCTTGTTGCTAAGGGTCTAGAGACCACTAACGTCTAACGACGCCATGACATAGACTCGATCAAGCAGGCAGCGCGAGTATTCGCGCACGGCGTTCTAGACTATTACGACGGAAATCAAACCGGGGGAACGCTCGGAAAGTTCACATGGCCTTACTATTGGTGGGAGGCTGGTGCAGCTTGGGGGTCTCTGATTGACTATTGGTTCTATACCGGAGACACGACTTTTAATCAAATCGTTTTCGAGGCGTTGTTAGCTAATATCGGTCCAAATTACGACTACATGCCAGAATCTGAAATTACGACCGAGGGGAACGATGATCAAGCTTTCTGGGGATTTACTATAATGGCTGCAGCCGAGCGAAACTTCACGAATCCTCCGGATGACAAACCACAATGGCCAGAACTCTCTGAAGCTGTGTTCTGGTCAATGGCAGGGCGATGGGATACCTCGACATGTAATGGTGGTCTGCGTTGGCAGATCTTTGAATTCAATAACGGCTACGACTACAAAAATACGGTGTCGAACGCTGGATTGTTTCTAATGGCATCGAGACTGGCACGTTTTACGGGAAACAAGACGTACGTTGATTGGGCAGAACGGACATGGAATTGGATTGAAGGAGTGGGCTTGCTCGATACTGAATACTACTACTTTTATGACGGCGTCGGCGTGGCGGACAATTGTTCTGTCATCACGAGATACCAGTGGTCGTATAATGCTGCATGCTTCCTTGCAGGCTCGGCTTATTTGTATAATTTCACAGCGTCAAGTATATGGGCAGAGAGAACACAAAATATCCTTGACGGCCTGCAAGCGTTTTTCGATAACGAGAATGGTGGTGTAATGTACGAGGTCGCGTGTGAACCAGTCCAGAAATGCAACACAGATATGCAGTCGTTCAAGGCATATTTATCGCGATTTATGGGATTGACCGCTATACTTGCGCCTTGGACATATGACGAGATTAATGCCCACTTAGTCAACACTGTTGTCAATGGCGTCACACATTCTTGCACTGGTGGCCGGGATGGCGTTACCTGCGGAACATCCTGGCTTGCAGGAGAATGGGACAATACTGCCGGGCTCGGCCAACAAATGTCAGCTCTGGAAACAGTGCAAAACCTGCTGATCAATCAGGTTCCCGCACCATATACCGGAACCGTCGGGCTGTCCGCCGAACGGTCAAATTCTTTAATACAACCGGAGGGGGGCAATTCCAGCATGCAAAACAGGGGTGATCGTGCTGGAGCCCGCACTTTCTGTATGATCGTGCCTATACTATTGTGCATCTCGTGGTCGATTTTCAAGTGATTTTCTTTGGGCATTTGGGGATTCTCGGTTTCGATAGCATACCTATGGCGTGTGGCTGTTATTGCAAAGGTGTAGTGTGGCACTGAGCTAGTAAATAAAAGGTCAACTCAGACAGTATTATGTGGTCTTGGATATGCCAAATACGAGTCACTTGTAATATTCATGCGCATATCCGTATATATACAGTGAAAGAGATGCTGTATTCGACGTCGCAGCTTGACAATGTGTAATTGCCAAGTAAGAATGGAGATTGAAGAACAATCCGTAGCCATACCCGCGCAAGATACGCAAATTTCCTCGCGTGAACAGGTAAACCCCAAGCTTAATGGTTGTAAGCGCAACTGTATCTGCTTCGCTGCCTACTCGTCTATGCCCGAGAAGCTACACTATTTCATCAACCGGGATGTAACTGACACAACCAGAAAGGCTCCCCGACATCTGACTATGACCCGGCAAATCGACGCGAGCTTGAATGTAGTGACTAGAAATGTATTTGGGTGTAGCAACATGCTAGGCGTCTTCCTGTCGGATAATAGATAATTTCCGTTAATAGCCCGGCTATTTCTCTGCTTGAACAACTTTGCATGAAATCTTCCACGGGTCTCTCTCTCTTTGGAGTCCGGCTTTTATTGTTGGTTCTTAGATTCTCCTCGCTCCAAGTCTATGACGGGGTCGGAGTGCGTCGTACTTGAATTTCCGGAGGAAGTTTCGCCACCATTCTGCAAAGATGCGCCTTCCAGATTGGTACCGGACTCCTCCTTTGCTCCAGAATCATCTTTAGAGAGCTTCTCAGACGGTACGCGGTGAGGAGGAGGAGGAATGCGCTTGTTGGTAATAAATAAGCAGCAAACAAATCCTGATAAGGCGCATGCGAGACCGAAGTATATCACATTCCGAACTGACTCGACATATATATGCAGTAAGGTGTCGATGACTTGCGTAGGTAGCCCTTGAATGGCGCCAGGGCTATTAATTAAAGTGTTAGCGTTGAAATTGCCAGGAAGGTGAAGGGCTGCAAATTTGGATTGCAAAGAGACGTTCAGAATCGTCTCTCCGAGTGCGACACCAATAACTCCACCAAGAGATCGACCAAAGCCCAAAAGGGTGGTGGCAAGTAGCACTCCGCCCTGCTCTTTCGGAGCCGCGACTTGTGTAGCAAGCGCTAAGCTCTGCATCATAAATCCGGTACCAAATCCAGGGACAATTAAGTAACCTATCTGCTCAGCAGTCGTCGAGTTTGCTCCCAACAAAGTCAAGATTCCAAATCCAATGGACATAATGGTTATGCCCGTCAACGAGAATGGCTTAATATATCTAGTCTTGGAGATTAAGATGCCAGTCACAATCGAGACAATGATCGTGGCAATCAACCAAGGCAGTAGGTGTATACCGGATTGGATGGCCGAAGCATGGCGGACAACCTGGAAGAAGACAGATAAGTAGATAATGCCGCTGATAAACGCCATAAAAACAAAAGTCATAGCCAGTATTGGTGTGAGCACAGTGGGGATTCTAACAACTGCCCAAGGAATTAAAGGCTTCTTTGAGTACCTGAAGTTATAGATTCCAAATACGATAAGGAGAGCACCTCCCAAGGTAAAGCATAGGATAACGGCCGCTGAATTCCATGCGTACTGACTACCTCCGAAGGTCATAGCTAGTAGGACAAGCACCAATCCCGTGGTTAGCAAGAAAGTTCCAAGATAATCAATCATCTTCATCTTCTCCTTCAAACTGCCACGAGGTGGAGGGGGATTAAAAAACAAAAACACAGCCAATATGGTAATTGCCCCTATTGGAAGATTAATGTAAAAACACCATCTCCAGGAAACATGAGATGTAAAGGCGCCGCCAATAATGGGACCCGCAACTGAAGCTACTCCAAAAGCGGCACCAATCAAACCCTGTGTGATGCCACGCTTTTGAATGGAAACAATTTCAGTGAGAACTAAAATGACCAAAATTTGAACTCCTCCTCCACCAACACCGGCGATAACTCTGCCTCCTATAAGCATGTCCATTGACGTCGCAGATCCACAGACGGCACTTCCAATTTCAAACAAGATAATTGCCGTGAGCATACACCACTTGCGCCCAAAGATTATGGAAAACTTGCCCCAGCTGGGACTCAACACCGCAGCCGATAGCAGGTAGCCAGACGTAATCCATTGTATCTTCGAAAAGGCCTGAAATTTGGTACCGACAGTCAAGAGAAGCGTGGCCACAATTGTCTGATCCAGAGCAGCCAGAAGCATCGCCAAGAACAGCGACACTACGACGAGAAGCAAGGGTGCACCGTGCAAGATTTGTTGATTTGAAGTTGTTCCATCCCCAGAATCTTCATTATTTTCGTCGATAATTACTTGAGGTGGACTTGCCGGAGCTGGAGCCAGAGCGGGACGGCCCTCTAAGGCCGCATTATTAGTTGCCATAGCTATTCGAAAACTAAGCACATTTATTGCTAGTTTCTGACATTGTCTGCAAATGAGAGCCGGTGTGAGGTCAGAAAACGCTTTTGAACAAAGCAATTGTCAGCTTCATTGTTCCAGCTGACATCCTCGCGCGTGATGTCATCAGCGGCTGAATGAAACTTTAAGTTATACTTTCGACGATATACACTTAGTGTTACCCTGACAAACATAAATTACTACAGGAATTTCTACCCAAACCCTGGAATGGTGTATATATGGCTCGAACGTAGATTTGTTTACGTCCTTCGGGACACATGGTCAATTTGAAACGATACAGAGAAGATTAGCATGGCCCCTGCATAAGGATGACACGCTTTGATAAAGAGAGTAAAATGTTTTTTTTGCCCTTGTTCGAGTCTCGCTTGGATTTCTTTTTTTTAAATATTTTAAATTTTTTAAATTTTTTTTTTTTTTTTTTTTTGTCATTTTCAATTTGATTTTGTAATTTGTTAATAGAAACAATATTTATTGTAAGCGTTAACGCAGTGCAATACTGAATATTATTCAATTGGGGGACAACCTACGTAACAGTGCAATTTGGCACATATTGATTGGCCTTGTTACCCGTTGAGGAGACAATGGGGCAAAGTAATGAAAGTAGTATGGTGACTCAGGCACTTTACTTTACGGGATATCGAAGTACAAACCGGTGGAGGTTCTCCACGTTGCCAGTGCCTGGTTAACTACTGTCACTCCTGTAGTGGGGACTGCGGTCCGTTCAGCACGCGAAGTAAGGCATTTACTTATTGCTGCCACATTTTAAACCTCTCGCCACCCAGCAAACGCAAACCGATCCCACGCTGGTTAAACACACGACGAAATGACTTCGAGGTTGGTCTTTTGGATGTCAATGGCATGGGCATTCGGCAGTGAACTTGCAATTGGACAAAATAAATACATAAGAGCCACCGTGTCTTAAGCAAATAACTGCACTAAAATCTCCAAACTTCGCCTGTCCCTTTCTTCTTCCATGACGTGACGTAATAATCACGTCCGATGCAGGACGATGCTCGGGGACAGGAATCCGGATGCAAAGTTACCCGGCTGTCAAATCCCTGAGTCGGAACTCGGGACATTGTTTATAATCCGCCACTTTATACTACTCTAGTTGATGAGCTTTATTGCTTTTGACTTAGTTTACTTCAATTGTAATCTCGCGTCATTATTGATTTCCATCCAAATATACTATCAGAAGAATGGTACGCCGAGTTGGCCGCAGTCGAGGTTGCGGGAGTTGCCGGAAGAGGAAGATAAAGGTATTTTGCACGTATATTATAAGCTCATTCTCAGGGCTAACTCGGAATGTTTACTTCTATAGTGCGATGAGAGAATTCCTAACTGCTCGCAATGCATGGCATCCGGCCTTGCATGTCCGGGTGCGCTGGTGGGGAATGTGTTCCTGAATGTGACCCATGACTTGGCCACACGGCCCGACGTCAATCAAAGGAGCGCATCCAAGCCAGCGAATATCTGCCAGATAGTGTTTGTAGATGAACGGTCGACTCATGGTCCGCCTAAACATGATAAACGCCAAACTTCAAAAAAGAGGCGGCGGAAACCATCATCGAGAGAAACGTCGCCAGAATTCCGGCATCCCAACTTGTGTGCTCACGATTCTCTGTACCGTCCTAACTTTGAACAACAATTACTAGGACAGTTTATAGACTATCTCATACAGAGCCCAGGTGGTTCAATGTTGAAAACGTGGATGACTCACCTACCTGACTTGATCTCGCGTGAAGACTCGCCAACTCTGAAGTACGCAATCCGCGCTGCTTCGATGGTGCTCTGCGGCTTCCTGACAGGCGATACAGCTATGCAAATGGAAGCTTGTAAGTGGTATGTGGCAGGACTAAAGAGCCAGCAGCAAGAGCTGTTACGATTGGAGGAGTTGGCAGTTAGCGAAGAGGAAGTCTGTGCTACGATGCTTTTATCTTTTTATGAGACGATCCGCAGCACGTCTTCCGAAGCATGGATGTATCATATGAGAGCCTCTTCCAAGTTGGTCGAATTGCGCGGGCCAGAAGGCTACAGAACCGGGCTTGCTCATGAATTATTCCGGGCGTTGCGACTATATATGGTAAGTAGATATTCCTACGTGTGTTTTCTATCTACCCGGACATTAGAAACGCTGATATTTCGTGCTTTTCTTGCCAAACAGGTCTATGTGTCGACCGCCAAACGGCAGCCATCATTTCTCGCCACTGAACTCTGGCTTAGCTCTCCGTTTTGGGAAAATCCAAAATCTCATTTCGACAAACTCCTTGATATTCATACAGTCATCCCCTTATATTTATCACAAGTTGATGATATAAGTTCACGCGGAGAGAAGGGCACGCGAATAACAGCCCCATTAGATCTCAGGGCGAATCTATTGAACATAAGCTCAGCATTGCAAGAATGGAGAACGGAGTATATCAGATCAACAGGCAATCATGCGCATTCTAGGGTGTTGTCTGAAGGCCCCTGTCACACCGAAGGTACAGACGAACCGACCAGAAGTGGCATCCTGGATTTGTCTCTTTACCAAGATCCGTTCATCGCAGAAACCATTACACTTTACGACTCTTGCTGCATATTGGTCGCACATATGTTGCTTTCCATCTCTCCACCGTCATGCAAAGCCCTCTACGACAGCGTGATCATCTCCCATGCAGCCTCTATCCTTTTATCTGTATCTTTGATTAACGATCAACGGAAATGGAATGGGGTCGTAGGACCATTCCGTCTGCAACATCCACTGAAGGTCGTTGCAGCGTCAACTCCATGTGCTCAACAGAGAACCAGTGCTATAAGTGTACTAGACAATTGGCAAATTGCATATGGAGTAGAAGGTGACACTAATTTTCCTCCTTGTCCTATATGAATAATGATCGAATTTGGATTTTATATTTTATGCTTTTCATGTACAACTTGGGCGAAGTATAATGCAAGTGAAGTGGTCATTTCCTTTATTGCCTCGACTTACCTTTAATTACCGCGAATTGCTTGGGAGCCTGAAGATAATCCACCCGTTGGTATTTTGGAGGACAAGATCTTAGACATAGTGTAGTGTCCCCCTTGTAGCTGTGATAGGTATATAACTATCGATGCCGCACCTAGAAGGCGAACTTGCAGGTCTCCCAATTGGGTAACATATATTATTGGGTCACCCAAATATCGCATCCACAGGGCACCAATAATTGCGCGACACCAACTCCGAAGTGTATTTGCCCTTGTGTCCTGCCACTGGGATATCATGATTTAAGTCCTGAGGACTTTGACATTTAAGCTAATGTCATCGGGGACATAAGCTAACTCCTTGAAGAATAATAGTCCGTCAGATTTGAACACATGATGTGCTATTGAATTGGTTCGCCATACGCGGGTCTATAATATCGACGCCTAGAACAATGCCATATATAACTATCTGATATTCATAAAACCGCAAATAACAAAAGCTCAAGACAGATGCCACCTTAGCGTTTTAACTACATGAGTCCAAGGCATCTGTTCATTCGTTTTCCCGACATTAAGAATCTGTAAACCTGTATACCATGAATGAACACGACTCCAACGCATAGTACTATTCTTCTTTTGTTCTAGAGCACATAAACTTAGTCAATCAAATAGACGATGGCCTCGAAAGGACGCATGATAATATCCGACTTCAACATCGAAACATCACCATAATTTGATAGCAAAACTTGACCTTGTTTCAGATACTCCTCCGGAACTGTCCACGAGTAATCTTCCTCAGCAAATGACAAGATCACAAGCGCAACTTTATCTTCATATCGACGAGCATATGCGAAAACCTGCTCGTCGGTCGAGTCTACCAATGTGAAAGATCCATATACAAATATGTCCTTATAGCCATGTCGCAATTCAAAGATTGACCGCCAGTAAGAGTACACACTGAGTGGATCGTTAACCTGAGATGCCGCATTCCACTCCTTGTAGTCGTCGATAACGTCCATCCATGGTTGCACGGTACTGAACCCTGCAAAAGCAGTACTATCCCACTGCACTGGTGTCCTCGAGTTATCGCGACCCTTCTTCCGTAGATCTGCCAGTACAACTTGGACGACTTCTTCCGAAGCTCCAGATTCCACCACCCTGGGCAAATTAGTTAATAAGACCATAAAACAAGACTGTTGTTTGCCACTTACTCGTTGTAGAAATTGATTGATTCTAAATCTTTGAATCTGTCAATACCCCATGTATTTGGCATATTGGCCATCCCGAGCTCCTGGCCTTCATAAACGAACACAGTTCCACTTTGCAGCCCAAGGAAAGTAGCCAACATTTTTGCCGCGTACGAGCGAAACTCAGGCTTATCGGATGCAAATCGCGAGACCGATCGTCCTTGGTCGTGATTCTCCAGATACAGTGCATTCCAGCCGTGGTTCTCGTACATGTAAGTCTCCCATTTGTTGACAATTCGCTTCAATTCACTAAGCATCCACTTGCGCGGGAAATACCTTCCAGCCGTCGACGCATCCATTGTAACACTTTTATGACATTAGTCGGGGTCTCAGATTAAAATAAACCATACTGCCTTACATTTCGAACTGGAAAATCATATTCAATTCTTCTCGTTCCTCAGCGACGACTTTGATAACTTCGTTGGGATCGTTAAACGAACCCATTTCGCCAACACTAAACGCGTCATACTCCCGCAATATTTGACCCATGCCGCGAAGATATTCATGCAGCCTTGGTCCATTGGCATAATGAATTGTCGCATCTTGATATTTGGCAGACGGGTTGGTTATAGGAGCGTCCGGGAAGTCAAGATCCTTGCTGATAAAGTTGATTGCGTCAAGACGAAATCCGTCAACTCCACGATCGAGCCAGAAGCGAATAATGTTATTGACCTCAGTGCGTACTTTTGGATTTTCCCAATTGAGATCCGGTTGTTCTTTGGCGAAAAGGTGGAGATAGTATTCGTCACTTTTGTCGTCGTACTCCCAAGTGCTTCCTGTGTCTCGTTAGTTATTGTTCAGGATGTTTGACCGGCATTCATTAATACCAGTAAAATGTGAAACCCAGTTATTTGGAGGAAGACGTTCTCCATTAGAACCGATTTTGGGCTTCCTCCATATGTAGAAATCGCGGTATGGACTGTCCTTCGAGGAAATTGCGGATTTGAACCATTCGTGCTGCATACAGTAAGCATTTTTTAACTCGTTGTAAAGGCGCAGGCGCCGATTACCTGATCGGAAGTATGGTTCACCACCAAATCCATCACCAACTTCATCTTACGTTGGTGGAGCCCGTTGATAAGCTCATCAATGTCACTCAGAGTCCCATATTTCTCGTAGATATCTCTGTAGTCCAATATATCATATCCCATATCGACCTGGGGTGACTTGTAGCATGGACACAGCCAGACCACGTCAACTCCAATATTCTTGATATAATCAAGTTTGGAGATTATTCCTGGAATATCGCCAATACCGTCGTCGTTTGAATCCTTGAATGACGCAGGATAGATCTGATAAACATTCGATTCCTTCCACCAGGCACGCTTAATGCCCAAAGAGCTGTCCTTAACCATTTTGTCTAATAGTTTCAAGACTTAACGTAGACCTAGACGTAGACGAAAGTTGAGGAGACTGAAGAACAAAGACAAGCTATGAAATTTATCTAGTCACCAACTGGAGATCCAGATCCAGTCCTGGGAATTTAGCCCCGCATGCATTTTATCTGGTATCTAATAATAATAACTTAGAATTAAAAAGACAAACCCGTGACGATTGGCGGAACTACTTCGGCAGAACTTTGGCGCTAGTTTCCCGCGGAGTTTCAGTCGCCGACAAGCCCCCGCAATTCTCCGCTTTGTAAGTTGAAATCTGGGGTTCGATCGGCCGTCTAATGCAAATGCAATTCTCTATACTGTAGTCAATATCATCCTTCTCTCTTTTTTTTTTTTTTTTTTTTTTTTTTTTTTTTTTTTTTTTTT